>CM060845.1:89692500-89872500 GCA_030762175.1 Metallyticus violacea
CTAAACCTCTATTTTGCTCTTCTTTATTGGCATTACTGACAATCGGAATTCTTCTGTCACAAGATTGCTTGAAAAGGTTAAGTACAAATATACTGTGTTAACTGGTTTTCTCCATAAGCGTAGTTTTCTTGTATTCGAATGCAAACCTAAGAGTGATTCGTTTGTGAAGAAAGCGTCGATCTATTGTTCCCGTTATCAATCACATGCTTCCAGCAGCATGCAATAGCACGTACCTGTGTTCTAGGGCGAATCGCTGTGCATCTTAATTGAGCAAGTTTTGTTAGTTCGGGTTGAAGCAGTTAATTGTCAAACTTTTTAATAAGGCTGCAGTTTACCTCTTTTCTCTTAAGGCCCTTGGGCACAGAAATCTGCATTGTACAGCAGTTGTAAACGTTGATTTACCTGAATGTTATTCTTTTGTACTTCCAACTTCTTGATATCGTCTCCACACCTTAGATATATCACATAGAGTACTGGTGCCTTCAGCTGAGTTTCTACTAGGCTCAATCGCCATTAAACACTTGATCTAATTTTAAATCACGTCGCTGAGCATTATTGAACTTATTAAGACGTCTCTTATAATATTTTAATAGAGATAGATCATGTGTTAAAATGCTACTTACTTGCCTTTTTACAATGTAACAATATGAGTAAATAAACAAATTCACAATATTTTACTGCTATGATAGTTAATAGGTGAACAAAATAGCAAAATGCTCATTTGTTTATATAGCCAACAAATTTTGTTTAAAACGTATGTTATTTCTTGACACTTTTTTATGTGATAAGATGTACAGCGTAGAACAATAGCCAATGTAAGAATATTGTGCTTGGTTCTTGCAGAACATTTCAACAAACAAATTATGGTATATCAAATAAATTCTTTCATGAATTCCCCTTAAAATAACACAGAATTTGTTGTGAACATAATTACATTAAATAATGAGGTTGCTGCAATATTCACTTATACCATAATAAATTTGAACTGGAGTGTAGAATATACCCCTAATAGCATTGAAAACTATTTTTATAACGTTGATTTAAAGTAAACAATAAGCGCTTATTATCTATTAATATACCCTTACTAATTAAGAAATAATGTTGACAGGCCTCCTCTCAAACAAAGATAAATACATTTGTGTTAGCAACAAATTTCATGAGATACTATAGACTCTAATTAAGAAATAATAAAACCTAAATAACTATAGCAAAAAATTAATTATATAGCAGAATTAATAGTAAACAAAATTAATCTTGAAACAAAAATAAATAATTGGTTACACAAAAAGAGAACAAAGTTCTCATAGGAGCTTAGTAAACTAAGCGAATTCCTCAGCAAGTTTAATTTGTGAAGAATATTACAGAGAGCTAGAGCAGAAAATTTGATGCCACTAGAGCGCTTTTTATATTTCGGTTTTCAGGTGTACTCCCACTCATAATGATCCGGTTCTCTGATTTTTAGAAACTATTTATGTAATTTTATTTAATTGGTATACATCGAGTTTCGTTGCGAAAATTCAAATATTGGTGGCGCTAGAGCGATTTTTAAATATTGCGTTTCGGGTAAAACTCGACACTTAATAGTTTGATTTCACTGATTTCGGAAATCTTTTTTTTTTATTTTATTTCATTGGTATATACCGAGTTTTATTGAAGAAAAAGGAAACAAAAACTGCGGCCGCTAGAGCGATTTTTAAATCTTTGCTTCAGGTTAATCCCCATCGCCAATGGTTCGTTTTTGAAATCGATTAATCGTTTGTTAATTTATCGTTTATTGTATAGTGCATATACATTTTTAATCATCATTTTTGTGCCTAGCAAATAAGATCGATGGAGAGTTGAAGATATTTTTCAAAACTCTTTTAATGGATACGACCACAAGAGACTCATTCCTTGAATTCGCTAAAAGTAATGCGCAAGTATTTGAGATTTATATATCTTCCCAACATGAACTTCAAAAAGGAATTAAACTACCCAAATCATGGCCTTATTCATTAATGAAATATATTGTCATTACTGTATGGTATGAACATCACAAGCTCTAAATCTAGCTAATGAAAGAAAAATGAACTAAAATACACTATTTAACTAGTTTTTTTCTGTTTTTTTCATTTAAAAAGCACTTTAAAACAAATGCCTATATTGAAATTCTTCCAATTTTCAAAAGTATGGGAACAAATTTTGAATTCTTGAAATCTAAAAATAATTCAAAAGAGAAACAACTTCTTTATAATTATTCTTATTGCTGTGATTAAACCACAAAAATTAATGGTATACTATTAATTAAATAAAGCATAAAATAGCAAATGGATAAAACTACGCTGCGTGACTTTTTTAAAAAAAATGTAAACAAAAACTGAGCCTTAGGTAATTATCTTTACAATCATTAAATTAGACAGATATAACAGAATGTTTCGAGTGTTTGGTAAGATACAGGATGTCAAAAACAATTGAATGTATTAAGAAATATACGCAATCACCAATATACAATCGAAAGTTCCAATAATTTTCATTCCCCATTTGATTAATAATATATAATAATTTTGCTACTTTGAAATATTTCAATTTTATTGTAGTAAAAACAAGTAACGCAAACGTTTCCTAACAGTTTAATATTTCACATTTGCTATCTTCACGACAATGCTCATGTTAAAAATAGAGCATATGAATCGTCATAAATAAGAGGTGTTATTTTATTTTATTTTATTATTATTATCTTCTTCTTCTTTTTTTTTTTACCACTGAACGAAATTAAAACTTTAGAGTGTTTTCAATTTCGATTTTCAGGTATCTTTACTCGTAATGGTTCGATATCCCTAATTTTCCTTATTTTATTTAAATGGTATATTACGAGTTTTGCTGTGAAAAACAAAATACTGGTGCTGCTAGAGGAATTTTTAAATTTTGGGTTTTAGGTAAATCTCCTCTCCTAATAATTTTATTTCGCTTATTTTCAAAAAGTATTTTTATTATTTAACTTCATTGGCATATACCGAGTTAAAAAAAAAAACTTCGGCCGTTAGAGTAATTTTTAAATTATGGTTTACAGATCATTTCCCACGTCTAATTGTATAATTTCGCTGATTTTCAGAAACAATTTTTTTTATTTTATTTAAATGGTATATACCTAATGTCATTGAGAACAACCAAAAATTGCGGTTGCTAGAGCGATTTTTAAAATTTGCTTTGGTTAGCCTCTAGCTCCAATGGCCCAATTTTGCAGGTTAACGAACTAGATGAATCGTTTGTTAATTGATCGCCATATGCTGAGGTCCGTTGAGAAAAAACAAACATTGCGGCCACTATGAAGCTAACATATATAAAAGCAATTAAAATGTATGCTATCATTTCAGTTCTATTGCTTCCAAGTCATTGATTTGGAAACAGAGTATCAACACGCTGTATAGCTGCAGGAATGGGACAAGAGACTGAGATGTATTTAACCCATAAGTAGCAAAGCAATTCTTGGGAAGATCTTACAATGTACCCCATATTTATGTCCATAGATTATTTAGCAAATATCATAATTACATCAGAGCAAATTTGGTCTAAAGAAGTTGAAGATTCCAATGAGAAGAAAACTTTATCCATGAGCAAAAACTGATAGCATTGCATTAACAAATCCTCAAGAAGCTCTCCATATGCTATACAACTGATATTACAGTTTATAATGTATTTACATTCCAGGTACTATTTGTGGGTCTTGTATAAAAAACGAGAACAAGACTTGATTAAAGTTCATGTTCACTAAAATATTATCATTATTTTCTCTCTTAAAAATTTGTCTCTCGTTTTCGTTAGTTTTCATTCAAGCGTTCTCTGATAGTGTCTTTATCTCTTCCTTTTAGAACCATTCAGTTACCTTTGTCTATCTCCATGATTGAAGGGATACCATTTAATAATCAAAGTGTAGAATTAATAGTTAATACATAAGCATTGCAGTGATTTATGATGACATAGAATTAAACAATCAAAACACCTGAATATTGGTTCACTATAAACAAGAAAGAGTAATAGATCTTGAATACGAACGTTTAAGAAGTAGTATTCAAGTTAATGCTTACTTTATGTTGTTTGCTTCCGCTTTATTAGTTCAAAAGGTCGGCTGATATTACAGAGATAATATAAAGTGCTTAAAATATTCCAAATATAACGAAAATGATTTGTTTATTGCAGATTTTTGTAACATATTCAATTGAGGGCAATATTACCGGCACTAATTAAACAACATGCATTTTCCGGAATGGTAGGCGGCGGTTGTACAGCGGGAATATGAAAAAATCTGTTTAAATATATTGGGCACAGGTATGGTGCAGCGAAAAAGGTCAAAAGACGTTTGTCTGACACACACCGGCAGGTAATAGAGGCGCGTCGTATGCAGATGTCATCTCTGGACCTGCAGAGCGAAATTAAAACTAGATGGGTTAAAGAGAGCTATGTCATGCAGCTAGGCATTAAACAGAGTTCGGATTAGCATGGAATAGACTGGAAGGCTGGAAGGTACGTAAGTTTGTTGACGAGGGATGGCAGAGGGATTTGTCCATTATGCTCGGAACTGGAAGACTGGGTGAACATTTTGACTAAGTGTACACAGACACAAGATGCTAGGATAAAATTTTTCCCGGATTCATTTTTGACTTTCATTAGGGGAAGGCTGATGTGTTGGGACTTAATTGTACATAGACAAAATTAGCTAAACTTGGGCATTTTCTTAAATGAAATGTCCATAAACATTTTACACAAATAAAATGAAACTTTACATGAATATTAGAATAATTGTATGTATATCTGCTTCGCGTGTGTGTGTGTGTATGGGTGGGTGCGTTCTTATTAATGTTGTTTTCCTTTGTTTGAATTAATTTCAGATGAAGTATTTTACAAGAGCATGAACGGTCTTACGACACATGTGATTGTGATGTACAATATATATCTATACCTGTTTAAGTGGAATAATAAATACCAGCAGTAGCAGTAGCAGCAGCAGTAGTAGTTGTAGTAGTAGTAGTAGTAGTAGTAGTAGTAGTAGTAGTAGTAGTAGTAGTAGTAGTAGTAGTAGTAGTAGTAGTAGTAGTAGTAGTAGTAGTAGTAGTAGTAAAACATATAAAACATGTTCATCGTCCTGGATAGTTTCAGTATAAATCTATTGCCTTTGAATGTTTTTAAGAATATGCAACGTTTTATTATAGGAAACTTTGATATTACTGGCTATTTTGTAATTCCTGCACATTTTCTACTCTGGCTTTCAAAATATCTCGGCAGTTCAAGGGCGTAAGTTTGCGATGGTCTCTCTATCAGCTCTCTGTGGCTAATTCTTTCCGTAGGAGCAGCTAATCATGTTATTTTCACATCTCTATAGCTTAGTGAAGGGATTTGTTTTATTTACGGACGCTCTTTAACGTCTCAAGTCATCCGTGTCCCATTCAATCCAGGGCTTGAAACAGCCGATAATTTTGGTTTGGGTCTCTTCTTTCAGAATTTAGGATCTTTTTTGTACCGTAAATGTACTTCCCTTCCGAAAGAAGCCATACTTAGAATTTTTACGTCCGGAAAAAATCCATCGATCTTGGACTCGTTTGAACCCGCAACATTGGGTTTAGGAGGCAAGTATTGTTACTACTAAACCACCAGGACAGACGTCTGGGGTTCGATCACCACCAGGATTTATCTTCCCTGTTTAAGATTTTCTCAGGTTTCCAGTCCTCATAAATGAAAAATCTCGGGGATGTATTAAGTTAATGCCTTGAATGTTCCCTTTCTTTAAAAAAATATTTCCCAATATATAATTTCATCCCCTGTATTACCAGCGTCCACCGCCTACAATATCTAAACAGTAAAACGATCGTTAAAATATTAAAACAATAACACGGAATCGTTATATCTTAGAAATGTTGAACGGCCCGTCATTGAAGGAGGCCCATCAGTTGCTATAAAAACTAATTTATTCAAGAGCTACAGAGGAGAAATTAAACTTACTCAATTTCGAAGTAAGCTGTTCTTGAAGGTTTTAGTCGGTCCTGGCGGCATAGTGGTAACCATACCTGCTATCTAAACCCAAGATGGCGGGTTCAAAACCGGCCAGGATCGATGGGTTTTTTTTCGGGCGTAAAAATCCTAAATATTCTTCGGAAAGGAAGTAAAGCCGTGGGTCCTGTGTCGTACATAAAAGAACACCTCAAGCCTGAAAGAAGAGGCCTCTGAACAAAACTGGCCCGCCGTTTCACACCCTAAATTGAATGAGACGCCGGTGACCTGAGATGTTAAAGAGCGTCCATAAATAAACCAAATCAACAACTTCAAGGACTCGAGACATCTCTAAAACTCTTGTGTTATTAGTTTTGCGAGATGAATTTAGGAAATGGAATGTATCTACTACTAAAAGATGTATTTTTTCTGTTGCTATCAATACACATTCTTTTAAGAATTTCCCTTCAGATTAGAAGTTAAACAAATAGCAATATGTCACGCAATTCTGTAACTCGCACACGCTAAGTGCTCACGATCTGTGTAAATAGTCTCATCTTGTTGAAGTCCTCTTTTTTCCTTTAGCTCTTCTAAAGTTTTCTCTTTTACAGGTCCATAGGACATATTTTTCAAAATAAAATCGAAATGAAATATATAAAGATATTCAGCAGAACATGTAACACATACATGTTTACGTTTGCTTCGTAGAAAAGATACTTTTCCCATTCTCAACTTAAATATGTATATATATATATATATATATATATATATATATATATATATATATATATATAAATTAACAGTAATAATAAAAGTAGATAAGGATAAAACACTGAGAAAAAGTCACACTTGAAATTGCAATCACATATAATGTGATACTTTTTGAGCGAACTGCTTACACCAAAACACAACCTCAGTCCTTTACGAGCTATACCCAAGGACAGAGCTGAGAGGGAATTGCCCATTCATGTCCATAGTATCCATTGTGCTATGATTTAGTGTCCAATTTGGCTTTAGAACGATTCTCTTTTAACTGAGGGGATGTCTTCCTACAGTTTCCACTACAAATTCAATAGACTAATATCTGTATGTTCTTCAGATAAAGACATTTTTATATGCTGGCTGCAAGAAAAATGTATACACGCAAGGTCTATGTATTGTTCACTCTGTATAACAACAATAGTGCTAAAACAAGGCAATAATTTACTGGCCGATGGAGTGAGGCCAATGTTTACAGCAGCTGAATCTGCACTTGTCCTATTTGTCACAATCATTAAATATAATGCTTATTGTTCCATTTAAATGTTATGCTATATTAAAAAATAATAGGAAAATACAGCTAAATAACAGGAATAAGATGTTCAGGTATAATATATAATATATAATATATAATATATATAATATATATAATATTATATATAATATATATAATATATATAGATTACATATATGTATATGGGAAGTTTGAAAACGGGATTTTCGCAAGTCTTAGCTTGGAATGTCACCATTTTTTAAAATTACAACCATATAAAATAACCATTTTTAGGAATTGCAACCACGTGATAATGTAAGTAGAGTTAATTACTGTATTTGGATAATGCCATGAATGACTTTGCTGAACCACGTTTAGTTTTTTTCAGACAAAGTACGGTTTTATTTAAATAATGATATAGGGATACAAAACAACAGGTGTAAAATTTTCTATCTTGTACACGGAATTCCAATGCACTATTAAAACTTTATGTATGATGCGCAGGCATGTACATAATCACAGGTCTTTCAAGAGTTAACAGATAACATGTATGAAACTTTTTAACAAGACTCCCATACAGTTCATTTAATTAGTTTTTATGATCAGGTATTGTGATATAAAGATCGATTGCTCAAGATAAAAGGATGATACATAATAATTTATTCAGGGGACTTAGTGCCTAAGTTTCCCTGGCATTCACCGAAAGAAACGAGGGATGACCCCTGAAAATCTTCAGTTAGTAAACTAACCCAACTGGGAATAGAACCCAGGCCCATCGCATTGGAAACGCAAACGCTACCGGTAGACTACAGCTGTGCTCACGGATAAGTAAGGGGATTATGACCAGCGCCAACATAAAGTATATCGGAATAACAGCATACCTCAAAGAAATGAAAGACAATATAATAAGAATAATTTCAGCAAATTCACAAAAAGAACTAATGCATTTGATTGTAAACTTTTTTAAAAAAGATGCGAGAAATGTGTGCTGGCACAAGGATGGTTATTGTAATTGTAATTCGCATGAGAGAACTATGCACTTGAATTAAGGGCATTTGTATATGCAACTCTTCCGGAAGACAGCGTGCCTCCAGCCGCCAAGCGGGCCGCATTCTCACGGACAAATGTGCATTTGAAAAATTGTGAATTTTCCAGTAAATATATTAAATTTCATGGATATGCAATAGATTCATGCTTTCCTTCGATTGGTGCTCACTGCTTATAACCTGCCTTAATGAAATCATGTTTTAATGGTGAAGATTCAAGGGCAAATCTCTACATTTCTGAATTATCTAATTATACGCTGTTGATACAAAACCCCTTCTATGTGAAATTATAATATTAATTTTATAACAGATTTACTGGAATATATAATTCACATATATGTTACATAAATATTAATTCTCTGGATACTTTAGGCCCAGTTTATTGTGATCCATTGTAAATGATTTGACATTCATCATAATGGGATATGGACCTCAAACTTCGGGCTAATAGCTGTTGCCCCTAAGGGTTACAGCACGAACTTGTTATTGCCGCGGTTTACTTTCATAGTCAATTAATGTACTGACAATTTTCAGATTAAACAATACTTTGAGCAAATAGTGAAGTCAATAAGGATATTTTAACTTTAACTGGCATTAAATGCTTAGCTGATCGCTGAACAAATAACCTGAAATTCCTAGCAACAAATAAGCTCTGTGCTTTATTACAACACACACACACTGCAGCGGTTGCAATGGACGTGATCCCCCCTGTAAGTCACCGGCAGTTAGCCTCTCTTGATCCAGGTAATACCCCTGCCTGCCCATTGTTTTGAAACACTCGCCGGCCAGACGCTTGGCTACGCAGCAAAAGGGACAAAGTTTCCCCGACACCAAGTGACAGTGCTGTGAATACAACACAAACTCTTCCCTCGCTCATAAAATTATTTAAAATATCACAGCTGCAGAGGGTTCGTGGTTGTGGCCAGCTTCCTCCACTAAATTAGGACAACTGCGAGCGACGCATGTACAACCTTGTCTTGGCTCGCTTGTCCCTACCGCTGCCACCAAAACTTTTTCTGCTCGACGCGTACTATATTGCAAAAGCGCCACACTTGAACGGGCAAGACAATAAAAATCTACCCGCACATGGAATGGAAAGCAAGTACGAAGGGTTCGTGACTATGCGTTCTCTGCAGTTAGTGCATAGACAGCAAAGTTGCAGCAAGAAGGGCACAAACTGTACCAACATATACCGACAAAATCTGAGCTCTGTAAATATGCTAAAGAATTTTGTTAGGTAATTAGATTGTAGGGGTCATCTAGGGCGCAGGCCTCATGGCTTAAGTTAAGGGTTGGATTCACCAATTTCCCTAGCTCTTTTCTTTGCATATTTTGTGTATTCATAAATTCACAATTTAAGTATAGAACACCATCACACCATCAAATAAAGTTTAAATTAAAAACTGAAATACACGAAATACGATTACATTTTTATATACCGAAATAGGTAATTTCTTTCCATAAATACAATTTTTCATAGTAAGAGGTAGTTTTAATTATTTTCTTCACTTTTATACCATTCCACTACCACTTTTTATAGAATAAATGCTATATTTTGTATCACCACTCATTACCATGCCTTCATCCTAGTTTTACATGTGTTCACAATTTTGTTCATGTTCAAATAACATCCTTCAATGTTCTTCAATGCTGTATGTGAGGGTGGTTCATAAGTTTCCAGTCTAATAGAAGTTCAAGGTTCATTGTTGCGATGTTCATGTTTCAGGAGTTCAAATACTGCATTTTCTTTTCACAAATGCCATTAATTTGTTTGGAGAAGCTCATTTAATTTGAACATGATGCTCAAATTTGAATACAGAACGGTTGTTAGTCGGTGTGTATGGTGAAGTTTCCCCTTTATATTCCGCTGCGAAAGAGAACTCAAAATTATTTTATTTGAGCAGAGAGGGCGTTGAAAATGACCACATGAGGGAGGCCGATGGATGTGTTGAACACATCAAATTCTGAGTGACAGGCTCTGAAAAAAAATAATAACTTCAAGGTTGGGACTTTCTCAGTTGACTACGCTTCATCAACATTTGCAAGCGCATAAAGTAAGTGCAAGATTGGTGCTCTAAATCCTTTCAGGAAGTCAAATGCAAGTGGAATGCGCGTGGAATGTTGGCAGAAGTTTTAGAACCTTTGCCGCAGTAAAAAGAGTTCAGTATTGGAAACCATTCATTCTCTACCTGTGACCCTCGTTCAAAAATAGAATTATGCAACACTCCATAGAAAGACTTAAAGTCACGCCGTTCCATAAAGAAAATATGGCGAAAATTATTTGGGATCGCAAAGAAATTCGGATGATAGACTTCAAAGAGTGAAACACAAGTGACCGGGAAACACTATGTTGAGCTAATGCATAAGTTGCGTAGGAAAAGCAACGTGAAATGCTGAGCTTTGTTTGAAAGTTTGTGACTTTCTTCTTCATGCTAAGAAAGAATAATTTTTTTTTGCAAGTCTTCTTCCATAAAATGCTTTGACGACTACAAAACTGCAGATATACTTTTTATTTTAATAATATGGCAAAGTTTGACAATTCATTCTATTTGGTGATAATAAGTCAGTGCCTGAAGGGTTCTAAGGCTTCTTTAGTAGTCTTAAGAAGAGTAAGAAAGCCCTCTCTGACCAACGTTAAATTACGTTCCTACTGTACAACATTCAAATTTGAACAGATAATTTTGACAACTTTTATTCTGTGTGCTAAGCAGAATTATTATAATTTAAGCGTTGGAACCAGAGTTAGATTTTATTTCATTAAAATCTATATTTTTAAATTTTACACCAAAATTTCCAAAACCCTTCGGTCTTAACAATTCTACTCTAGTGATTTCATTGTAATGTCTAGAAACACCATTGAGATTTTCATGGTAATTGATTAAATCGTTTTTTTTTTCTAAAGGTAGGAAAACTTCTTGTAGGAACTCTAGGAGTTTTGAGAAGATTGTTATCAAATAAAAATTTGCTAAAAACTCACTTATAGCTCCAAGTCGGAACCTAATGGAGGACTACACTATAGTCAGGAATATGGTCAATTCCTTCAGAGCACCCAACAGCAAAATCGAATTTTCCTCTTGTCGGTTCGAAAGCTGTATATTTTTGAAATTAATAGTGTCAAAATCAGAATGTTTTTAAACTATGCAGATATATTTTCAAAGGTATTAAAACAACCACTTCTATAACAAATGTAACAAAACGGAAATAAATAAAAATACGATGCATATATGTGTATATATACATAAATGGGGTATATATATATATATGAAAAATAATTTATGGAAACTGAATTAAATTAAATTGGAATATATATCTAAGCTACATATGGCAGTCGAAAATTTATTGTAACAACTCCTATATAAACAGATTTTTGAAAGAATTTATCAAAATGGAACTAAATAAAAATGGGATATATGTGTGTGTGTGTGTGTGTGTGTGTGTGTGAAAATGATATATCGAAACCGAACTAAATTAAAATGGAATATATATAAATTAACACTAATAATAAAAGTAAATGAAGATAAAACACTGAGAAAGAGTCACACTTGAAATATAGCAATTTCAAGTTTGACTCTTTCTCCTTGTTTTATCTTTATCTACTTTTATTATTAGTGTTAATTTGTTACATTGTTAATAGTGTTTCTTTATTTTTATTTTTCATATATATATATATATATATATATATATATATGGGCTACATATTACAGTAAAATATCACATATTTAAAAAAAGTTGACCATTTATTGTATTTATTTTAAAAAATGTAAAAACATTGACATTTTTGATTTCAAACTCTCCTTAAATCAAACTTTTTACATAACAATGATATTTTTATATGTTCCCTATCGATTACTATCATAGGAGATTCTTATCGCTTTAATGTTATAGAATGCAAAGCAAGGGGTACATTATGGATCATTACAGCTCTTTACATAGTGATAAGGTATACAATTATGTTGTCTATATGATTCCAATGCACGGACATTTTTATGACATTAGAATTGTCACAATCTTATAATTTGTACAAAAATGCCGCTAAATTCAGAAATTTAAATTAAATTATTTTACATTATTACATGAATTTTGAAAAATGTGATAGCATAAAACGTTTATCAGTATCATGTCTATGTGCTTACTCAAACACAGATGTGATATGAACCCGTGTCCATTTGTACTAGGGTATGGTTGACTCAATTTCTGTAACATATGTGGTAAACTATACATTACCATATTCTACACTGCACTATTAGACATCAATATATTATACTATGCTACACTACATGCTTCCGACTCGTAGTTGCAATCTATTCTCATGTACGGTTTCACTTAAGTCTTTCACTAGCACATATTGTTTTTCCTTGAAATGGTTTAGAAATATTTACCCTAACTGTGGCCATCTGCTACGCTCGACCATGTATTTCAGCACTTAGCCTGGAGACATTGAACCTCTTCAGCTTCAGGTAGCCTTTACTTTTGGCTCATGTTTTTGCTGCAAATGCTCACCTCTTTTGAAATAATCCGCACCATTTCAGCACAGTGCTTGCTGTTTCTGCTGAACCGCGCATTCTTCCAATTTATGATTTTTTCATCCCATTCCTCCTCATATAGATATGCAGGATTTTTCTTTCCATATTCCGCTGACAGAACCTGAAGGATTTTTAGTCCTAATAGCAGTGGCATACATTTATCACTTTATCTCTGATCTTCTGAACAAAGTAATTGACAGAAGTTACGGGTGACCTCTCGACATTATTAGGTGACATCACTAACAGAATACTGAATTTATTTTCAGAATGTGCATACTACTTTTGGCCTGTAGCGCATCCATTGGATGAGTTCGGGCACTGCAGTCTTTTTTTTTTCTTTTGAAAATATTCAGATGACTGGAAGTTGAAGATGGAAACATTTTTCGATTTATTGCAAACGTTTCGATGAACCATCTGCTAGCCATGCACGCAATGTCAGACTGGAAGATGGTTGAACTGGGTGCACTGTGTGACCCATGCATGTCCAAGAGAAAATGTCTTTAGATAATGTAAACAGTAATTATATACATATTAGCAAACTGAGACATTTCATGTTAAGAAAATGTATTCACGGCTACCTGGACGTTTCACTCTATGACAATAGACAAAAGGTTGCCTTTAGTCATCTTTTGCGTTTCCTTTGCTGGCAATGGCTAGAGTGCTGGGTCCCTCCACTGTAACAAAGCTAAGTGCATGTAGGTGGCCGAACAATAGATTCTTTTGTGTCTTAGTTGCTGAAGATGATTCAAAATTCGTTGAAGGTAGAAGGGGGAACAGGTGTCGGCAATAAAGTCGTCACGTCGTATGATGAGGAAGTCTCCAATAAAATGCCAGAAAGGCGACAGATTTAAAATAAGCTTAAGTAGTCACCAATTATATTTAAATATTTCAAACGCTCAGGAAAACCGTGGGCGGTTAGCTGTAAACCCCACGTAACGCTTTGAAAGCACCGATTTGGTTTTCATATATAGGGAGAAACAAATCTAGCAAAACACGTTTTCTGCAAGACAGTTTTTTACCAGATGCAAGCCGCAGTTCAGATCAGGAAGATAAGGCAGTACAACGCTTCTCAGTATTACAATCGGTTCATTCACATATACGTTTTTCGAGTCTTACGTTCTGCTTACTCATATATATGTTGTTCAGTCATACACTCGCTCAGTCATACATACGTTTAGCTCGTTCTCTGATGATCGACATCCCTTTACCAGTGACAGTAGATGAGAAGCACACAGATGCAGCATATTTAGCACGTGTAATCAAAGTTATTGAGATAACGAACCAGGTGGTCGATAACTAGTGCAGTATGATTAAACATTCCAATGCGTTTAAAATGAAGCAAGGTCGTGTGATTTATACCACCCCTCTCCATCTCCCTCTTCCGTGACTAATTAAAAATACGAAAGGCTACTTCAAGTCCCTGAACAACTCGGGGTATGAAATGGGACCCTCGATCCAACGACTACATGAACATCTGAATATAGAAACGGCTTCAAATCTGGCATCCAACATGTGGCAACATCACCACATACCCCATTAAAAACCCGCTTCAACTATACTATCTGAGAAGACTTGTATTTTCTCTTAGGGCAACAATTTATTGTGCACCAAATATCTGTTTCTAAGTTCAGCTAGCATTGTAATATTCAAGAAGCAGACTTGCAATGATTAAACGTTACGGGTGGCAGAATCGCCGATGCACACGGTAGATATGTAGTTCAAATTCGCCAGAAGCGTCATCCCTGACTGTAGTTTTCCCAGGTTTTCCTCAGTCCTCATATGTGGTAAATGCCGGAAAGATACTCTAAACTTAGAGGTGCTAAGCTTCGTTCCCAAATATTTCTTTCCCAATGTATAATATCATCTCTTGCATCATATTGTCTACCACCTCTGAATTCACTACAGAAAAATGGCGTTAAAAAGTATCAAAAATGAGCATTTTATATCCTATAAGAAAATGAGCATCGCATCGAATTTTCATTGATTAAATTTTCCCATAAGCCTCGACGCCTCATTTTTACAACCGCCGAAATCAAAACAGACTTGTAATTTAAAGTACCCTCGGCCACTGAAGGCATAGTTTTGTTCTCTTCAGGAATAAAGCTCATGCAACGCTTCTGAAGTGTTTTGATTACCGGCTAAACATTAGCAACCACTGCAAATATTGGTTCACCAGATGTAAACCAACTTCCAACCGAGTACGATAATGTTTCTTCGTAAACTCGTAAACAAAACGTATAGCATTATACAATGTACAGGTTATCATGGGTTGTGGTCACACAAACCCTTAGCTAATCTCATAGTACCGCTAAGCAACGATTACCTAAGGGAACTTAGCAGCTCTGTATTTCTCTTGCACTTGCTATAAAACATTTGAGAATTTGACTGTGGATTTGTAGGTCTAGTTTTTATTGACTTCTGTATATTATTACCAACATTGTGAAAAGTACAAATTTTTGTCATAAATACTGTCACAGATAAATCAATGCGTTAGAAGTTTTCTGGATATGGTGGTATTCATTTTCTGTAATAACTAAGAACAAAAACATACGTAAGCCGTGAATAAAAATGCAACTAGCTCTCTTCTCTTTAAAGAAGATAACTTTCAGATTTTAGGGCAGAGTTATTGAACAAGAGTAAGTATTAAGAAAGCAAACTATATCAAAAATAGCAAATAATTGCTGTTTAGTGATGTATATAATTAATCTGAAAGTGTTAAGTTTAAAAAAAATGTATATTACCAAATGCTTTAATAAAGAGGGTTTGAACTGTGGTTACACTTAATATGCATCAAACAAGTGGTTTCTTATTACAAGCATTAATCTGCATTATAAAATATAATTGCAGAACAGATAAGACAACTCTTTTAGATAATGAATTGAGAAATGAATGTTAAAGTACCTATATCTCGCAATTCTTCCACGATCAAAGACGATAATATATGGGGTAATTACAAAATAAGCAAACAGAAAAACATGCAATTTAAATGTCAATATTTCAGTAACTAATGATTACATTTGAAAATTTATTGCAAAGGCAGCTTTGCCAGTACTTGCGGATAGGGAAAATATACAAATATTTAGTACTGTATAATTAATATGCATCATGCCATTATGTCATTACAGGAGTTTAGTAGGATGTGATATTTGTTCTGAAATTATCTTATACAAAAATGCAATATTCAATATTTAAAACAATACATATTGAATGTAGAAACCAACTTGGTTAGTAATGAAAAAGACACCTAAAAATGCCTGGTCACATAGAGCTTAATTTTACATTTTTATCATATTTAACTTGATTTATTAATTTATTTTGCGGTAATAATTCTTCTTTTATCCCCCTGAAATTTTAAGTGAGCCTAAAATTAACATATATACATGCCCTGTTAACCTATAATAGCCTAGTATTTCCAACAGTGCAGGGATTATAAATAAAATTTTGAATTTCAGAAGATAGTGTCCTTCAAATTTGTGTTCTTTTGGGCTGAATATATTTTAAAAAGTACAATTAAAATCACTCATCCCGCATTTCAAGAAACTAAAGTTAGCACAATAAATTCTTAATTTAGATGGGGTGAAAATGCAGTTAAATATTTATCGGCAAAAAATGGAATCAAGAATGTAATTGTTTTTGTTCATGATATGAAGTAGTTAATATAATCATTCCCTTTTATTATATTTTCTCTATATGGATATTATTTTTGAAATCACGTAGTAAAAATAATGCCAGTGAGTTACAGATCAGCTACAGCTTGTGTAAATTATGAAATCAAATACCTGAAGGTAAAATTCTGAAAATAAAAATTGTCAACGCATTGAGCTCTAAATGGGCAAAATCATCTCAAAGCGAACTGCAGAACTTTGATCCTATGAGTTCATTGCTCTAAAACTAAACACAAGAAATTTGTTTAAACACTATATTCTGAATAAAAAAGAAACATAACCAGTCTTCTAAAACAGATACAATTTGAAGCCGGAAATAAGGCTGCCTATATTAATTTTATAACTTGAGGCTGCAGAGCTGTAGGCTGCAGAGCTATATTTCTAAAGGCATTAGATTTGATAAGGGTAATTGTTATGTATAGGTATAATGAAATCATCTAGAGATAGGTATAACAGGAATTGAAATAATTTGTAACTTGTATTTATGTGTAGGTCATTTGACAGGTGATTGTATCTTACAAAAGGGTTTTGATACATTTTGTGGTAAAAGATGTGAGAAAGAGACAGATGTATACCTGACGCCTCGACCGCTGACCTCTCCTTAGACAAGGCTGAGGAAAGGGTAACCTATCTTTTGTTAGGTCACGAAACTTCTGCCCAAGGGAGTTCACAATAAGAAAACATGTGGCTATAACGGGACAGTATTTGAACAAAGTCAGACAGAGCAATAATTTAAGAGAAAATGAAAATGTCAGAACGGAGACGAAAATGTTTTATTACAGGAAAGCCGGGGGTACAAGGTAATGAAAACAGCCCATAAACACGTGCGTTATCTCTGAGAACATTTAGAAATCTACAAACTAAGGGAGGAAAAAGATTTTTCAATAGAAATCAGCATGTAAGGAAATTGCCGAAATTTATGATAGGCTGTTCTTGGAAAATTCAGGATCGTGGGAAGATATAGTTGATCAGGAGGGAGAGAATAATTCTAGCCAATGGGCATCGGATAAAAGTCAACGAATAAGGAGAACTTAAATAAAAAATAAATATTTTTAAGATAGCCAATAACAAACATATAACACAGAAATAGGATAATTTACGAGGGAATTTAATTTAGCGATAGGCATGGCGATGTTGTAGAAAACTGGTGTACAGATGTCGGAGATAGGCTAAAGACGGAGATCGGAAGAGACGACAGTAGAGATAGGGGACACACGATAGATATACTTCAGACGGAAGATCATCAGAGGAGAGATACACGAGAGCAGGCCGACTAGAGACACACGAGAGGATTCACTCAAGAGATATACGGAAGCAGGCAGCTAAGTCATTCGAAAGCAATCAGTCTAAGTCATTTATAAAGGCAGTTGAGGGCAGTTTAAGTCATTTCTAAAGTCAGTCTAAGTGAATAATGAAGTCAGCGACGAGCAGTCAGGAAGTAATCCCAGTATTTTACCACGGACACCAGCCCAGCAGTCTACAATACTACGCCTCCGCCATCTACCATCCATTCCTGCTCCAAATTAGAATGAGTGTGTCAAGAATCTGAAGAAAATATCACAGTAACTTACACAAACATTATTTTAAAGTCCATGAAAATGTTTAATAGGGTGATGCCATATAGCACTGGACTATGCTTTAAATGTATCATGGTTTCAGAAAAATTTGTGATTTAGCATTTGCAAAGTTTATCAATTGATTTGTACACACATTAATCAAACGTTTCCTACCTCATTGGCTAACTACATACCCATTTTCTAATTGTTATTAAGTCACTTTCAATATTGTATGGATTTTGTGTGCTGTTATAAAGTTATAGCATAATCTTAGATGCAAAATATGAGTATAAGAAATGAATATCATAATGAACGTTTGATATTGGTTTGGACAGGATTATTAGGGCGTGAAGGAAATGTCAGTATTTCAGCCTTACTCAGAAACTGATAGTTTGTGCCTACTCTCCTAGTGGTACATCTCCGAGAGGAAGGTATGAGGTGAAGGATAAACCGAGTGGCCAAACCCCCTGGCAGTGAGGCACGATCAAACGGTGTCCCATTGTTTCCAGATAAAGCACCCCTACGGATCCCTCCCCTTCAAGGAATTCCAGCTACTCAGAAATATCAGACGCCAAAGCAAGGACCTTGCCAAAACGCAAGCCACTGTCTCACTACTCCAGCCCACCTTGCCTGGTATTTTCAACATGTTAACAGAACTAACGAAATGATATCCCTAGCTTTACTGCCTCAGTCACTCCACTCGGTTATTAGTACCGCTACGGGTGGCCAAGGTCGTTAAGGCGCGGAATCGTGAGCCGGAGGTCTGCGGTTTGAATCCAGCCAGAACCGTCCTCCCAGACGGTTTTTTTTCAGGTTTTCCTCAGTCCTCATAACTGGCAAATGCCGGGGAGGTACCCTAAACTTAGTCCTGGAACGTTTCATTTCTTAAAAAATAAAAATCCTTTCCCAGGTTCTAATTTCATGTCATACATCACCAGTATCCACTGCCTGTGGTGCCTCATTAGTAAAAACGGGCGTTAAATACTACTAAAAAAAACGGTTATTCGTGATGTTCGTTGCGATAAGTCCTCTGTCATAAATGTTTAGCATCTCCTTTTGTTTTTTTTTTTTTTTTTTACTGTTTTAGATTAGGTTTGCAGATCTATTATTTAGTCTAATATTGGCTAATCCATCTATTTTTAGTTTCTTGAGGACAAGACGTTTTATGTTTAATTTATTTATTTATATTATTTTTAAAATATCATACATTTCATCATTATTAATATATTTAGCAAACCTGCATTTAGCATTATGCTATAAAATGATGGCTTGCGTTTTCAAAATCCGTGAACAATTTAGTTTATTACTTGGCACCATATGTACCTCAGACTTTATTTACATAATTTTAAAATTTGTGTTTATAGTCCTTAATAATTTATATTTTCATTTCAAAATTACATATTGTAACGTACCATGACATTTAAGAATACGAACGTGGACCTACGGGATTTAAGTGAAAGAGTAACGACGTGCATTATAACCCTCACTTGCATAGAAAGATGAGAAGAAATCTGTTAGACAACAGTGATTCACTAAATCTCATTATAAATATATTATCTTATCACAGATTATCACAATTACAACATACTTGATGTAAATTACTTTCACGTGTTCTTGACCGATTCCTACGAGCAGTAGAAGGGAGATTTCGATCAGCTTGCGAGCCTCTCTCGACTTTCTTGTCCTTACGTGTTACCCACTTAAGGCTACATCGATGGGGAGAACTACAAATCACCATCCAGGTTAAAGCGTCAGACAATTTGTTTCCAGGAATTTCAAGACCACGCTATCAATGGATGTTTTCGCTCAACGGAAGATTTACCACGAATAATACTGCGACAACATATACACACTACAATAACTCAAACAATGTATATGTCACATTTTAATTGTAGGTTTTGGAAAGAGTATAAGTTTTGCAAATAGAGAAATAATGTATTACATTTTGATAATACAATTAACGCAATAAATGTATCCAGTTGCAGTTTACGTAAAAAATTGACTATATCACGAAAGATTTCATAGGTACTTGCGGAGCTGGAAGAGGCTCATACGCAGCGTCAAACGCTCAATAAAATAAATAAAACGCATTTGGTTCATTTCAAAAACCTCAGAACAGAATCTAATGATATTTGTAGTACTTTAACATTTTCTACAACGCTATATACAGAGAGGAAAAAATTAAATCGACAAACTTTGAGAGTTTGACGTAACAGGAAAACTTATATTTTATCTAATATCGTGTTTTTCTAGAGGTTTTGTTCAAATTGCTAGATAGTTTATGCGTATTTCAGTTACTTGTTTACTAATATGAAACAATAAACTTGAAATGAGCTAATGGACAAGGTTTGTACTTATTTTAATCAACCATTTCCAAGGAATTGTATTGACAAAGGCGCGATACCGTCTTCTCTGTGTTTTTTTGTCTGAGGTTGAATGAGCGATTTTGTTTACGAAACCGTGTTGAAACAAAAGAGGATGTGATGACCAGTTTAGTTACAGCAGCAGGAAAATTGAAGACAATTCTGCAAAGCAGCTCATACTCCGAAGATATGAACTTTGTGTACAGAACCATGAATACAATTTTGAACCTCTTTTGTAAAATGAAGTGACTATAAATGTTTTGCAAATTTGCCAGGGCATATGGTTCGCGTTACGTAAGATATGCCATCCTCGAAAATCAAAGCATTTTGGAAAATTTTGAACCAGAAAAAAGTTATATGATGCTAATCCGTGCAAGTTTTCACATTTTATAAGTTTAATTCTTTTCCACTATGTAGTATAGTGAACGTATTCCATTGATTTATTATTTAAATTAATCTTTATCCGCATAGGTTCCTTTGAAACAGCTACTTCGACCCGTCCGCACTAAAATATAATTATAATGTAAGCCCTATAATAATATTTTATGTATTATAGTTAGTGATGTAGATATCTTCTATGTATATGTTTATAATGCGATATAGCTGTAAGTTTAATGTGAACAAAAAGAGAAAGCTTCATGGTGTTTTGTTGCGGAATAATGGAAAGCCAACAAAAGAGTCTTAAAATTCTACACAAAAGAAAGTAACGAAAGGTTCGCGTGTTTGAAGCACCTTTCCTTTTTTAAACTGCTACTTACTGCAGGGTTAATGAACTAAATGAATATTAAATCGTTTGGGACTCTGGCCCCGACCGGCGGTGGTACAACTTTCCTTTTAAACTGGCCAATGTCACAAAAGGTTTAAACTTTCAAATAGCAATGGATGATACGTAGGGCTTTTGAACTTTAACCAGTCATAATAGACGTAAAGAAAGGTGCGAGGCTTGCGCGTGCCTTTTGGCGTCTCTTAGCCAACGATTTTTCATTTGAATTTTATATAAGGTTGATGCCGCTCCGATGGGGTACATAGTTCGCAGAATCAGTTCAACGGAGTCTTAAGTTCTACACGCATCGAGACGAATTTCCTCTTTGAGTTCATATTTGCTCATTGTTCAGGAGGCAGTCTTAAATTTTATACTCGGCCAGATAGAGGCAGTTTACAGAGGCTGTTATAAGTTCGACGATGCTGAGGCACGCAGTTTAAGATCTACACGCGGCAAGATTCACGTAATTCGTAGTACTCATTAAAAGTTGGACTATCAGTTTCACGCGCCGCGGCCCTCATCTATAAGTTTTACACGTGGCAAATAAGTTTGTACCGACGTAGCCAAGTCTATTGTACAGAAAACACCAGAGGACGCGAAAGATTTTGGACATAATAAAATAGTGTGCATCGCGTGCTCATTTGCAACATTGAATGCATGTCCCAGTCTCGTTGAGTTCGAATCAACAAAATAGCCGAATGCACCCTGAGAAGTTAAAAAGTGGATAACAACGACAACGACAATAACAATACCTATACTAAGCCGCTTCAAATTTTTTCACACAGCTTGGCCACTATACCAACCATCTCATAATTTGCCTCATCGACATGGGGCCACCCATTGACCCACCTTACCTTCTATAAAAAGCCATTACATTTTATTCCTTATTGATCTCTACATAGTGCAGTCAGTTGTTACTGTATTTATATCCAGTCTTTTTAGTCGTTTTATTTTGCAGCTATGACTACTTGCTCGTTCGAAAACAGTATACTACTACTCTTCTATTTTCTAATATGCAGTCAGGAAATGTCCACTGTTTTCGTTTTCTACACATCAGTTGTTATTTAAATGTGAAAGTATTAAACCTCTTACATTTCCTGCTCACGGAAAGCGAACCTATCTAAATGAAATAAACTTAAGACACGCGCTTATATGAAAACCTGATTACAATATTCACAAACAGGAAACAAACTGTTAAAACTTAGGTTAAACAGAAAATGAGCATTTGAAAGCAAGCAACTTCATAATTTTGTTGCAGGAGTAGAGGTGGCTTGTAATCTGAAACATTTGAGAATTTCTTTTACATACAAAAAAGAACCCAACCTAGTTATTTTCTGTAAATTGCCTTGATTTTTCTGTCTTCAAGATAGGAAAGTTTTTCTGCAAGTTTATATCGACAGAAGATATTTTCTTCGTTGTCAATAAAATATAAAAAGTTTATCATAAAATTTATTTAAAACAACACGAATCTATTACTAAAACTATAATTATATTTATCATTGCACGAAATCTATAATAGCAACATGAAATCTAATACTACAATCGCTCCACTCAAAATTATTTCACAGATTGAAGCTAAGAATGAAGTACATTTTCCAGGATGCTTACAACTCTAGAAGTTTCTTTCAAAAATGTATTTTGATCTATTAAAGAGGCTACAAGTGTGCAGACAGAGAGATGTTGAAGCTCTAAATTTACTGCAATTTACGCAATTTCGTTGGTAGGCGATGTTTAATGCAACTACTTTTGAGAGTAAAAAATCATAGTCATAAACAGTCATCATAAATGCCAGAGCATAGTGCAAAATAAATATGAAGAAAATTAATACAAAACCATTAAGCAATTGAAGTAGCAAAGAGGTGACGTTTCATTTGCTTTACCTGAATAGTGACCTCTATGCAGGAGGTTAAGAATTTATCGAAAAACTATTCACTACTATTCACCTTGAAATCACAACGAATTTTCATTTGGTGAAGCCCGAAGTAAAATGCTTTAAGATATTTATAAACTAAATATAATCTATATTTATTTAATTAGTTTTCGCATTTACTGTAACTACAATACAAAAAAAAAAAAACATATATGGACTGTTGCTATTAGAGTGGTATTTTCTATGAAGAAATAAGAATGAAAATGTACGGTTTTAATATAGCGTTTTTTTTTGTACTGTTATGCATTTCTTGTAATAGAATAAAACCGTGGTGTCGACACTCCAGGAGTCAGAAGCAGCGGAACAGACTTTACCTGCCAGCAGAGTCGAAGGATGTTTCCCCACATGGCCGTTAATTTTTCACCGTGCCACGTCGAAGTGTCGACGTGGACAACGCCGCCACACGGGCCCTCATAAATAACCTTCTGATTCCTTAACACTTTTTATTGCCTCTTCCCCTTATGCTCTTAAGGTCGTTTTGCCACGCAGCATCACAGCACTTCCTTGACATTGTCATACTCCAGGATGTGACATAGTGCCGTTCTCTTTTGTGTTCTGTATCACAACGTGGGGGACGGTTTTCAGATGGTAGCCTACGTTACCATTCTGATTTTTAACCCAATAATGTTGCTTATATACACAAAAGACAGTGCTCTCAGTTGGCTTTCAGTGCACATATACAATAAACTTGATGCGTAATGTTAAAACAAATAATAATACGAGCAGAATTTATTTATTCCAAAGAAGGTATAAGTAACGTAAACAATTGAGAAAGTGGCTGCAATTAGTACCAACTTCACCACACAAAACAAAAGAATTTCCAAGTTGGAAAGCTTTAAAAAACTAAATATCTCGTAAGACAATATTTACACAGAGGATTTCAAAAAAATGTATACACACTTCAAGCAAAGAAAAAAAAATGTGTTACATAAATAATTGCATCCACACAAACTGAAAATGATGAGTACTATATATCTTAGACTTTTACAGTTACAACAGTTGCTCAAAAATCTACCATCGGCTTCGATAAACTTCTGAATACTGATTGAGCAACGTTTGCGAAAGTGTCTTGAGCGTTGCAGCGCATGCCGTTTCGAATTTCTTCCCGAAGTACAGCCAGTGTAGCTGGTTTTCTACGATATACAATACCCTTAAGAGTTTCCCATAGGTAGAAGTCTAACGGAGTTAGATCCGGAGAACGTGGGGGCAACTCAATCGGACCTCTTCGTCCTATCTCCATCCTGGTGGTAATGTGGTGATCTGCCAGATCTGCCCTTGTGACCATCACATTCGGTACCACGAGTCTAAAATTTGTCTAGAATGCGTGCAATTGTTACTCCGTTGGCGGTTATGTTTTGTACACACGTCTCCATTACCTTTGAACTTCAACAACATTTTCGGTTTTCCATACTTCAAAATTGCTTACCGCTGTTCAAATAATAATCTTAGCTCCTTTTTATTGTAGGCATAATGTAATGTGAGTCTGTTTACAGAACATCATACGATAAACTTGGCTTCATTTGTTCATTGGTGATTTACGATAAACTTAGTTTCATCTGTTGATTGTTGATTTGTCTGTCGCGTAGTAACGCTATCATAATGTATGTGGGTCACATCTGTTTACAGAACATCATACTACACGTTACTGTTGTTTTTTCGGTCCAACTTTGAAATATATTAAATAGATATCTACTGTGAAAGAGTGCATACATTTTTGGGCAGTCTCGGTAATGTAATGTAACTAAAATTACAATAATTAGATACGTAGAAAAAGGGGATAAAACACTAAGAAAGTCGTAGATTTAGTATGGCAATATTTCGAACAGTTTTGTTCTTCTAAGGGGAGAAGACAATTGAAAATAATGAAATTAAGTATTGAATATCGAAGGTAATGAAATGTATGGAAACAGATTAAACAAGTAACAAGTGTGTTTGTGTGTGTGTGTGTGTGTGTGAGAGAGAGAGAGAGAGAGAGAGAGAGAGAGAGAGAGAGAGAGAGAGAGAATATAAAATATATTAATAATTAAGTTTTAAAAAGGTGGTGTACGCGCTTTATGCTAAAATATAGCTGCCATTTCTCTATCTCTGATTAAACTTTTAGAACTATGAATCCGTAACGCATCAATAAAAGTTAAATGCATCATCGAAATCCTTACAGTGAGACAAGGCCTGTTGGACAACCGTCAAGGGAGATATGATTTTAAGAGAACGTCCATGATTGTTCATATTAGCGAAACAATAGTAGAATTTAAAACCTTTTATAAAATGCTTTGCAAAGCTTACAAGATAACATATATACGAAGTTCTTAGAAGAACTGGTGGAAAATGAATAAATGTTAAATTCTCTGGATAAATTAGGGTGGCGGAATGAATGGCATGAAATAATCACAGATTTAATATCACAATATTTCGAACAGCTCTTCTTCTTAGGAAAGAGTATTTAATATTTATATATTAAATAAACTGTGTTTAATACGGAACTCAGAAAGAAAGGCAATAGAGTGTTTTATCTCTCTTTATTTTTCTCTGTTACTAATACTGGACACTGATAGCTAAACCAAATCCTTAAAGAATTGGCCGGATATTCGTTGACACATGCCTGTTTATAATTATTGGAAGCATAAAAAGCATATAAATTATAAATGCACATAGAATTATTAACAACCGATATGCAAAGCTAGAGCCGAAAGTATTAATAGGTACTTATATTCTATGTCACAATTCTAAAATAATAAATATTTTCTTTACTTTCAATAAAGATTGCATAATAATATTTATAAAACATTTAAATTTTTAACATTCATCAATTCAGTTATGTTTACCGAAATTATTTTCTACTTTTGGAAGAAAAATTCACTCTTATACAGCTGCTTTTAACAGAAGCGAATTTAAAACTAGTTAATCACTAGTGATGAATAGTGAGAGGGACTGTCACGAGGTCAATAATTGCCACAAATTAAAAAGCGCTTTGAGCGTAGCGCGCCTGTTGGCGACATTTGAACTCCCCTTTGAAAGAATGCATCATTTGATTGAAGTACGGTTCATCTGTTATTGATAGCCCTTCCCCATAGATGTCTGACGTTTGACGACA
This sequence comes from Metallyticus violacea, assembly GCA_030762175.1. Taxonomy (NCBI): domain Eukaryota; kingdom Metazoa; phylum Arthropoda; class Insecta; order Mantodea; family Metallyticidae; genus Metallyticus; species Metallyticus violacea. The sequence continues at coordinate 89,718,651 of CM060845.1, forward strand.
TGAGCACCATGCCCTCGGGGTAGTGCGGTGACGACATCATCTCCCATCTGTGATCGGCGATTTGCCATAAGCAGAGACACGTATTTGTGGATAGAAAATTTATAGCAATGCCACTGCGTGACTTCCTGGATGAACGAACGAAAGAGTTCAGTGTCTAGACTTAACATTGCGTTTGTATATATGTGAATAGAAAGAGTGCTGAGGAATATTTTACCTGAGCTAGAGGTGCTGAACAAGGAAATATCCAGGATCTTGTAAATTACGATAAACTTCACATTTTCCGTAAGATAAAATTCATTGTAGAAATTAAGAGAGCAGGTGTTTGTAACTGCGAAATGTGTAGCGGGAGATCTATTTAACTTTCCAGAAAAAACTATCTGTCTACACTCTACACCTCTACTTACTGAAGTCTGAAGCAAAAGGCTAAAATTGACTACTTTAAAGAAATATTATATGTGTCTGTTTCTATTATTAGCTATATATGATTACATAATATATGAATTGTTTATAAGCATATTACTGAGGATGCCAAAAATGTATACACACTTTCACAGTAGATATCAATTTAATATATTTCAACGTTGGAACGAAAAACAACAGTAATGTATAGTACGATGTTCTGTAAACAGATATGACTCACATTACATTATGCTAGCGTTGCTACAAAAAATGGAGCCAAGATTATCGTTTGAACAGCGGAAAGCACTTTTGAAATAATATTTGAAAACCGAGAATATAGTTGAAGATCAAAGGCAATGGAGTTCTGTGTACAGAACAGAACGCCAACGCGAGTAACAATTGCACGCATTGGAGACAAATTTGAGACTCATGGTACTGTATAAGAAGTTCACAAGGGCAGAGCTAGGAGACCTCCCACAGCAACAAGCCCGCGCACTGGATTCAAGGCATTGGATAGGACGAAGAGGTCCGATTGAGTTTCCACCGCGTTCTCCGGATCTAACTGCATTGGACTTCTACCTATGGGGAACTCTTAAGGATGTTGTATACCGTAGAAAACCGGCAGCACTTCGGGATGAAATTGAAACGGTATGTGTTGCAATCGCTGAGGACACTTTCGCAAACGTTGCTCAATCAGTAGTTCAACGTACTCAGAAGTGTATCGACGCCGATGGTGGGGATTTTGAGCAACTGTTGTAACTATAAAAACTTAAGATGATTAGTGCTCATCATTTTCCGTTTGTGTGAATTCAGTTTTATTACGTTAATTCAGTTTATACATTTTGGCACCCTCTTGTATATATATATATATAGACACACACACACACATATTGCTGTAATTTTTCTAATCTTACACACTTCGCAAATTTTGTAAGGTTTTTCATATACCGTTGGTCACCTATTATTATTATTATTATTATTATTATTATTATTATTATTTTGTTTACTGGCCGGTTTTCTGAATTTAATACTAAAACTTTCAATTGATCTCTTCTCATTTTGTTATCTGAAATTGTACTACAAATTGTCTATTGTTTGTTCTTCAAATTGCAGGGGCACACTGAATTGTTTATCTTTAAAAAAACATTGTTTATATTTCCGTATCTGTAATTATACGTTTGACGTTTACTGTTAGGTAAAGTTTCTGTTTTATTTAGAAGGATGATTGTGTAATTGCAGCTTTTGGTTCCATTCGTTTTGTCACTTAACTGCGTTGAGTTTGCGTAATTCATTTATCACTGCACTTAAGTGACATATTGTGCCTCTCAGTGACATCTGTCCAATGCTGCTTCCTTCGCGAGTTGATCTACAGTTCATTGTCCAAATGTAATGCTACGTATGCCTTAAACCAGCTGAAATCCTTTTCCCAGGCCTTGTTCTCCGTTTTCTTAAGTGCGTCTAATGTAATGCGGTTGCCCATAAATATAGGGGCGTTGTTACCTTCTCACCTGTAGGATATGCCTGAGAGGAATGTTAAAATGCATTATGAGTATATGTTTAACTATTTGTAATAAGAAGTATATTTAAAAAACTGAATTAGCTAGATTTTTCACGAAGCACATTTTAACTTTAAAAATATTTACCAATAATTTTTATAATTATCAACTTTTTAACAGAATATGTTACTCAGTTTTAAAAATAATAATTTTTTGATGTACTAAAAAAGAAACACAAAAATGTTTACATCATTGGAATAAATAGTTTTTGAGAAAATGTACAATATATGAGTAAAGCTTGGGTTTGCAAATAATGGCATATAACTTAGCTTTATCACTCACTTACTGATAACTATTAGTGGCACACTGCTCAGTAATCGGCCTCATTATTTTCTTCACCTCTTTGATCCTAGGTGTTCCTGTCTTTTCTCTTCTTTCTTGAACGTATTATTCTGATTGGAGTGGATTAAATTGTTAAATCGTAGGAGGATATTTCGGTACTTCAGTCCTATGCAACCTAATTGGAGTCAATTCCGGAAGGAGGGGACAAGGTGAGAAAGACACCGGGGGACGAGACTCAAACGTAGACGGTCCCCAACATGGAGATTCACCTTCCAAGAAGTTGAGCTCATCAAAAGTTCCATTCCAGATACCGGGGCAGGAACCTTTTCAAAGTGCAAGCCACCGTCGCACCGCACCTGCCGAACGCGCAACGTCCCAAATGCGGAATCCAAGCGTTACTTCCTGAGCCACCTCGCTCGGTTTTATTATTTCTCTCAAATTATTGCTTCATTTAGTTTGCAGTATTTTTATACATGAAGGCAAGAAACAATTGTCATTTTACTTAATTTTAACTTTACTCCTTGTTAAATTTCCAACACTGAAGCAAATTATTACCATTAACCTTAATGGAAATCTTGTCTTATGCATTCTTGTCCAAATTATGGCATTCAGAAATTTGTTTACTTTTAGATTTCCCCATATAAACGCTTTTTCAGAAGTTATGGAATGCTTGGATCTCTATAAACGGTAAATTGTTTTCATTCCAACCAAAATTATCAGGTTAGGCCACATGTAAAGCATACATAGATAATAAATGGACAAAAAAAATAAAAATTTAGATTTTTAGAACCATATATTGGCCTGTCTGTTATGTGCTTTAAACTTTAAAGGCCCAAAAGAAAGGTTACAATAGAAGTATTTAGTAATATTCCGTGGTTCTTTATTAAACACACATACATTTATTAGGATTTTTTCCCTATTAATGAATCCCTAAAGTGTTCAACATTGTTGAATTCTATGGAAAACCTCCATTATGCAGTTCAATTAATCTATAACACATCAACGCCATCCCAAGCGGCGACCCAGGTTTCGATTCCCGGTAAGGTTAGTTTTCTAACTCAAGTTTTTCAATAATTATTCCTCAGTTCTTTAGGTGAATGCCGAAGAAACTTAGACCAAAATGTCAATAAACTCATTCGGCAAAGTTATATCATCCTTCATTTGGTACAATAGATATTTAGATCAAGAAAGAAAGAGAGAGAGAGAAAGAAAGAATGGAAAACAGATCACTGGGTTCCCAGAACAGAAATGACTGAATCTAATGATATGAACATTTTTGTGCTTTTCTTTTCATGCACATTTAAACCATCTAAATTTTCTATAATTGGGTAATATACTCTGTTAAAAAAATTTACCAGTTAAACTGTGTTTAAAAATGTTACATAAGATGTAATGAAAAATCGAATTAATTCAGTTTATTGATATTCTTCTCACCTACAGTTAGTTAAACATGTACTCACTGTATCCCATTGTCTTTTTAGAAAATGTATATTTATTTTAATAAAATATTAAATTATTTATAACAATATATCAGCTACAAGAGATAAAAGGACATTATTCCCTTAATAATTATGAAAAGCATACCATATTGAATGTTTGTATTATTTTTTATTTTTATTTGGCATGCAGCTCAGATGTCTGATTTTTGAAGATGGTTTGAAGAACATGTGTGATTTTTGTAGCGTCGTGTATTGATGCTCCCTTAAGTTATGCATGCACCTGGTGAGGCATGACAATCCTTGGAACTATCAGCAACACAATGCCAAGACCGCCTATAAACCTCCCCCCAGATTTGCTTATAAGCAGAAATGAGTACCTTCAATACGAAGGCAGGCTTGATTGTACCTGAGCCGGTCTGTGTAAACTGAATGAAAAAATTTCTGAGGGATCAAACGCCACTTAATACCACTTAATACCACGTAATGAATTCGTTTACAAGTCAAAATACGCATATTTTAAACAGCGATTTATGGTCTCATAATTAATTACAGAAGGTACATTGAATTATCACTCATCTATATGCACATATGAAAGTAGCTCAGAAAGTACTAGAACGCAATTATTTTGAAACAAACCTATCTTCCTAAATATTTATTTTATAATGATTTCACTCTTTGGAAGAGTGGGAAAAAATTGTTTGAGATGAGAGTATTACAACTAGTGCTATTTTAAGAGCACCAAAGTGTTGGAATCTACATAGTATCAAGTCAAATTTAAATTACGAATGTGACAGTCTATCAGAACTATACTTATAAAAGCTCGTAACGTTTACATAGTTTCTTGGGTCCTTGCATCATATCGTATTCGTTTTATAACAAGCCAGAGTCAGCAGCTTTCTTAAAATATGCGTGTATTATCTTGCATGAAATAACCTTGCAAACGCTACCATATTCCACAAATTTTGATTTGTTCTCCAAATATCCCTTGAGACAAGAAAGCATTTAACTGCTGCTGTAGAAGTTCTCAAGAGCTCTGCAACATCTGCTTGTCTGAACAAGAACAGTTTTTGTGATTACATTGAGCCGCTACTATGATAAGTGCATGTTCCAGTTGCTCGTAAAACCAACTGTGGATGTCGTTGTGATTGCTGATGATTATCATTAGCGAACTACATTAGCAGCATCGCTTAAATTAGAACTTGTCTGCTATAAAGGCTTATATCGCTTTATATATGATTACATTAGTGCTGTTTTTATTGGATGATGACAACTATTTTTTGACAATCAAATATAGCTATAAAGAGAACATAGAAGATGCTTAGAAAAAGCATGTGCTGTAAATATTAGAAAGAACAACGATAGAACATTGTATAAATGGTTTGAATTTTTTCCTATTTTGGTAAATAATTCAATACACTACCAATAGATTCCAAAATAAAAATTATATAAAAAAATGAAGCTGTCCTTTTTTTTTTTTTTTTTTTTTTTTTTTTTGCCAATTAAATAGCAACTTTTTTATGTCATTTCGATAAAAATGTAGGCTTCTAAAGACTTCTCAGTTTTTCCGTTACTGAATACTTTTATTCTTCAGGAAATAAACCAGATGTTTGAAAGTCAGTCGGTAAAAGGCCAGGGGAATACGATGGGTAAGATAAAGTTTCGTAGTCCAGTTCATTCAACTTCTAGAATTTTCTTTGCCTTATGTGTGTTGCCGGGCGTAAGCCGTTTTTCTATTGACTAGTATGGGCTGTTTTTCTTGCATGTTCTGGTGAATTTCTTGGCTTTACTACTCCGAAGTAATTGTTCAGCCACGGTCAGAAGGTTGTAGGTATTAAACTAGCGACAGATTTCCTTACAGTCGTCATAAGTTTGTGCCGCTCATATGCGGTTGTCTTACAGATTTTAGATCACAATTCAAGCCAAACAGACATATTTTTATTGCGTATAAGAACAGATGGGAAATCGGTTTTTGACATTTTTGAAGCACACTTAATTCATTTGGAATTCATTTATCAAGTTTCTTCACCCCCCCCCCCCTTTTCAAGCGAACATTTGCAAGAGTACTTTGACGTGTTTGCCTCAACAATTTCCATTAATTGATCTTCATTAGCTTTTTACTATGACGCCCTGACTGTCATCTTCAAGGTTGAAATCTGTACTTCGAAAATGTTCCAACCAACATTGCAGTGGTATTTTATAAGAAAGTGGGCGTTAATTATATGTAAGGATGGAGGGATTATAAAAGTATTTTGATTAATTGGATTAGATTTATTGTTTAGGTTAAGGATGGATGATTTGGATTAATGATTGTATATCTCAGTGGTAAATATTGATGTCTTTCTCTCCACTCTGATGGTGTTTCCGCTGACTTATAGTTTGCTCCGACTAGCTCCGACGATATTCTTCTATCTGGCATTTTAGTTATCTGGATATAAGAAGGAAAGGAAAATAAGGCTGTTGACACCATAATTAACAGATTTATGGTTTTTCTCTACCAACATTTCTTTATTGTTCGCAGTCCATAATGTTGGGCGGAGAACCAATTGCTCCGTGAAGGATTTAAGGCGCGTTGTGTCACTTTCACATGATCGCGTCTCTTTTGCTATGAATCACCTTTAGAACTATCACAGAATTTATACTTAAATTGTTTGCCAATGCGTAGCTAGCTGGGTCCGTAATCAGCAATACCAATTAATTATTCTCAATTGCCAAGAGCGCGTGGAGAAGGGACGTTAACTGCAAAATTAACACAGATGCGTCACACTACCTCGCTCGTAGACACATAAACACTAACTGATAGTTCTCTTGTACACTGCTCAAAAGTATTCCTGGACTGCCCAGCATTTGCATCCCTGGTTTATGATACTTTTCCCTTACCGCATATAACAAAGATGGAGTATCAATGCGAAAGAAATGTGTCCTTGACACCAATTTCCCATTTCTTCATGGGGCATCCGGGGTTGGGTTTGTTTACAATAAGGCACAAACAATTTTGTTCAGGTCAAATTTAATGACCGCTCGGGTCCGACCGCATGCGTGCAGGAAAACAGCCTTCCACACATATCTTCCTAAAGCCAATATCTGATTCATATTACATTAAATAAACGTAAACTTGAAATTAAAATACATGAAATGATAATAAATTAACAATTATGGTATATATGGTACATTTAGTCTTACAGCTATGATCTAATCATACATATTATTTGGGAAGTAATGAATTTATTCTTTGTGGATAATTATGAGGCGTCCAATTTAATTATTCCGGTTTCAACATGCTTCCACAATATCATAATACATAAAATTAATAATACATAAATCACGTTCATTTCCGAAAGACTTAAAACTTTTGACTCCTGTTTGTGATTTCCGGTATCTGTCTATCTGTTTTCTGTAAAAAGTTATATCGCTTCACGTTTGGATTCAGATAAGATTACAATCTATCTGAAAGTATGAGAACAGAACTACTATATTTGCATTAACGTTCTTTAGATGAATTCAGTTTGGCCAAATGATATGATCAGAGGCTAACATTATAGATGCTCTCATTTCTTTGAACCTAAATATGCATAATATCTAAGCGCTTATGCTGGTTAATAAAAATATGATATAATAATATTTTTATATAATAGTAGCTCAAAAGTGTAAAAGTTCAATGAACATAAATGAAACACGAAATATTATTTTTAAACCTTTCACCATTTCCATGAGTTCCGTTTACTTAATAGCAGGCATTAGAACAACTGTCTGTAATGTTTTGCGTTTCTTAATGAGTATGAATATAATGCAATAAGATTTTTTGCGGATCTTTGAAAAAAACGTTTTACGTTGGTGTTTATTCAATGGTTCAATGATGCAACTAAAGGATGTTTGTTTATTTAGGCACAATCAAAGTGGCGGTTAGTTCAGCATGAAGGTTTGAGTAAGCAATACGGAAATGGTCTAATTATCTAGTGTATCGATAAACAGCAAACATTTTTCAGTACTTTTTAGGGGGGGGGGATTAGGTTTATTTATGGACGCTGTTTAACATCCCAGGTCATCAGCATCCCATTCAATTCGGGACGTAAAACGGCCGACAAATTTTGCTCAGAGGCCTCTTTTTTCAGACTTGTGGTTCTTTATCGTGACGTAAATGTACACCCGGGACCCATGGCTTAACTTCCCTTCCAAAGGAAGCCATACTTAGAATTTTTACCCACGAAAAAATCCACGGTTCTGGCTGGGATCGAACCCGCGATCTTGGTTTTAGGAAGCAAGACTACACCACCAGGACCGATACACTACTTGTCAGAAAATTTCCATTGATTGCAGATACATTTACATACCTTCTGAAATGGGTCGACGTAACAAACACTAGTGTAAAAGTTTTACGAACGCCCTGGAAAGGTTTCATTCATGACTCCACCTCTTAATCTATAGTCCTTAACAATTTATTTTTCCTTCTTAAATATGCTTAAAAATATAAATTACTAATTTTTACATGATCATTAATAATATACTTGTGCAATCAATTATTTTATTTATTTGGGATTAAAGGTTTTTTGAATTAAAGATATTATTAAGTTGAGATTAACAATTGTGAGAGAAGGAATATCAACTAATACCTTTTTAACTTGAATTTTAAACTTTGTCATTGGCGTGTGAACTATACAACGGCTGCTAGTCACATAATCAGGTTTCGTTATTAAATATAGCTTACTAAAAGTTTAGATCCTATATTTATCTGGATTTTGAGCATTTTGGAATGAAGTGGTAGACCAAAGCATGACTTATTCTGCACCTTTCACATGAGAACCCCTGGAAAAAAATATATTTTATACATAAATTAAATATATGTTTTAAAATAAATAATGTCATATTCTTTCCCTCCCACAAAAACCACGATTTCAGCATTTGTGAAACTGGCCCAGGAGATACTCAAGTCGTAGTTCTGAGTGGCTCAAAGAGGTACTGAGACCCTGTACAATGCTCCATTTTCACAGTATTTACGACTAAAAACGAAGTACGAATATTACTGTTCTCTCATATTTTTATGTCAGCATTTGCTGCCCTTTTGGATGAACTCGTCTGCATTAGTTTGCCCATATGGAGTTAATAATCCTAAGGTAAATAACCACAACTGCTATGGCCGCCACAACCACTGCGTAGAGCAGTCCATTGTGTCGCACTTGTTTGTAAATAATTTCAACTTAAATTACATTTCTAATTGCGGTCTGTGCCAGCGGCGTGTGCGCGCATGCGTGCAAGTATGAATGCATGTGTGCATACAGCAGTTTCAATATTTGTTATCCTCACCTGAGGGATAACTAAAACCCAGCTACCAATAGCACGCATATAAAATGTAAAGCATTTTTATTACAATGCTATATCAACAGCAATATTTTCTGGCTCCGTTATTTAAACCTTCCCCAATTGAAAGCCTCTGTATTTTGCTTTAATTCATTTACCGAACCACCGGTTGTGATATTGCTGTGAATCTCCATGCTAAAGTTGCCGTCAAGCCCCCAGGCATTGAGTATAGCGGTAAGGAAAATAGCTGCCTCCTAATGGTCACTAACGAACTATGCTTACTAATTAGATCCGTGATAATAAAGTCAATAAATGTTCCACACCACTTACCAGAGCTATAAAAAAGGAGCTTTGCAATGACTGAAAATATTTAAAATTAGTTGACTTTTGTTATTTTTCACCTTCCCTAAAATCGCTGTTTTTATCTAATAAGATTTTTGTAAAATTTAAATACGTGACCCAATATGGCGCAAATTTTACTAAAATTTTAGTAAAAGTTTTAAGCTTGGTTTTTAAATTGCATTATTAAAACGATATTGAGCAGTTAATTTTGAAACTTAATTTAGTAAGGAGACGCAAAGCAAAAGTATGTACAATTTTCCTGTCGCAATAGAGAAATACAGCACTAAGTTGTATACAAAGTAATTTCAATTTGTTCAGTATTAGTAAACAGGGTTAAAGATTTACTTTAATATTGAACAAATCAATTAATGTGGCCAATTTGCAGATATAACCATGCTACGAATAAATTTAAACTTTGTTGACTTCGGTTATTTTTCACTGTTTTTTATCTAATAAGATTTTTGTAATATTTAAATGCATGACCTAATATGGCGCATATTTTACTAAAATGTTAATACATTTTTAAACGTGGTTTTTAAATGGCATGATTAAAACAATATTGAGCAGCTGATATTGAAACTTAATTTAGCAAGGAGATGCAAAGCAAAAATATGTACAATTCTCTTGTCGCAATAGAGAATTGCAGCACTTAGTTGTATGCTACATTCATTTCAAACTATTCAGTAAACAGTTAAAGCTGTAATAATAAAGAAGTTAAAGTTAAAGCTGCAATAATAAAGAAATCAATTAAGGTCGCTAATTTGTGGATATAATAAACAACTTCGTAAAAATTTTCTATTAAAATAACGCACTAAATTACCAGAAATAGTACAGAAGGAAATAAAAGAATAAGTGTAAAAATCATCAAACCACAAATCACATATTTTCCTTCATGGTCTCAATAGACTTAATGGACTTTAAGCATGGCCATACAAATGCGAATGCATTTCTCTGGGAAAGTAAGTCTTGAAAAACGCTTTTGTACCCTTGGAGTGCAGCTTCATATCCAGTAGCATTTAACAAATAGCAAAGAATTAAAATAATAATAATAATAATAATAATAATATTAATAATAATAATAATAATAATAATAATCTCGTAGGTTAGTGCCCTTCAATGACTGGACTTTCTTACTAAAAAGAAAGAATGAACGCTCTCTTGGATGGCAAAATAGAATAAGTTCTCTTCGAATAGAACCCTTTACAAATGATGACGGATTTCAAAGGTAGAGTGCTTAAAGAGGACAGTAGTCCTACAGCAAGCCTAGAAGTACATTGCAGCTGTGCTTGATTAGTTTATATGTCTCAAATGGAAAGTGATGTTGGAAACTCTGCAAGTTCGAATCTCGCATCTTACTTATACACTTTGACCTCCCATACATTTTATCCATTTTTCTATTTTCTTATTCTTATGAACAATATAGTTTTTTCCAACATTAAATATAAAGCATAATTTTATATTAATTAATTCGGCCATTCATTGTTTGAATAAGTATACGTTAAACAAATATAGCGTTTATAATAGAAATCGTTCTATTCATCCTATGATATATAAACTGTTATATAAAAACCTGTCGGATTGAATTAGGCTAATAAAACACCTGGATTTCTGTAAAACAATATACCATTTATGAAAGCCACATGCATTTAACAGCTTACTAACAATTGCACTAGTTGCAGAGGTAATCAGAAAACAAATTACTTACAGATAAACCCTTATCACCAAAACCTATAATATCTCTGCAAAGATCAAATACTATAAATGCTTTCCTATTTATTCTTGTACTAAGAAAAAATTACTTTATTGCCATTTACTGACAAATATTTCCTGTATTACATATTTGTTGAATTATTAATACTCATAATAATAATAATAATAATAATAATAATAATAATAATAGAATAACAGCAATAGTAAGGAGTGATGATATTAGTAGTAGTAGTAGTAGTAGTAGTAGTAGTAGTAGTGGTAGTAGTAGTAGTAGTAGTAGTAGTAATAATAATAATAATAATAATAATAATAATAATAATAATAATAATAATAATAAACAATACGTAGATTTTTCGATCGTTTTTCTTTGCATCAGAAATTTTCAATTTCTAGCACAACAGCTGTAATCTTTCACTATGGTTAATAATATAAAAAATGTTACAAGCTTGAATTGTCCATTAGTTTGAAATATATAATTATTATTTATTAATTGGAAATGCTCTACTTATCAAAACTACATAGTATATAGAAATTTGTTAAACAAAGTAATTTTAAATTTTCACTTAAAATTAAAGTTGTTTATTAGTATATTTTATTTGTTAATTTTCTTTAGTTTACAACACATTTTTCCACATTTATTACAGATTTTTCTCTAAAACAAATTTATGCGTAGGAATAATTTTTTTCATAAAACAGTTTTTAATTTATCAGTAAACTGTTGTTTTAAATTATAGGGATCGAATGATTAAATGCTTAAGCATTTTAGGTAATACCTTTTAATAAATCAACAAATGTGAGTCATATATTTTTTAAGCATTACTACTTGTTGAAATGAATCGCTAAACGCAGACTTATGCATTTGTTATTTTGTTCGTTCAAAAAGTGTTGACACTCATTGGCATTTCCGGTGTATGCATAAGACTATACCGTCTTTCTTCCCTCTAAATGATATTGTTACATTGTACAAGTATGTGCTTAGTTATTCGTGCCCGCTTGTGGGTGCGTTCCTGTGCAACGCTAAGACAACAGTAGACAGAGTAGAGTCTCTGTAAAGGAATAATGACTATTTCGCACATCCACGGGAGTTTAGCGTTCTTACGAGGGTAGGTCCATAAGTTTCCGGCCTCAACAATAAGGGTTATCGCCTTCATAAAACCCTTATTTGGTGTCATACCTTATTTGTTAAGTAAATAATTGCAGCTGTAACTTCCGCTGCGCTGTGTTCAGTTGTTCAGATATAATTGCATAAAGAAGGATATGTGTAGAAGATTGTGACATGTTCAAAAAAGAGTTTCGAGCTATTCTTATTCTTCATAAAAGAAGGACTTTCCTCAAATGAAATTAAACAGCGATTGGACGGTGTATATGGGGAAACATCCCCCTCATATTCTACCGTAAAAAAATGAACTAAACTTTATCGAATGGGTCGAGAAAGCATTGAAGACCAAGAGCGTGAAGGTCTAAAGACCAAGGTCACTCAGTCAGTCAAGAAGATTATGGCCATAATCTTTTGGGAATGTGAAGGAATGCTCTTGATTGACAAGGAGAGAAGAACACAGACTAAGTGCTTCCATCAAAGAGGAAAGGCGAGGAAAATTGAGTGGTGGGTGCGCTTCTTCATGACAATGCTCCTGTGTATACATCATTTTTCATCGGAAGTTGTGAAGAAAGGTGACTTCAAGTAGATCGACCATCCACCCTACAGCCCAAATCTAGCTTCCAGTAACTATTTCCTGTTCTCAGAACTCAAGAAGGACCTTTGAGGAAGGAAATTTAAGTGTGACGAAGAAGTGATGGATGCCGTTTATGCCTATTTTGCAAACAAGACTTCTGCCTATATTGGAGGGGGGGGGGATTAAAATGTTAATTCAAAGATGTTTTAAGATTGCAATAAAGGGTAGCTATATTGAAAAGTGAAATATATTTTTTGTCTTTATTATACCTAGAAAATGGTTAGGCCGGAAACTTATGGATCTACCCTCCTATGTGGAGGAAGCAGTGGACAATTGCGTGCAAACCAGACAATATTCACTTAGTCTGACTTGACGAATCACTTTTGATGAACTAGATAACTCAACAAGTCAGTAACGTGGAACCCTGAACATCGTCATTCATCAGGGCCTGAAGATAAAAAACTTCGGTGGACTGTTGCTCAAAAGCAACAGCGAGTAGAGACATGGCAATAGTTGTTGCAGTGGTACAGACAGCGCGGATCCGTCGAAGAGCCATGGTTCTGGCACAAGACTCCAGAAACGGAACACCACTCATGGAGTGGAAGCAGTTGAAAGACACTGCCGGGACTATAAGGCGATGTATTCGAGTCAGAAAAGGGCCCTTCTTTTTGCATTTGTTGCACCCTAACGACACATGATTGCCAGATTTTGCTCTTAGCGACTATATTTTATTTTGGTCTCTAAGGTCATGTGGGGCTAGAAATTCACGTTCAACGCGGGACTTGAGGTGAGTGTTCAGCAGGGGCACCGGGAAAACGCCAATGAATGGTATGCTATGCAAATACGGAAACTACAGGGACGTTGCCAAAAGTGCATCGACGTCGGTAGGGAATAACCCTAATATATTCTACATTACATTAATTTTAATAAATGAATACTTTGAGGAATAAAATTTAAAGTAAATATTTTAACGGCTCTAGTTTAAAGATTCTAAAAAGTTTTTACTCATGATAAAACTTAATTTTAAAACTTAACAATTATGTTTAAATGATATTTCAATTTATACAATATTAATAAAATTATATTTCCTGTTTTCATAAAATAATAGAGGTGCACATGACTGACAAATATAATGGTCAATAAAATATACATTTTAAAATCGTCATTTGAGTGTAGCAAACACAGAAAAACATAAGTTTTTTACCATTACGAGTACATAGGTTCTTAGATTGTGATTTTATCCCATTAAAACCATATATACAAAACAAGGCTGAATCAACAAAAATTGATATGAAATGACAATTTTATAATAGTACTTCTAATCTTTATTTAAATTTGCTGTTGTAGAAATGAATCTAATATATCACTCCTTAATAATTATAAAGCTTTCACTAATAGGTATTTATTACTATAAGCAAACAGCCTGTGACAGCTGAAAGTGAAACTTACGAGCATAAAGTACGAGTATATTATCTTATCTTGAATTATACCATTTATGTGTAACAGCTACATTGGAATATTGATGCAAAACCATTGATCAATGAATTAACTAAATGTTCATTCTTTCTTCGATTCAATTCATTCAGCATCATTTAATTTTAAGTTGCATGGTATTTTATTAGCGAAAAGTACCAATAATAAATAGATTATTACTTCAAAATTACGACATACCGTGAAAATATTTAACATAAAAATTAACGAATGTATACCATAAATTCGTAAAACACAAATTTTTATATTATTCTTGATAGTTTGGTGGTTTGCTCTATGTATTTTATCAGTTTCTAAATATTATGCATTGTCCATACTAAAGGAATGCTATTTAATAAAGGAAACTTTATATTTAATGGTTGTTTTCTCAGAGAATGTATTGCATGAAAATTAAACGCTAATTAAATATATAGCACAAAATATTTATTAATAAACCCATGCTAAAATAAATGGAAATTAATAAGAAAATCTACATTTCATTGAATTGCTGGAATAAAATTGTTTGAGTCTGTTTTAAAAGTTACATATTACGATTTTAGTATTTTAACAAGATAACATTTCAAACGTTTACGTTTAGAGAGAGAGCATTCCAAATATCTTAGATTCAGTTCGCTTATATGCCTTAAGTGAAGTTAGGTATCACAGAGCTTAATTAACACTATTAGTAATTTGATTATTATTAATTCTTAACTACTTACTCTGGTCTTAAATTAATATTTGGTATGCAATTCTTTTGTATTCTCTTTATGTTGTCACTGAAATATTAGTAGGAGTACGGTAAAAATGAACCCTTACGCTAATATTAGTACTTAGAGAATACTATAGATTTTATTATTTTTCAACGTACAAAATTTAGCACATGTTAAATGCTCAGTATTGGAACTGCAACTCGTGGCTGTGCGGTTATTATTCATTTACGAGGGCTGTTCAATAAAGATTGATCATACTTTTTGGGCAAAATGCCTTTACTCAAAGATGCTTTCGAAGATGTGCTGGGAAACATTTTTCGACAGTTCCTACAGAATTTCCTCTGCAGTCTTCATCACTGCTTTGATAATGGAAAGTGCCCGCCATGAAGATGTTTCTTCAATTTTTGGAAAATGAAAAATCAACACGAAGTAAAGTGCGAAATATTGGGAAAATCAGAAACACACTGTACATAATTTTTTTTGAGATATTGTGATGTGCAGCCGTGCATTATCGTGGTGCAGCATCCAGTTTGTTGAACGAGAACATGGCTTTTTGTGTGTGATATGGCCTTTCAGAGTTTTCCGGACATTTCTACAGTATTGCTCAGTTATCGTTGCTTGTACAGGTTTGACTTGCTGGTACCTTGAATGTCGAAAAATAAGATGACCATAACTTTCGCAGTAAAAGCGACCATTTTTGCTTTTTGTAGTGTTGGTGATAACGGAGATTTCCACACAGAGCTTTGCTGCTTGCTCTCAGAATTGAAATGCTGTAGCCAAGTTTTATTAGCAGTGATTAGATACCTTTGAAAGAAATTCCATACTTTCAACTACCTGCAAATCTGCACGCAAACGCCTTTTTGTTCGCGAATCCTAAGTCTTGGAACCTACCGTGCACAAACACCTCTCATGTGCAAGTTTTCAGTTATGAAGTGTGAGTGACCCTAAGGAAATTTTCAGAATTTATAATTTTGTTTTTTGTTTGTTTGTTTTTTTTTTCTGACAATTCTCTCTCACAATAACAGCAGTAGTGTTGAAAATTTC
Organism: Metallyticus violacea; assembly: GCA_030762175.1. NCBI lineage: Eukaryota > Metazoa > Arthropoda > Insecta > Mantodea > Metallyticidae > Metallyticus > Metallyticus violacea. The sequence goes on from CM060845.1 coordinate 89,734,568, forward strand.
CTCCTGTAGGGCATAAACTGGAACACCGCGTCCATTTTCCTTTGTAATTGGCTGCCTCCTTTCTTTAAACCTTTTAAGCCATCTTCGATCTATGCTGTAGGGAAAAGCAAACACTCCATAAGCCTCCTGAAACAGTGCAGACCTCAGCTGATGCTACCTCCATTAGATTGAACTGAACATGTCTCAACTTCCACACCTCTTATAGGCATGAACTGGAGGGACAACAATCATACTAGCATTATAGGTACACTACAAACAATTTTACAAAATATTGTATATTTAAAATTTAGCGCGAGATATTATGCATGTAAAAATATGATTAATCTTTGTTGAAAAGCCCTCGTATTTAAAATAGCTACCAATGATTAAAAAAAATAGAAGGATGTTAATTTTTAGTTACTATGCACATAAATATTCCTGAGAATCATAGTGTCTTGTTTGCTACATACTTCACAGGAAAGCTGATACTGGAGTTCAAACTATTTTGCACAAAGAAACTATCGGGTAGATGAAGCGTGTTATCTGTATGGACAGGCTCTGGTATCCATCCTTTCTCAAAACTCATTACACTAATGCACGGCTTTTGCGGCAAGCTAAACCGTTTTTGATTAAGACGGCTGACCTGTTTCCCCAATCGAGGTTGTTCCGTGTAGGCTAATGAAGCACACTTCCGGGAATAATCATGGTCCCCTGAGACTATCTCTCTCTCTCTCTCTCTCTCTCTCTCTCCAGTTTTCTCATGCGTTAAAATGATTGTATTTTTAATGATTAAAAGTTGCACTAACCAAGCGAGTTGGATCAAGCGGTAACACTTGGGATTCCTCTTCGGTAGCTCCCACGTTGAAGTCCCGAGGCCGTCTATTCTGACTAAAATTGTTCGTGGTTTTCCTTAATCCGTGTTGCTATTTGTCTACAGCACATTCAACTTCCATTTCATCATTAATTTTCGTTCATCTCTAAGTGTGTGTCGTTTTTCTGTGTTTATGCTGACTTGAAGACGTCCCTGACATTGAACTGAACACCTGTTGAGGAAGTCCCTCGGTGTTTGCATGTGTGTGTATGTGTTTTATGTGTGTTCAGAGATAAAACATTCCTAGTTAGGCACTGACTTATAGAAGAACGGGAAAGCTGCACTTCTGAATAAGTCTGTCACAAAATATTTAGCAAAAATGCAGCACATTTTATGAGTATGAGTAAATTGGAATAATTACAAATAATATAAACATTACTACGCGTATATGCACCAGATATGGGGAGGAAAATACGTTTTTTCAATGTAGTTAATGCTCGACTTAAAGGTGTTTCGCTTAAAACACAAATAAAAGAAATGAGTATATCTTAAAATACATACGCTTAAAGTAACCAGGAAGTGTAAATAATGTAGCAGTATACATTTTACACTGTATCTCAGAAAGTTTTAAAGCTATTAATATTGAATTTTGAGGGATATTAAGAAAACCACTAAAATTTAATTTTCTAATGACCATAAGAAGTTTTTAAAATGTTTTTAACCAAAATAAAATTGTATTAAAAAACTGAAAACTCTGACATTATCATGCATTTTTTATAAACTATTTGTGGATTTGGAATTACTATTTTCTTTACTTAAAATGTAGAGAACATGATATCCTGGAAACTTGAACAAAATATCTATGCTAGTTGCTTGAAAAGAAATTAATTTTCAATTTTGAAAAAAAAAAATAATTTTTATTGGTATTCATTTTTTATCAACTAATGGTGATATTTAAATACTTCTAGTTACGACACTTTACATTTGCATACATTATTTGTGTGAAAATTTCCAATAAGATTGGTCCAGCCATCCTGAGAAAAATGCATATTTAGTAAACTTTTTAAGTTATCTGGAAATAAGTCTTATTTTGTTTAAAAAATTTTATGTACATTAGAGAATTAAAATTTACAGAGCATCTTTAGTTAAGTATTTTTAATATTCATAAAATTGTCATAATGGTAACTTCATAAATTTCTGTGATACAGTGGAAAATGTATACGATGCATTATTTGCTAGATTTACACCTCCTGGTTACCTTAAAGGTAAAAAATTTAGAAGTACTGATCTTTCCTTTTAAGTGTCAGTTGTCATGAAGAACGAGATTGAGAATTCTGTATATATAGATTGAGCAATATACTTTGTGTGTTCTTTGGTTAGCGGATAAAAAGTCTGTGAACTATGTACAACAACGATTTCGCAGAGAATGCATTCTTCAAGGGCACGATCCTATTCCTGGCTATAAGGGAATAATTGCCTGGCATGCAAAGTTCAAGCAAACAGAAAACTTGTTGCCAAAATCTGATAAGCATTCTAGAACAAATTCTGAAGATAACATTGAACATATTTTAACTTGTTTTGCAAGAAGTCAAAGAAAACCAACCTGAAAAAATGGCCTGCAGCTTCACAACCTCCCCTCAGTACGGATCTGAATGTCGTACACAAAAGGCTCCAACAATGAACAACAAAATTCAAATTAAAACGGATCCAGCCCGACGATAGACATTTGACTGCTTGTGCTGCTATCATTTTGTGGACAAAATTGACGAACGCAATTAAATCACGTGCGTTTCTCTAACGAGTCAACTTTTCACGTAGTAGAAAAAGTCAACAGACACAATTTAAGAATTTGGGAAAGTGACAATATTGCTGTTTTTTATAACTGCTCAATAAATAATTTAAACTTGCTAAATACTTGTTCGTTTTAATAGACACATGGCATTATAGTAATTTAAAATGTTTCGGGTACACTATTTGCCATTGCTCCTCCTTGAAGATCCTTGTTTTGAATGTTTGAGCTTTCTGAGTATGCAACAGATTTTCTGCGTTACCTCGTTGTCTCCATATGTGTTATTATTTTGGAATCCGCATGCAGACTAAAATATGAATCATCCCTGAAGAGATTGTGGCTCCAGTGTTCCTGTTGCTAACTTAGATGTTTTCTGCAACATGTAATATGCCTGACTTCTTAATGAATAATGGAATTTGTAATTTGTTCAATCTGGAACTGAAACAGTTAAATCGTAAACATTCTGCAAGACGTTTTAACATGACAGTGGTTGAATTTGTTTCTCTCAGGCACTTAGACACAATCTTGTAGCAGTTGTATTCCTTGGTTTATCTGAATGTTGTACTTCTGGACTGCTACATTATTGATATCACACCCTACATTTTGGATATAATGCCTCTTTATTTATTCAAAACACTAGCAGTATATTTTGTAACAATATTTTCAATCGCCATAAACCTTTCATCTCACTTAAATGTTCATATATTCTTATATTATAAAGGGACTTATTTATTCATTCATAGCACAATGATTTATATAATTATAACAAAATGTAAAAATTGACGGATATAATAACTAGTAAGCAAATAAAAGCTTTCATATTTACTCACTGTTCATCATTTGATTACCAATACAAAGAATGTTATTTAAAATGTGTGCTCCTTAGTAAATTTTGATGTGCGTATGTAGGCACATACACTGTGTTATGCCACATTAGTAAAAATGGAAGCTAAACAATCATAACGTTTAATCTAACCGCGAAATATAAAATACATTCAAGCATCATCACCACTATAATCTGAAACACTACATTTCTGACATACGTTAATTCCAGAAATGCGATTTCGAAGATCATCTACGAATTTTCGGGGCTGTTCGCATAGGTCGTTTTCTAGCGAAGAGTGACATTTATTTCTCTCTTCACCCTTCAGAAGTGATAAGCGTCAATAATTTTATGTGCATATTAGTGTTGCAATATTTATAGTGTTTGTTACTATTTTATTGCTCTCTTAGATTGAATCTTGTGAGGTATGCACGTTTTCATGCTTTTTTCGAAAAGCGTTAGAGCAAATGATCAGAAATTTGATGAAAGTATTATTCATTGAATTGGGAATGATGTTATTGATGCAGACGTTCACTAGTGGTCAAAATTCTATAGGTAAAAAAAGAGGCTAAGTCGAAAGAAGAAGAATAGGGAGACAAGATTTGGTAGACTTGTGTATTTACTTCTTGGAACTAAAGATATTGAAGCTGTCCCTGGCCCCCCCCCATCAATTACAGGGTAATTGAGATAATTAATATGTTTAATTTTTTATTAGCAACTCAGTAATTACATGCGAGCATGTTGTGCCTTTTCTTTTATTGGAGGAACTTTAATGACTCAACCTGTATATGTAGAATTTAAGTGTTCATAACATATCTAATATGTAATTTTTATAATATTTAATAGATAACGTGTAATATTATAGCAAAATAAGGAAAACCCTTTGTCTTTCTCCCTCCACAGTAAGTATTGACAAAAGTCAAATAATAGAAACTAAATTTCTTCAGGAATGCGGTGAGCAAAGGGTTGGATATGCCTTAGGCATGGAAGTCAGCTACTTTCGCTTGGGGAGCGGCACACCAACCATTAAATGGTGATTGACATAACGTGTAAAATATGTTTAAAGTGAGTTGATTGATGAATGGCGTAAATGTACTCTACCAAAATTTGTCCAGCAAATAGGAATGGAATTCAATGTGTCAATATTGATCTACGAGAATGGTTAACATAAAACTGGTGCGAATGTTTCGCGTCGCTTTTAGGGGAGAGCGTCAGTTTTTCTAGAGTATATAAGAAATAGATTTTTCCCCCAAAGGGGCAGTCTCAAAATTCTCCGGGACAAGATAGTGCTGTTGCGTGGGGCAGTCAGAGGAAGAGAGGCCTAAGTCCAAGGTACAAGATCCTGTTCCAACGAGACTTGACAATCAATCAATGTGCGAGCTACATATAGTACCATTGTGCTGCATTAAATTCTAATAAAGTAGCACTTTCTTCATATTTGGGTGAACGCAACCAAATTTACGTGTTTGCCAAGTTTACCTTGCCTGTGATACGGCATGAGACGTGACAACTAAATCACGAGGCGCTATCTATCGCCGCATTCCATATCAAATTCCCATTTGTCAGGTGCCTGGTTAGCTTAAGCTGCTAAAATTCAGCGGAAAGCTCTAGAGAGAGAATCTCGTGGAGAAGTTGGTGGTCTGCAGCATCTGTTGTGAAATCTGAGATTGGCGGGCTTAAAGTAATTAACACAGCTACCATATAGCCCAATTCCCATTCCCCACCAATAATCTTACTTCAAATTGACGCTCACGATTTGGGGCTACCTATAACCATCCCCCTCCTATTAAATTCTTCAACATAAAACTAAAAGCCTAACTATAAATATTTCTAGTTCTAAAAATATATATTAAACATTATTACTATTTTTCAAATGGTTTGCTCACTTTTTATAATAAGGTGTAATTTTATCAAAAGAATATTTTTTGCGTGTACATTAAAATCATTATTTTGTCATATCAATTTAGAACAATAATTAAGTTTGAAAAATGTTTTTTCTTAATTCTACTAATAATTAAATTAATCTTGTGAATTATAGTGACACAAAAATCGAATTCAATAAAATATTTAAGGCACTTTGAATGATACTAAATAAATATAACTTCTATAAAATATTCATACAATAACATCCAAGTCGATGTTAAATTGTTCGTTTTTTTTAATTAAGATGGTGAAATATTTACGACTTAATATCTCCAAATTAATAATTAAGCGGTCTCAGGCACTATGACTTATGATATACATGCACATAATCTTTTAGTCCCCTCGTGAGTTAAGGTGTAGTGGTCGGATTGTTGGTATTTCAGTTGTTTTTTTATCGTCCCATACCTTTTTGTCATATGAAATAAATGTAAATGTATTAGAGTTTTTAAAAGTGTATTGGATTATTACTTTTTTGCATGAAAGGATGTTAAGAATGACAAGCGTAGAGGTTCAATGATAGCAGTGGAAACAACGAGAAAGTGCATTATCCCAACTTAAGATCGCACAATTATTATTATTTTAGACTTTAAGCCAGTTAGCATAAAATCATTAACATAAGCTATCTTAAAAATGACATACAGACACATAGATATTAGTCTATAAATATATTACATCCACAAATATAATCGATACTAATAGTTCATTTGTTGCAAATTTCATTTGTTTGCAATTCCCATAGGATATTAATAATCGGTTAATGATTTAATATTTAGTTATTTTAAGGTAATTTTTAGCTACTTTTAGAATAACGTTTACCACCCGCGCTTAACTGAAATGTACTTCGGCAAATGTTATCTCTTGCCTTTCCGAGGACAGATTGCACTGTAAGAAAGCACGATATCCGAAACAAGCTTTGCCAGTATTGTTTAGCTATGGCGTCACCGAGACAAATATAATACGCTCTTTCCGCAAAAACAAAACGAGAGTGGCATAACTGTGGTGATAATGGATATGTCCATTTTACTGTAGGATGCAGGATCACAAGTGATATGCTATATACCGAACATTATATCCATTGTTGTTCTTCCAAACCACTCTTCCCCGACTTTCCGTCATGCGTGCGCTTACTAGCGTCGACTTGACTCTTCCTTCCTAATTTCTAACAAATGAAATATTAGGTGTAGTGTAGTAACCTGACACAATAGCAGAAAAAACACACTGCGAGGGGAAAATGACATTGCGGAAAGAAATAAAATCGGGATAGCAACATAGGAACGATACTGGCGGAAGTAAAAAGTAATAAATACAGAACACAACAATGGAACATCGCATTCCCAATAACTGACTTGAGGGGACTGTACCCCTGAATCATAACGGTTATCAGGGGGCGGTGAAGTCACATGCGTATAAAAACCTTATCGGTGTACAAGGGGGAGTAATACATATTTTCCTAGTACATAACGTATACTGGTATATTTTGAGGGGAAATGTGATGTCGTAATTCAAGTGGGGTGAACTGGAATGAAACTGTTAATCTGAGGCAGCATTTGTTGTACAACGTTGTATAAAAATCGTTGTGTGCCACCTTAAGGCGGATCCATCTCGTGTGCAGTAGAAAAGATATAAATCCAAGTTTCAGTTCGAGTATAGATATTAATTTTCGGCATAAATAAATATACTTTCATCTTTAATTTATTCAAAGAGAAAGATAGTTTATAAATACAAAATAATTCCATTTTTATTTCAGAGGTATCCAATACATGTAAGTAATTAAAATAACAACTATTGAGTATCATTGCCTTATTTGTTATTAAAGAATTTGAAATATAAGGTAATATATAATTTATGTTTCGCAAACCGATAGTTATTTCTGGCCTGCGCAGCAGCTGAACGCAGCGAGCCCTGGGCCAAGGTCAAGTTGGCTGCATGTGAAGGACTGTAATTGTAATTTTCTGTTAAGCAATCATCTGGATTATTACGCATTCTTATAGACTATTTGCTGTAATATTTTGTATTTAAATTTTACTACCAGAATAAACGATTTATTTCTACATAACAATTCCTGTTCTATACAACACATTAAATAAAATACGATGGTACTAATTGGAAGAATTACGGGAGCAGAGTTATTGCAAGTGAATGCAACTTTCGGTAATGCAGAGGGTGCATACACACTTTCATAGTAGGCATCTATTCAATATATTTCATAGTTGGGCTGAAAAGCAACAGTAATGATGTTCTGTAAACAGATGTGATGACATGCATTATGATAGCTTTGCTACGTGACAGGTAAATCAACAATGAATAAATGAAGCCAAGATTATCGTATGATGATCTGTAAACAAATGCGACTCACATTACATTATGCTAGCGTTGGTACAATAAAATGAAGCCAAGATTATCGTTTGAACAGCGGAGAGTAATTTTGAAGTAGTATTGGAAAACCGAGAATGTTGTTGAAGTTCAAAGGCAATGGAGATGTGTGTACAGAACAGAACTGCTATTGGACTTCTACCTATGGGGAATTCTTATGGATGTTGTATATCGTAGAAAACCAGCTATATTGGCAGCACTTCGGGAAGAAATTGAAACGCCATGTGCTGCAATCGCCGAGGACACTTTTGCAATTGTTGCTCAATCAGAGTTCAAAGTACTCAGAAGTGTATTGACGCTGATGGTGAGCATTTTGAGCAACTGTTGTAACTGTAAAAATTTAAGATGGTAAGGGCTCATCGTTTTCTGTTGTGTGAATTCCCTTTTGTTATATTAACACAATTTTTTTCTATGATTGTACTGTGTATACATTTTTGGCACCCTCTGCAGAGATCAGAAATGTAAACTGCAGATGAACACAAATTCGACTAACTCCCATAACACAAGTTAGTGCTTATAATGAAATTTATTCATTGTGTGTATGTTATTATTCATCAAAGTTGTGCAAGTAGAAGCATGCGGGGAGCTTGTCCATCGACAAAGGTGGTGTTTGTCGCGATCATAGTGCCGAATGGCTTGTGTTCAGCTGCGGCGCAGGTCAACCAAACGCTCTGTGTTAACATGTACAATTTAAAACCAAACACATTGGTTAGGTAATATATCCATCACATCATATACCATTCAGTTTAGACTATATTTGAATTGATTTGACTTTGTTGATTTAGGGAGGTAGATTACATATTTTTACATAAGGAAGAAGATATTTACACTTTTGTGTAAATTATTTGGACATTTTAAAGCAATTATTTATCAGGCGAATAAATTCGTTTACTGTATAGAAGTCCTGAATGGAAATGCATTATTTTAACTTGATTTTGACTTTATTATAATACAAGTTTTTTAAGTTAATAGAAGCTAATTAAATAATATAATATCACTATAATAAACACATTTGTGAAAAAAGTGTAGATAATTGCTTGATCATGTAAATCATCAATGAAACCAATGGATGTTTGATTTTTATGAATATTTCAGAATGCTCAGCTACAAATATCAGTACAGATAAATATATTCCCATGTTAGTGGTAGAATTTCCAATCATTTGAAAAGTGCTTCTTAGTTATGTATTTTTCTCCTACTAATATTTTACCACCTTTTCTGTAATGTATGTATAATTTTAGTATACACAGACTTTCCTAGAATATCGTTAAAATTAATATACTGTTTTTAAGCAGTTTATATTTACGAATTAAAGACCTATTGCAAAATGCGTTGATCTCTAATTTTGTAAAATATAATCAATGCGGTATTTCTAATTCATATATTATGATCAATAATAAAACTAAAAAATCTTTATGTTGGGATATTCATTTATTTCCTGGCCTAACACTAAATATTTGTATTTCCCAAGTTTTGTTTTTGGTTTGAAAATATACATATTTAGATATTTTCCAAAATATATACTGGTTCTTACCACCAAACTAAGTAGATATTTAATGTACAAAATATTCTTTTATTGGTTTGTTTTATTTATGGACGCTCTTTAACACCCCAGGTCATCAGTCTCCCATTCAATTCAGGGCGTGAAACGGCCGACAAATTTTGCTCAGAGGCCTCTTCTTTCAGGCTTGAGGTTCTTTTTCGTGCCGTAAATGTACGACACGGGACCCACGGCTTTACTTCCATTCCGAAGGAAGCCATACTTAGAATCCTGGCCGGGTTTGAACCCGCGATCTTGGGTTTAGAAAGTAAGTATGGTTAGCACTACACCACCAGGATCGACAGCAAAATATTCTATTAGACAAACCTGATAAACAGTTAGCCTGAGATTCTTTAATGACAATACTTGTATCATCAGCAAAGAGTATTAGAAAATTACTTTTGTTTATTTCCAAGAAAGATTATTAATATATTAAAAGCCAGAGTGAGCCCAAAACCTGTAGAACACCTGCATTCTGAGTAAGTGTTGTGATTATCTGTTGAATTTATTGCATCTTTCTGTCTTGTATTTGATATAATAAGATGCAAATTTTCCATCTTTACAATAAAAACATTAATTGAAAGAAGTGTTTATGATTCACGCAGTCAAAAGCGTTTGTAGTTTATCCACAAAAACTAAGTGTATGAAGTGTGCCCTCAAGACATGTGAGAATTTCATGAGTTAGCTCAAAGGTTACATTATTGGTGGATACATGTTTCCTAAACCGAATCTATTTAGACCGATATATTATTTTCTATAGATGATATTGTATTATTCTGAATATAGTATTTTTATATAGTTGAAAATGCTATTATGATTGAAACATGCCTATAGTTTGATATGAGGGGTTTTTGTCCTTTTTATATAATTATTTAACCACTGAGTATTTTAATTTGAAGGTTTTGGATTTATTTATTTTAAATGAATTAGTAGGTTTTAGCTTCAAGGAAGAAAACGTTTTTGGGCATATTTCCTTTAGATGTGGTTTTGTGCACCTTTAGCTTGTTCCTTTTTTGTTTATAAATGGTCTGCTACCTGAATGAAATATTTATTAAATAATGTTGAGATTCGCTGGAGTCTTTTGTAACATTTTCATTTAGGGCAATTACTGCTATACGATTTTGGGGTTTCTTTTTCAATTCCATTCCAAATAGTCGAAAACTTTCAGGTCAAAAACCAAACATACTTAAGCAAAAAGCTCAAAACTGACTTCATAGGGGCTAAGGATAAGCTATATTTGAGAGATACGAGAAGCAGGCCTTTCATGCAGAGAAAAAGGAAGAGGCTAAATAAGATTAAAATGATCATTTATAAATAAATTTTCTTCATTAATTAGCCAGTATTAGGTGTTAATTTGTTTATAATAAAAGTACCAATACATCCATTGATCTTACATGTTACCCAACAACGAGCATCTACTGCTATTAATTATACAGAAAAGGGGTGGATACATACACTTCGAAATATTAATGGAAAGTTTAAAGTATGTCGCGCTAAGGATCTGCGGTCAGCTGGGAGACTAGGGATGGCTTACCTCTGGAAAAATTAGCCCTTCATAGGCATTTATCCCAAAGATTTCTCTGATGAAAGGAAATTTTACATATAACTTAAGTGCCAAAGTTGCACCATTAACTCATTCTCTCAAATATCGTTTACATTTCATAAAACGCACGTTAATGAAAGTTTGAGGTAAGGGCATCCGTTTAAGTATTTATTTACTTTTCATAAATTGTCATTAGTTAACTTGTGATATAAACAACGAAGATCTAAAGAAAAATAAAAAAAATTAAAACGTTGACTTATAAAATTCGCCGATCATAAACCTGCTCTGAATTTATCATTTACCAAGTGGGGTGGTAAAACCGGTGAGATCATAAATTTATGGTGTTTCTTTTTTTTGAGAAAATTGGTTCCTCAAAGATTAAAAAACGCCTTTTATGGATACCTCTCAACTCTCTCACTAACCGCCAGGGGTGCTGAGACGTGTACTCGTGAGCGAGTGATCCGGGATTCGATGCCCACTAAGAGCGTTCTCCCTGAGTGAGGTTTTCTTCCAGATGTTCCTCAGTCCTCATATATGGCAGGGAGGTGCCCTAAAACTTAGACCTGGAACACTTGCTTCCTTTAAAAAAAAAGTCCTTTCTCATGTACCATCAGTACCCACCGCCGGTGATGCCTCAGTTGTTAAAAAGCGCGTTAAAATCATTGCAAAATTCTCACTTAGGTTAACTTAGTTATTTCATGCGATTATTTTAAAAATAAAACGTGCCGTTTCTCTCAAATGTCAGAGATATTTTTATCTTAAAGTTTGTCAGCTCGTTGTTTTAGAAGCGTATCGCAATCCATTCAGCTTCGCGTCCTAAAACATGTGTACAGTCTTTCGTTCAGGAAGTTAGTCATTCTCCATCAGCTAAAGAGGCATTGCATGGGGAAAATACGAGTTCATTGCTAATATTTTGCATTATATTTCAAAACCTCCATTAGTCATATTAACACCGGGGAAGAGTTTATTAGCTGATTTCTCTGTTAAAGCGGCGCGTTTCACCATTTTTTTAAACTGAACTTTATTTAAATTTTAAAGAACGTGAAGTTAATTTCTGGAAGGAAGAGTTTGCTTAGGAAAGTTATGAATAAATGTCATATACCTACGGCGAGAGAATTAGTATTTATATTAACATTTAAATACAATAATGCATTACTGTAGATTCTACATTTGGCGAATGAATGCATACCATCACGAGGCCGGCAGGAAACAATCAAAAGCGATATTCAACAACATGACGAAGAAAGTTAAATGGAATGAACGACACGCTGCGTTACACATAGTAGCTGGGAAGTAAAACACAACGTAACATCTAAAGCCCCACACTTGCTTTGAGAGATAAAGTTAATGAAATTTGGTTTATATGTTCCGCATTACTTAATATGAGCACATGTAAACATTTATTGTGTAGGATTTTTTTGCTTTCTTTTCCACAAAAGAACTAATGTTATACTCCAAAAGTGATATTGAGTGTAAACACAGTTTATTTTGTGAAAATCACAATATAATGCAAATAGTAAAATCCTAATGAAGGTCACTTAACAACCATGAAGCAATTAAATTACAACAGTTTACTGCTAAATTAGGCTTAAATCCCTATATACCCCTGTTTACCAATGAAACACAGAATGTCAAATGAGCAGATAACAGAGCTTAAGAGCTACAGAAATCGAGATGTAATTTCAAATGTTAAATTTATAGAACAGTGGTTATGTATTCTATTATTTAACGGCATGTTCTATCTCTCTTTCTCCCAATCTCTCTCTATTACCTCCCCCTCTCTTCCCTCTCCTAAAAGAGAAGGGGTGAAGGTACTACAGTTGAGTTTCATTTACTTTTAAGCTAGTTGAAAAGATTAACCAAAATGCCCGTAAAAATTACGTTTCAAAATGTATCAATATAAAAGGGGCTATTTAATGGCGTTGAGGAATTTTAGTTATTTGTGATAAACCCAATTCGTGATCATTAAATATGCCACATCTTCATAAACAGAAGAGTGTAGCGCCTTCTTATGTTAGCTCCATGTCTACATGCCACTGGATAAGCTGATATTGCTGCCTGAATGTATTTGCTGTGAATCTCTCTTGTGACCAGAATATTCTTATACTTATTACATGGGAAGTGAATTCAGAAACTCTGATGGATATTTAGTATTATATATAAGTAAGCATTAAAGTTAAGTAAATTCATTAACAAAGTTAACAGTTTAAAAAAAAAAAAAAAAAAAAAAAACCTCAAGAGAGGCGTAGAAGTTCAAGCACAGAGAGGGAAACCGTGGTGGTTTAGCAATAATTCCAGCTAAAAATTCCAAGTTTAAGTGTTTTAGCTATAAGCCCGAGGCGTTTTATATTTTTTACTTTTTTCGCAGATGGATTCAGCCTATTTTAATACATACAAAACAGCTAAAAGTTATAATATTTGTGCCAGCCTTCGTCTGGATATTTCCCAAGCAGCACTATCGGATATTGGAAATTTTTCCAGTTTCTGGAAAGTTTAAAATATTTACGAAGCGTATATCTCAATCAGCGATGTTATTATATATAATAAGAACTGGTGTTTTATATCCCAAAACTTTGGAAAAGCGTACACAAATGCCATCGGGTTTTAATTTTGTGCATTCATAATGGTTGAACTTTTTAAAATTATAAAAACATTAGAATAACACTTTTAAAAGTTATGAGTTTCAAGCAAAACATGAAATTATGTTTTTTGAAAACCTGCATATTTATATAATAAGAACACTTAAGGAAAAATAAATTAAATTTAACAGTCGAAAATGAAATTCCACCAAAAAGCAGACATTTTTATTAATTACAGACAAAAGCGAATATTAGAAGGACAGCGATAGATTTGTTACAGAAATAAGAATGGCGGTGGTAAGAAATATCTAGAAAGACGGTACAAATATTCTAAGGAATAGTTAAGGAACGGGCGTCAAAATTTGTATATCTTTCTAAAGAAAGAGATAATGAAAAGTTTCTTCTTGTAAGGGCATAGATGCTGTCTATAACAACAACAATAATAATAATAATAATAATAATAATAATAATAATAATAGAAATAGAAATGATAATTATAACAAATAACTGTAGCTGAATGTAATCATTCCAAAAATTTAAAACTATCACAAACAACAATCATATTTTGATGAAAGTTGTTCGTACGTGAAATGGTGGATCTAATAACAAGGCAAAAGAAGAAAAAGACAAAATTAAATGCTGTGTCCTTAGGCCATATTATGCAAATGTTAATTAATCCACAATAAAATCGCCTCTATTTTGAGATTCAAACTCTGAAATCATAATGCTAATAGACATTGTTAATGGACAAAAAGGGCATATAAATAATTATGAATAGATCTTAATAAAAATATCGGAAACTTCACCTAGAACAATGAAGTTCATGTACAGGGCGGTTGTGAGGTCAACTATGGCGTATGAGACCGAAATTTGGAGGTGGAAAAACACCGAAAAAAATTAATCGGATACAACACAGTTTCTAAAACGGTTGCTACAAGTAGGAAGGGGTACAACAAATTGTAGGATTCTTAAAGAGTTTGGCATTTCTAACGAAAGTGTGGATTTAAAAATACGAACAATTAAATACTGGTTAAGGATAATAGGGGGGGGGGATGAAGCTCTTCTTCGAGAAGTTTGTCTAAGGGAGCAAATAAGGAAAGGGAGGGATATGACATGGGCATCAAAAATAATTTTAAAGGATAAAAAGGGAAATCAAGTTGTTCTTCAAGCAGTTTGTCTAAGTGAGCAAATAAAGAAGGGTGGGATGGGATGGGCATCAAAAATAAGGAAAGGCATAGACAAAATGGGATTGGGGTATATTTGGTTAAGAGGAGAGGGCATTACACGAAATGGTTTGAAAATAGTTAACAGATGTTTGCGAGATATAGACAAAATATTGGGTCTCAATGCGCAGAAAAAGTATCGCTTAACCTGCAGGCTCAAATACATTCGGTGTGGGGGAGAGGACTTTATTTAGATATCTGTGATAGGAAAGAAAGAAGTGGTCTCGTATGATTCAGATTAGGGGCTTGGAAAGGAAACAAAACAGTTAATGCTTTCGGGGAAAGAATTTGGCCATTGTGAGGAGAAAGCGATACCTGGAGGCATATTTGGCAGAATGCAAGGAAACGGAGATTTCAAGAAACCAGCATTTATCACCGCAATTTTTTAATCCCAATAGAAATTTGAACATCTGCCGGGAAGTGTTGGTGCATGGGAGATACTCACACAATTTAGGAATATTTCTAGAGAAGACCCGACAAAGGAGGTTAATGGCCATAATGAAGAGAGGGGGTTTGGAGAGTGGTGTCAGTAAATGGGAGGGGGGCTGAAGAGTAAGGGTTCCATTATGTTTATGTATTTGTATATAAAACTATGATTGTTATAAGGATGATATTAGCATGTACGGCCATAAGGCCCATGCGAGAGTTGTATTTATCTGAATGTATTCTAAAACGAATAATAAAACGTACATTACTACTACTAGTTATTAATATAATTTGGTGCCAAGAATTGTATTTTTATTATTTATGTTTTTTTGGTCATCCGATTTACTAATCATTATATAAGATGCCAGTGGCTATTCCGTTAATGACAATATTTTTATTTTAAATATGCAATTATTTCAGGAAGATAATATTGCTATATTTATAAAAGAAAGAGTGTGGGGTTTATTTTCACTTATTACTTACATTAACACTTCATCAAACACATGTTAAATGTTAAAGAGACGTCTTAAGCAGTTTGCTACTGTGTCGGTCCTTCCTGCATAGCGTATTTTTAACATTGTCGAATTATGAGTTCCACAGTTTTCGTTTATTTTATTGTTTTATTATCAGCTATAAGTCTTGTATTGTATTGAACTAGTATTGATGGATGATTTTTTTCCGTACTTCAGCAATTTTCAAGGAATGGCCGCATGGGATTACCTCTGGAAGGAAGGGATGAGGTGAGGGGTTTACCTTGCGGGCTGGATGCAGGGTCGTTAAGGCAGGGACGTAGGCGGGATACTTAAAATGATTCCAGATACAAAATCTTCCCGGAACTCGATCCCTTCAGAACGGTTGCTTCCACGCCGAAGCAGAAATCTTTCTAAAACACCAGTTCGTTTGGTCTGGTACTTACTATTTATGTATTTATTTATTCTAGCAGAGCTAAGGCCATTAGGCCTTCTCCTCCGCTCTACCAATCTAATAATAATTACATGAAGTTATAGCTACATTAATACAATCACAACATTGACAGTAAAGTTGATAATACTCGTACATATATAAACCAACGTAAAACATTATGTATATAAATTAATGTATGCTAATGCATAAATATGATAATGAAAAGTGTAACTTAAGAAGAAGGATCAAATAAGAAAATAAATGAACAGTAATAAGCACCAGCAATGACAACTTATACATATATCAATCTATGCAAATCCTGAAAGTGGAAATAAAGATATAAGCAAAACATAAAATTAAACCCTGACAATGCTATGAAGGAGATAGGAACATTTATGATAGTAAAAAAATAATAGAATGAATAATTCTAGAGCAGGGTAAAACAAATAAATACATGCAATGTAACAAATGGAATCTGAATCTAGGGCAATCGATTATTTCTAGTAATATTAAACAATTTCTTATGAAATGCTCCTAAAGTTCGGCACCGTCTGACATCTCGTGGCAATGCAGTCCAGAGACTGGCGGAGACGACCAGGGGGAATCACGAAAAAACCCGAATTTAGAATTGCCGAGCCCAAGTATTTGAGCCGGGAATCAACCGAATGCCAGTACCGAGCGTTACCGACTGACCTTTCAGTGTGAGTAATTAGGGGGGGGGGATATCGCACCAGAAGAACATAGAGAAACAGCATGTCAGAATTTGCTGTGATCAAAAATAGTATGAGCTGGAAGTATAATTTTTTGAGTAATATAGTTGAACAATAAGATATTTATTGGTGTATTGTGTAGTTTCCTTAATTTGGTGTGTAGCAATACCTGAAGGAGAAAAATATATTCTTCTAATCGCAAGACCCTGTGAAATCACACTTAATCAAAATCATGTCCAAATATGCCAAGTGTGTCACTTTAACAAATTATATTTATGGACTTATCATCTATAAATTGAATTCATTACTACTACACTCTAGATCATGTTGTTGCAGGATAGCACCCCGGCATTCTTGGACTGGTGAATTTCTTTTGAACTCTCGGATAGATGTGTGTGTAACCAACATGAAGTTATCCCATATCATAATAAAAACACAAGAGTATTTTCAGGGCTGAATTTACTACCAGTTTCATTCAAGACCAAGATATGCCCGAGTTCATCTATATTTGAACTTGGAAATTACAACGTAGTCACATATACAGTGCCAGACAAGCTGTTTTCTGGGCAGCGGTTAAAGGGATGTATGCCGTAGGCTTGCTAATATACAAGCCGTGTTCATGTAAATGTGTGTAGACGGCATGTCTATATGTCTGGAAACAGTTGTCGTGAATGTTGAAAGGGCCCTATCAAGGACTCCCGCTGTGCTCTACCCACACTACTTTGCAGTTATGGCCAAATATACGTCGGTGTTCGTTTACGTTTAGCCTGCGTCGGCTGACGTTTCCATTTTGCGAGACATCGAATTCCTGTCTGAGCTCTATGTTTCACATGCGAGTCGCCCTACGATCCTATTCTACTTATTCTTTTCTTGAATGGGTTGCATATAGCGAAGAGGGAACAAATATTTCTAGCAACAGTGCTCGTTAGATCAATAAGGAAGGTTTTATAACGGGAGGTACACATTTATTTAATATTGTCGCATGTACTACTGAGTGGTGTAGTAAATTAACATTTTTGGAAGCTAAATTCGTTTGGTTTTATATTTCATACCTTGCCTTAACGTGATCACCTTAGGGAATTTCAGTGTAGCGGTCATTCACTTCGGAGGCTGCTTACACGGTATTTTATACTGACATTAACCTCTGCCTGGTAACAAGCAAAACAGGCTGATCTTGGATCTGTCCCTCAGTGTTGGAAAGGGTCATGCACCTACACAGTACTTTCTCGTTGGTTGATATAATTTAAATCTAAGGCGGTGGAACACCATATTTGGTATAGTTTGTATCACAATATAAAGACCCACTTAGGCAATCAACAATATAAGGGGAACCAGAGCTACGGCTCGGGGTCTTTGCTCTCTTTGGTCTTTAGTCTTTGTCTGCCCTTGGTCTTCGTCTTCTGCCTGTCGTCTTTGGAGAGCGACCTGCTGACTACACCCTCAGCATTACGGCAACAAATCCTTAAAAGGTAAGGGCCCATCAGGGCTATCACTTGTAATGACAATCCTGATTGGGGACTTTGTCACCTTTACAATAAATTGAGTTGGCATGGCACATTGGGTTTTGTCTCTACCATCACCTTCCTAAGTAGCTACCCCCTAAGTCACAACATTAGTCGTGACAATATTGTGATTGATTCTTGATTTCTGAATCTACTGTGTTTTTCTTAAGTGTTTTAATCCCCGTTAAATGCTCTAAGATCTTCCTAAAGATGGAAAAAATGAATCTTTAATGCCTGACGCCTAAAGCCATCTGGTGTTTATACTTTCGATTTAATGTAAGATTAAAAAAACGCCCAATACAGGCAAAATCCCCATAATCGCCTTTAGAATTCAGTCAAGGAAAAGTATACGCTTATTAACAAAATGCACGATAATTATTTTCACTGTACCAAGTTAAAATATTAGTGAATTAACTATTGTTCAGGAACCCTTATTCCGCAGACTTAACCAACCAAAATTAGGAGATTTGCACTCTGTTTTTTAAAATCTTACCTTATTAACCTTGATGGAATATATACCTGCACAGCAGTTTTCATCTTTAACAATACTGTTCCCAGTAAATATAGATATTCTTCACTATCAAAACTATTTTTGAAGGAAGACATGTTTCTTCTAAATGAATGTATTCCACACTGGACTTATAACGGAGTAAATTAATTTTATTAGAGCTTAGAAAATTAATTAACATAGAATTGCCAAGCCCGCTATTATTTGACAGGCTTGTTAAGACAAAATATAGCAAATTAATAAGAAAAGTCAGTTTGCGCTCTGTTGGACTTGACAGTCAATATATAAAACTAAAAATGCATTCTACTGTACAAACGTTCT
This sequence comes from Metallyticus violacea, assembly GCA_030762175.1. NCBI lineage: Eukaryota > Metazoa > Arthropoda > Insecta > Mantodea > Metallyticidae > Metallyticus > Metallyticus violacea. The sequence continues at coordinate 89,753,521 of CM060845.1, forward strand.
GTACCATGTTTTGTAAAATAATTGCGCATTGTCATGAATTTTATTAACTTCCAGTACATTAAAGAGCGTTTTAGATGTGTTACAACGAAAGAGAGCAATGCACGAGTAGAAACATATCTAAAGGTTCAACGATTTCGCCAATTATTTTAAAGAATCATCCGACATTGATTATTTATATTTTGTGTAATGTATGATATGTTCTTAAAAGGAGGGGGGTAGAACATTTTGTGAGATGGAGAAAGACGGTTTTGGTATTGATTTGATATACTGTAGCAGCGAAAGTCTGATAGCAATCGAGCCAAGCAATGGAAGGCCATTTTATTAAAACTTGAAATATTGTTAGCCATTAAAAAGCTGGCTCTGCTGCAATGCCAAAAATAAGAAATATGATTAATGCATGCTTCTTAACTCTGAAAAATAAAATGTATAGAAATCTACGGAGGAATATGTACATATATGGTAAATAAATTATAATATAACAAGCTCAGGGAATGCAAATTCAAGAACGTGAAGTGATATACTGCAAAAAATCATTTGCTGGCATGCACAGTTTTCTTGAGGAAAATTAATAGAATAATAATTGACCATTATCTGAAGTAAATAAAGAATATGAGGAATTCAAATTTAGAATAACCTTGCATTGGGCAAAAATTCATAAATTTGGCTTGTGCTTATCATATAAAAGAATATGCATTGTAAAATTCCGAATTTACTGGATTAGACCTTCACTTTGTACCGTCGCGTAATCACTTCAAATCGTTGAAAAAATAAAACAGAACGCACGAACACACCATTTGCTCATTTTAAAATTTCATCCATTAGATTTATAACAAAAAATAATATGTTTTATACAACTACTATTTTTGGCCTGCGACCGCACATTAACTTAAACTCTGCAGGGCCAAGATCGCGTCCATCGCCCTCTTGATCAGTGGACAAGTTCCAATCACATTTCAACTCTTACAACTTAGATCAGTAATGTTACTATTACAATAATCTTTTTATTCAATTATGAATACTACTAGCTTGTGTTTCGCGACTACATTTCTAAAACCTTTTAAAAAAATATGCATTCATTCTTATGTAAGTTCCTCTTCAGTATGGTTATCATGCCTAAATAATTTTTCTCTTTGTGCTAGTGCTAACGTGCCCAACGATACATTTTGCTACTGTAAAATATATTTCTCTCATACACTGTAAGTAATATTACTTCATTTATAGTGGTCTCTTAATGGCAAACTGATTTATAAACATACAAAAATATGAAAATAATACTTACACTCGTAACAATAAACTGTGACTAACTCTCCACCTACAGACATTAGCGCGGAAACTGCCCGTTATAACAGGCAACTGGCTTGACCTTGACCCAAAGCGATGTAAATTCAGAGCAGATAACTTTATTTTATATTCTGTCAATCACTTTACATAGGAGATATGCAGAGGTTTTACTATCACAAAATATCAAGTAGATTAACTTTAGATTAGATCTCGTTACAGTTAACCTGCTAATTAACTTGCGAAATGAGAAGATGAATCTTAGGTGATAACACTGCACAATCAGCACACTTTGAATACGAGCATATTTAGAAATTTTCCGAATATGAGTAAATTGTTCATGATATGTATATTCTGCCATAACCCATGCTTTTATCTATAAATCAACATTCAACATTGTGGGTTGGAAGGAACAATGGTGCCAACACTTTAGTGTCACGCAATGGAACCGGGGGGAGAACATTATCAAGACGAGTTAAGAAGTAGAGGACCATAGATGCAGGAAATATTCGCACCGTGAAGATAATATTGCAAGAAGACCCCCGAGTAATCTATAAGAATTTAGAGACATGAATCGGGCAGTGTATGAAAAGTGTAGCTGCTCTTCCATTTATAATGGGAATTCTTTATATTTTAATACGACACCCTTCCGCTTATGCCTGGACAAGAGTTAAGATAGAAAATATGCGAGAGAGATTATTCCTTGGATATAGACCAGGAAATGTAACTTTAAACTACGGGAAAAGACAATTGCCAATTATTGCAATTTATTTCACAATGAGCAAAATTTAGTTCATAATTGTTCAATTTTATGAAATGAACTCGCTCACAATCTTGCACTTAACAGCATAAATTAATTTTTATAGTAGTCTTCTGTTCCTGATTTTGAAATTACTTTAAATTTTTAAAATAAAAAATAAATAACTTAAATCTTCATTAAAGGACGTTAGTTTTAGCCAGATTACGTGGAAGGCACAGACATACAAGTTCCTCTTAACATAAAACCAAGCAGGATCTAACGTTTTACAATATCAGGAAATGCTTACAAATTTTTAAGCTAGCATGGTATATGAGTCGGGCCATCAGAGAGGGTAGAGAGTTCCTACATATTTGGAATAATGGCTAAGACACGTGCTACCCCCATGATTGCAGTGATCTCTCTGTCAGTGGAGAGAAACAGGAAAACGGCCCACGCTAGAAGCAGTTCTGGTCCCAGCCTTAAAAGCACGAGATAAAGGTTTCCAGCGTGAACATGATAATAGTAGTATAGAAATAGGTTTTTAGGTAAAAGGTACGTGCAACAACTGCACAAAATGTTATATGATTATTAAGCGTAGGAAAAATTTCTTCTCGATGGGTGCTCCAGAACCTCAGCGAAGCATAATAAATCACTCGAATGATGTGCTCCAAAGATATAATAACAGGACTATTGCCACTTATCTGAAATAATAACAAATAGTATATTAATTTATCAAGATGACCTGGAACAAAGAGTCAATTACTAATTTAAATCTTCCCAAGACGACTCACCCCCAATAAAAAGTCAAGAAAGCAAGGCGTGTGGGGCAGAAAAGGTTGGTGACATTCTTATCCATTAGAGGTTATATGGTAAAAATTCCCATTAAAGGTTGAAGGAGAGTGTACACGGTTTGTTTCTCGAAATTTTTCCTAAATCTACATGAAAAAAGCTGGTCTTAGAGGCATCAGGCTGGGTCATGACACTACCTTTTTCACAATGCCACACTCAATTTCCTGGAGAGCACTACCCATCCTCCTTACAGCCCTTATCGGGTATCCTGCGACTTCTGCCGTTTCCTTGTGGTGAAAAACTGACTGCTGCGAAGCAGAAGATGTTGTAGCAGTAAACGAAGAGGGGCTTACGTTAGCTCAATGAAAACAATGATTGGTGCCGATGTTCCCAATCTTGATTGCAAAGAATGACAGGTGTAAGAGACTAAAAGGGAATACTTTGAGAAGATGTGGTAGCTTAAAAAATATTAATAATAGCTCATTATAATGCTTGTTGCTCTATTTATAATAGAGGAAGTAATACAAAACATATCATTCATTTAATCTCTATAAAACTCCGTAAATGGAAACATTTGCTCTCAGAGACGGGGGGAAAAAAAAATCTCTTGCACAGCATGCTCTTGTCACCAGTCAGTCACATACCATGTGAATATAAAAATAACCGACAATTGAAATATAGCAAGCTTTCCTTTATGATGTGTTCTCCATGGTGTGTGACAAATTAAACAGCGTAATGAAGTGTTGTACAGCTCGCGTACCTTTATAAAGGCGCATGGTTTCCGCCCTTCAAGCATATTATTGCGTGTTATTTCCAGCACTGCAAAGAGTTAAAGAGAGAGAGAAAGAGAGACAGACAGAGAAATAAAGAGAGAAAGAAGACAACGAAGGCAATAACATTCCTGTTTTTAATCGAGTGACCACGATATTATTTCGAGAGATATCGGATTTCAATTTTCAATGTGCGCAGCACAGTTAGTTTTTAGGAAAGTCGATGAATACGTGCACAATTTTCATGCAGTGGCCGGCAGCTGGGTGTCATCGCCATTGACAGTTGGAATATTTGCTTGGTATGTTTGACTAATATAAGCCTGAAAATGATATCTCGTTTCAGTTTGGACGCTACACCAACGATCAGATGTGCATATCGTTGCGTTTTGTGCTGGTTAGTCGCTAAAGAAGTGGCTAAATATAACAAGGCTTAAAAGTCATTCCGTCAAGTTATGATCTCTAGTTTCAATTACCTAGGAAGAGGACACCTGGTTTTATTCTAGGCAACTTCAGCAATTGCAGACTAGAAGGTATCAGCAGGCAGGAAATCGAGGTAGAGTGCAACACTAAAGTCTCCTCGAGTCCATCAAAGGAAATTAAATTGACCTGGGATAAAGAGGCATATATGCTCATTCTAGGGAGAAATACGTGATCAGAAATGACCTGGTTTAAACTGGGAGATTGAAAGGGTAAAAAATAAGGGATAGTTCTGCTAGGAAAATCTGTCCATTTTATGGAGGGAATGAGGAATGGGTACATATTCTGGTTGAAAGTACTCATTAAAAACATTTGAGTAAAAAACTGTTTCCTGAAAACTTTTAAAGGCTAATAGAGGTTAATTGGCATTCTGAGACCCGTTTGCGAACCACACTAATTGGTTGAATATGGGAATTTTGTTAGCAAAAGTGCACAAGCTAGAACAAATTATTTTCTGTTAGACCGCAATAACTAGTGTAATTATAAATAATATAATATGTTTCCATTCACATATCTGTAAATATCGTTCTTCCATTTTAGTGTTTTACTACTAATATTGTTTATTTGTATCATTATTTATTCCTCTACATAATTGTATATAATACTTAAGTATGTACTATATACGACTAATTTATAAAATATAGATGTAATGTTTATATAGAATTTTATGACAAACAATAAAGATACACCTACTACCTGCTTTCGTCTTCGCGCTTCAACTGTCAGAATTTCATGATATATCTGCATTTTTAAATATATATAATAAGCTCACTAATAATTATTTGACCTTAATATTTACAATGCCTCACTTATAGTCCGTTCGCTGGTATTTTAGCTAGTGAGAGGGATAGTATATGCCAAGATTAGAGTAACTGCAGTATATTGTTGACTGATTTACAGCAAGAGATGATGCCAGATTTAGCTTGAAGAAATTAGTAATTATTATGCATCTAATTCATAAACCTATCCTTTATGGCAAATGTGTTGTTTATATCATATATACAGCAATGAAATGTACGTTGCATAGGAAAATTTAAGCAGTACCTAAATAATAGTCCTAAAATAATCACGTAAAATACCGAAGTATGACAACTTTGCATTTTGGACTAAAAATCTGTTTTCACTGCAGATACCGGCCCAAACCAAGCTCACACTTTACGCGTGGCTAAAACACTAGTAAAAAGACAGTAGAAAATAATATTCTTTCTTAAATTAAATTTAAATCGAAAATTTTAACTTTAAATTCTCTTATTTCTTTCTGAAACATTTTTACTATCATTTTCTCAATGTTTTTTCGTGTAGAAATGCTTTACATTTATTCGAAAAAAATTACTGTATGAAAACTTTACATCATAGCACTTCAGCTGTATTACTAGACACAACGGAATATTAGCAGAAATGACTATCCCAGCATCTAACGCTCTCCATGCAATAATTGCTCTGTCTTTCTCTCTTTCAAGCTCCAAGCGCTGAGAGATGTTCAATGCGAAAGGAGCATCCAGTAAGCATGTTACTCTGTGGTCGTCTTTGCTTCTGGGTGATCTTTATTTGTACAGGTTTTTGCAAATAATAAATAACATTAGACATTATTTTTCTATTAGTTATAATTTTCTGTAGACAGAAACATATTGGTACATATATGTAATTTCACAGTAGATATCTATTTAATTTATTTCAAAGATGGACCGAAAAATAACAGTAATGTGTAGTATGATGTTCTGGAAACAGATGTGATTCACATTACAATACAATGTTTATGCTAGCGTTGCTACAACAAAATGGAGTCAAGATTATCGTTTGGACAGCTGAAAGCAAGTTTGAAGTGGTAATGAAAAACCGAAAATGTTGTTGAAATTCAAAGGAAATGGAGACGTGTACAGAACAGAACCGCTAACGCGAGTAACAGTTGCATGCAGTCTAGACAAATTTGAGACTCATGGTAACGTTTGCGATGTTCGCAAGGGCAGACCTGGGAGATTACCATATTACCACCGAGATGTGGACCGGACGAAGAGGTCCGACTGAGTTTCCACCGCGTTCTCTGAATCTCACTCCGTTGGACTTTTACTTATGGCGAACTCTTAAGGATGTTGTATACCGTAGAAAACCAGCTAGACTGGCAGCACTTCGGGAAGAAATTGAAACGGCATGTGCTGCATCGCTGAGGACACGTTCGCAAACGTTGCTCAATCAGTAGTTCAACGTACTCAGAAGTATATCGACGCCGATGGTGGGCATTTTGAGCAACTGTTGTAACTGTAAAAGTGTAAGGTGATTAGTGCTCATCATTTTCTGTTTGTGTGAATTCGTTTTGTTACATTAACACATTTTTTTCTCTGCTTGAAGTGTATATATATATATATATGTATATATATATGTATATATATTGGCACCCATATATATATATTGGCACCCTCTGTGTGTATATAAAGAGTGCTATGTAAAATACAGATTTTATTTTCACGAATTATAGAAAAAAGCTCAAATTGCAATAAAATGTACTTATTTTGCAACGTTAATAGAAAACACGTTTGAAAATGTGTTCCCAAGATTGTGTGCCTTAGGAAATTACAGATCCAATTTCACAAAGCCATTTGCAAAGAAAGCACGAATAGGAAATGTTCTAAATGCCAGAAAACACGAGAGACACTTATTCTTGCATACTATTGGGCAAAGAAAAATACTCCTTTAGATGGTAACGAGACAAGTCACTGAAACTTATTATTACAGTACCTAAAAGTTTTTTTTTTTCTGTTAGGTAATGCAAGATCATTTAGAACTTAAAAAATTGGATGGATTTATGGATGGATTATTTATAACATTTATAACAAAATCAGGTACGTTTATCGTCCATACTTAAAATTAGTTTAAAAATTCAATATCTGCGTATACGAGGATAATTTACCCAAAGCTATTAAACATATTCATTCTTATTTAAATATCGTCCATTAATTTGTCGGCAGTTATCACAAAAAGTTGCTCCTATAGAAAATTGGTTTCTAGAAATGAAATATACCAAATGTTATGAATTGGTGCACTCTCAAGCACCCTTTAATTGTGCCAATTATTTTATTGCTGATGTACTGTTGAAAAATAAAAGGTTATAATTATCCGTACTTCCATACGTTGATTAAAAAAATATTGATTTAACGAGTAGGGTGATTATTACTGCTTCCGGTCATAGTGGTGAACTAGTTTGTAATGTTAGAACTTAGTGATTAATTGAGAAACGAAGTAATCCATATCAATATATTAAAAAATGGTATTAGCTTGGTTGTAAACAAAACGGAAAAGTATATTGTCACCAAATGACATTTATATGACATTGATAATTTTAAATGATTTACTTTACCCAACTAAAGTAATCCAAGTATCATGAAAAATGTTTCATACTTTTTGTTGGAAAAAGTACGGAATGTCTATAATTTTAAACGATTTAATCAGTAACATTAGAGTGAATATCCAAGTTAAAGCAAATACACGCAAATGCTAATAAAAATATTGAAACTATACATTACTCCAGGCACTAAAACTGATACATTTGAAGTTTGCCAATGCTTTATTGAAATCTATTTGGGTTCCTTGCTCATCCGTTGAAGCAGAGTGGTTTAAGTTCAATGCCACATTCATATATATGTATACAAGTGCAAGCAAAAGCTGTAATTTTACTGCTGCCTGCTATGAAATCTTCTTGAATGTGTCAATGTAGAAGTAAAGTGACCTGTTCCATGTACACGGTTGTATTTGAGAATATGCAATATGAGATCTTCTCTGGTTTTCTTAATTTTTTTTTCTTTGCGATCATGGTGCAACGGTGCAGTTTCGTTTATTTCGTATTCTTGGAGAGTCACAACTTGTGCAAGTCCCAGCGGTGGAATAACATTTTGGATTGTAATGAATTGATAAAGTACTTCAGTCGAGCTCAAGGTAGGCCGTTTGTGCCAACATATCATTGGGGGCATGTCCGGGAGGAAGGGTTAAGGCGAGGGAGACACAGAGCAGTTAGGAATCAGGGGCGGTGAGGCATGAATATGTATGAAACCCTTAATAATATTTTCAGTTAGAATGCTTGCGCGGTGTACAAGACTCTCAGAAGTGCCGCTTTCATGCCAGACGTTAGGGCAGAAACTTTTTAAAGCGGAAGCAACCGTCACACCACACAAAACACCAGCCCATCTCGCCTAGCTCCTTCGATCCTGTAATAGAATCAAAAGGATGAAATGATATGAATTGTGAGAGCGTAAAATCTGAGGAAAGGAAAAACTCATCCCAGGATTCACCTAAGCGACCAGGGATGCCATGAAAAAATCTTAGAACGAATTTGAACCCGAAATTTTCCGATTGTGACTCCCAGTCACTATCGCCTGAGCTGCTTCTCGATGAAAGACAACTCAGAGAACATTTCATCAGAAAAGTCTTTGGTCAATTTTACGGTCGGTGTACAACAATATGAGACTGGGCGTTCTTTTGATGATTTATTCCGAGAAGACGAGAAAATGGCTTTCTTTGGCAGAAAATGACACACCGTGACCCGTAATGAGTTATTTATCTTTCTCAGTGTATTTTTCCTTGCGAGGATATCAGATTGAGTCTTTCCCTTGAGTTTTTTTTTTAATATAGCTCTTTTTCTTCTTTTCTACCAAAGTAAAAAAAAAAAAAAAAAAGTTTACGAATTAGCACTGACATGGTTATTGTCCGAAGGTACAGAATAAGTAGAAAGAATTTTGCCTCTTACTCCTTATTACAAAAAGTACTTAAATTTATTACAAGACCAATTACTAATAAATTATTACAAATGCAAACAAAAAACATCTAATTTCCCATCCTGCAGTTCATCAAATTCCGTCGCATGATTAGCGTTCAATAGAAATTATGAAAATCTACATTCAGAAGGCCTGCAAATGGCAATCTGTCTTCCTTTTAAGTCATCGATCCTCAGAAGTTTAAGGCAGAGAATGGAACAAGTATTCAGTAGTTTTTATTTCCTGTTTGTCGAAAATCAAAAGTTCTGAATATCCTGGCTAAACTTGCTGTAAATTACCCTTAGTGTATGGGTGTATCTTAGCCTTAGGACGTTTAATCATTGCACTTTATCACATTTGAATCAAGCTTTTTTTATTATTATTAAATCCCATTCAGAAGCCGGGAGAATGCAAAAATATTGCTCTGTTATATTTCTGAAATATTTTTCTTCCTCTAACCATTCATATTTTGTTTTGACATATCTGATTTTGCCATCTTCAAAACTTACCAATTTGACATATAATGGAATGTCATAGCCAGTATTAACAAAAGTATCTTGTAGATATCTTATGGATACCAGTGAGAGGAATAACAAGATATAAATAACTCAAAACGTGACATACTGAGTTTTATCTTACAAAAATAATTCCTCACAAGTCCTTTTTTTTTTCACTTCAATTTCTATGATAATTATTATTGGTATTTTATGAATTTCCTCGTCTAAAAATTTCATTTTATTTTAGAAATGTAAATTTTGTGTTCCCGGCATGTGTTCTTTTCTATAATAGTTATTTTAATGGCCACTTCCCCCAAGAAAAACACCCTAGTGACTGCTTTATTTCGAGGACCAAGAAGGGAGAAGTAAAAGGGACTCGCTTGAATCCTTTGAGAAAAAGCTAATGCCTCAATTCATGTGAACGAAGGCGTTATTGTGAGCCTGGAAATAATATTGTAATAGGCATTCTTGAACCTTTATAGAGTTTCCGACTCTGTTGAGTTCTTTTCCAGGAAATCTGCTACCGAATGCCCATCTTTGTTCCAAAATTGTTTGGAAACTTTATTGAGCAAAAGTTGTCTTGTGATGCCTTTTTACTTTCAGTTTTCTGATTCCCTAAAGGAAACATTGCTTATACTCCGTTTTCATAAAGACTACTAGCAGGAGAAATCATTTTTTTTTGGGGGGGTGATCTCAAATACAAGGCTAGGTTATAGTATAACTTATAGTATTGAAACTGATAAAAGTATATATAAAATGGCAGAAATAAGTGGATACAAATATTGAACTATTTTTTTTAAGAAAACAACCCCTTTTGTGCTGAATGATTTCATATTTAATTTTATTTTTTCTAGAGATGAGTTCTTGAAAGTTGTTTAATTAATATTGACAGAAGTGCATATTTAAAAATTTCGCAAGAACAGCGTGTCTCATCCACAAGCTTATAAAATCCCAGATATCTAAGGCACCAACAAAATAGGTATGCGGCAAATCCCACAGTAAAAGCATTCCCTATTTATTGCATTTATGCGGATTGTCTAAGTATGTCAAAGATACAATTTTCTTTAAAAATTATGTACTAGGGCAATAAAATGGGTTGAAATACCCATCATGTCCCTTGTCGTACATTTACGGCACGAAAAAGAGTCTCAAGCCTGAAAGGAGAGACCTCTGAGAAAAATTTGTCGGCCGTTTTATGCCCTGAATTGAATGGACGCTGATGACCTGAGATGTTAAAGAGCGTCCATAAATAAAACAAATCAACAATCAACGGGACCCACGGCTTTACTTCCCTTCTGAAGGATTGTTACGCCCAAAAATCTATCGGGCCTGACCTGGATCGAAACCGCATATCATGGGATTAGAAGCAAGTATGGTTACCACTACACCACCAGGACTGATTGATTTTACAAGGCTTACCCAATCGTTATTTTCAGAATCAGCTTTTATTTTGAAGTGACAGAAGACGGTACGTTTCAAGGTTTACATTTTTGGGATATTGGAACTATTTTCAATTGAATCCTGTGAGTAACAACTGCGCAATTTGTCGCAAACTAAATAAATACGCTATTTTCATAAAATTGTTTTTTTATTTAACATTGCGAAAGTGAGTGTGTAAAAAGTGAAGATAGAGCAATGGAAAAGCCTGTGCCCATTCTGATGTTCTGATTATCGTGGCCATTAATATCATCAAACAGTCGAATACGAGTCAACCTACGTTTACATCTTTTCTGGACATTATATTCAGATTTAAGCCAGGAGTTAATCCATCAAGGCAATAAAATAATACTTGTTATGCAAAGATAACCAGACTACCTTGAACTACAGTAGGATCTCATTATAAATGTTCAATATCTCATAGTAAAAATACACTCAATGAATAAGACATTTCAGATCTATTTGTTTGATGTATTAATACTCTAAAAAGAATACAGTGTAAATGCTGTGTTTTATTTATTGATAAAATATGAAAATATCTAGAATGGGAGTATAGAGTATCATGATTAAGTATCAAGACAATTTGCTATTGACCCATCTCAAGTTTTAACTATCAAAAGACAAAATATGGCCAGTAATAAGTGCGTAACACGGGTTAATGCGCGTATTTTCAAAAAATCATGTATGCAGCATATGAAAAGTGTGTGTTTTCAAGAAAGGAAAATAGTATTATGGGCTGCACATACCTCCAGCAATGTAATGGAATGGAACAGAGCTCGCTGCAGCAAGTGAAGGGTGACTAACCCGGGGCGAGATTGGGCACGTAGCTGGCGTCCTCGTTACATGCTCTCCAGTCTTCTGATTACAGACAGACAGACAGACGGACCAGACACACTGCTTACGCAAGCCTTACTCCATCAGCACGGAAATGTGACACCATGAAAAGAACTGAGTGGTTGAAAGTTGCTGAAAAAAATGTGGAGAACAGGAGGGGGATAAAAAAAAAAGGAAAAGAAAGACATTTCATCTGTTCTTGTCAGGTTGACTTTGCACTACCACAATTCAGACCGTGGTTTTATTGTTACTTTTCCTTGTTATGCCAGTAGATTAGGTAGCACCGGAGATCTTCTAGCATTTTAAGGTGCATTTGCAGTTTACAATCTTATTTGGTTGTACAAATTTTTCTTTATATATTTATCAATATCCTAAATTACAGACTGACTATTTGCTTTCCTACGGTGAATTATTAAACAGTAGCAACAATATATTTTTTTTCTAAAACACTTATGCATCCGTATCATATTTGGGTGGCTCTTTCGTATAACAACAGCACAGTAATCTACCCACTATTCTCCCACTCCGAGGCTGTGGTTCTCAAACTGTGGTTCACATAGCATCTATTACTTAAAGCTAAAATTCAAACGTCATTTACGAGAAAACAAAGGACGATACAATTTAATTATGCATGCTTATTTGGGTAAAATAAATTAGAATCAAATTGAAGGTGATTATTTGTTCCGGAGGGAGCTTTAAAATGTGTAGGTTAACGGAAAACACGGACCATGCGGAACACTAAAACACACCATCATTTTCCCTGGCAACAGCATATTATCTTTCGGCAGCAGACTTTTTCCCGAATAATTAATCAAAGGCCATGAAAGTTGAAACGAGATTGTTGGTGGGGCAGTGGGAATTGGGCTTTATGGTTGCTGCTGTATACAAATTCAACCCTCTGATCGCAGCTCCCGTCTCGGCTGCTGCAGACCACCCCACTCTTCTTCGATGAAACTCTCTCGAAGGCGTTTCGCTGGATTTTGGCATCTGTGGGCCAGCCGGAACTGAGTGAATGGGATTCCGATGCAAAAGGTGACGATAAATAACGCTTTGTTGTTTGATTGCTGATATTGTTTTTCTCTTTAACATGAATATTCAGGCACACACATCTCACGTCGAACCACAGGCAATATTGGCAAACACGTAAGTTTATTGCGTTAACCAAATGGAGCCGAGTGCGAAAAGATTGTCAATTCAACAGAATTCTTAATGCAGATCAATGATGTTGTATCGGCAATTAGCGTGGTGACTGACACCCAAGCTTCGTTGTCATCGTAACTGGTACTTGGTACTTAGGCCGCTCTTCCGCTGATCTCCCGGCGACGGCATCCACACGTATCTGGGCCTGGAAAATTCTGAGACTGCACCACCTTTGGGCAAAATCTAATCCTTTTATACTACAAAATGGCGCTATCCACGGGCAACGGCGCGAAATACTCCCGCCAATTTTGTGTTAACACCGCTCATAGGTAAGTACTTACCTCACTGAATTTCATTTCTATTCGCTGTACAATTTTAGTCAAGCCAAATACACCGCTATTCATCAATAAGAAAATTTATATAGATTTCATACGTTATTGGCAACGACTCTTTTACTCGGACACCTGAAACTTTGCCACAGAACAAGCCGATGTCTCGCCCGAGGCGGAGACATTTTCAACCTTAGCTGCATACCAAAAGGGATTACCTTGCATTATCTGACTTTTGCCAAGTCTTACGGTGTTCGGAGAAAGACGTGAGTTTTTTCTTCCCTTGTTATATTACTATATGTAATGTCTTAAATATTACCAAAATTACACTTTATGAACGCATTTAAGCACATACAATATTAATTGTACATATACGAGTTATGTAATTAAAGTACTTCCATTGAAAAAAAGATGCACTTCATACTTGCACATAATTACTGAGTTGTTGATTCTAGAATTACAAATATTAATTATTTCAATTACTCTGTAATCGACGGGGAGCCAGAGACAGCTTAAAAGTATAAATGTTTTTCGAACAGCTTGCTTGTATAGCAAAAAAATGTTACTGCAGATCGTAATAATTAATAATAATGTAAAATAATTATTATAAAAATTATATATCGGTTTCCACGCGGTGAAGAATTCAGAGTCCACGAGTCCAAAATGTTCAATCAAAGGATTGTGTTCATTGTGTATTAACATACTGAATATCTCAAAAACAGATGGTGGTTGCTGAGTGACCATGTCAATAAGTAAAATGTTTGTTTTCTCGGTTGAAAAACCCGAATGCATATACACAGATACCAGTATAGAGAAAGGGAGTGTGGGTCTCTCTATCCTCCCATATCATTGGTCCGTACTTCAATGAGGATGCACATGGAAACAAATTAACGTAAGGAGTATAAAGGAGCAAGGTATTGAACGTTTTCAATGGGATCGGACCTGGTGGTGTAATGGTAACCACACTTGCCTCGTACACCCCAAGATCGCGGCTTCAATCCTGACCAGGATCGATGGATTTTTTCTGCAGCAAAAATCCTAAGTGAACTTCCTTCGAAAGGGAAGTATAACCGTAGGTCCCATGTCGTAGATTTACGGCAAAAGAACCCCAAGCTTGTAAAAAGAGGTCTCTTAGCAAAATTTCTTGACCATTTCACGCTCTGAATTGAATGGGACGCTGATGGCCTGAGAGAGCATTCAAAAATAAAACAAATGAAGAGGCTTTCGGTGGAATTTGGATACATTTTGTGCTCTAAACGGCGTTGGTAAGCACAAGAAAATGTTTGAACAAAGTAGGACTACCTCTCGCATTGGTCATGGAAATGGATACCTATTCAAGAATTTGTTTCCGGGCAGCTAATTTCTAGAAAGTCTGATTTTCTATACCCATAATGAAGTCCTGGTTTGTAGAGCATGTGAAAATAGTATTTCTCCGCGGCAAAAACGCCACATAGAGCTAAAAAAGACCTGCAAATATTCATGGTGATCCCCTCACGCACTGGATAACACACAAGAATATCTTGACTACCACATATAGCATATGCATATATAGCACTTTAAAACACGCTAGAGAGTGACGCAGTTAAAAAAAGATTGACACTTAAAACTGCAGAGAGAATATTTAGTATACTGAAGAAAATTAAATGATATATAGTATTAAGCAAAATGACCAGAGCCTTAAACATCTCTTTGCATGCTTCTTACATGCAGTCAGAGTCAGAAACATAGGCAGTACTTTCTTAATACTATATATATATATATATATATATATATATATATATTTATAAATCTTACACAGAAATACAAAATAGGCTCAAGAAAATTGTATTTGTGACTAAACTGGATGAATATATTTGTTATTTGCCCGCCAGAACGTGTTTTATGAAAATGGGGGCACAGCAGGGTGGAAGGCAATTTTGTATACTGGAATTCCTTGCGACTAAGCCTATAGTCAAAGTTTAACGCACTTTCGAACACAATACGGTTATCTTTTCATACGAGACTCTAAATCGCGGTTATAAAATATTGATTGATCAAGAAAAGTAATTATAATAAATATAACATGCTACTTCTTTCTGTGCCTTAATACCAATCAGAGCTAAGTTGAGTTATTTTGTTATCATTATAAAGAGTTTTCCTAAAACTGAAACTGAGCATGCATTCTCTCTAAGAAACACAAAGGAAATACTTATTTTTGTAGCAATTATACATTTTTTTTTAATTTATAAAATATTTATATACTATGACCAATAATATATAGGTTCTGGTGGGACCGCCACTGATAGCAGAGGTCGTTGAGGCGCGAACTCGTGGGCGGGAGGTCTGGGGTTCGAATCCCGCCAGGAACGTCCTCCCTGACTGAGGTTTGTTCCAGGTTTTACTGAGTCCTCATAAATGGCAAATGTCGTGGAGGTACCCTAAACTTAGACCTAGGACGTATCCTTCCTTAAAAAATGCTTTCCCAATGTATCATTTCATTTCATGTACCATCAGTGTTCACCGCCTATGGTGCCTCAGTAGTAAAAACGGGCGTTAATCAATTATAAAAAAAAAAAAAAAAAAAAAGGTTCTAGTGGTTTTCGTCAGCGTTTTACATCGCACAATTACTATAGGTCTATCGAGATAATGGAAGGGATAATAAAATATTCCATTAATAGTTACTGTTATCAGGTATTTAGCTCATCGGGAAAAAAAGTCTAACCCAACACTATATACGGCTTTCATTTCAAATCTTCCCAATGTAAATATTTACATATTTAAAACATATTTAATTAAAACAAACTTCATCCCTACCTCAAGCTACTCCCATCTTAAAATTTCAAATGATACCCATACATTTTGATATTGTTGTTAACATTGCTTGAATTAGAACATAATTATACTTAAGAACTACAGAGAGTTAATGCAATTGTCACTCTTTGATAATAAATGGTTTCAAAACTATGTATATCCTACAAAAGGAGCAATGTAAATGGATAAGTCAGGAATTTGATATAGGCAATATTGCTCTAACACGAGGGTACTTTGAAAAGTTGTGGGAATGACCCACAGATGCAGCAGCAGTTCCGAAGCAGTTTTAGTATCAAATCTATCATTTTCCATGGAAATATTTGGGAAATAATACATGGATTGGTGGACGAACTTAGTAGCTATAGCTGTTCGTTGCAGTATAGATGGATGTATACAGAGGAAAAGGCAAATATCAAACACCGTGCGGTTATTAATTACTTGGTAAAGAAGTAACAAAAATGCATTAGGATATGATAAACGTGAAAAGCTTGGAAGCTCTGGGCATTTCAGAGAAAAGGGTATTTTACATTTTGAGGGAAGAGTGTTGACTATTTTCCCACTGTAACATATATCACTTACATTGTGTTAAACTATATGACCTTTTACAGGCAAAACTATGGGAAAAAAGACAAGGCTTATCAAATAAGAAAGTTGTCCTCAGATATATATCATCGCAATGACGAAAACCTATGAATTGGCGTATGACTTGCTGTTACATCCCCCTTATTCCCCTGACTTGGCACAGTCGGGCTTCCATCTGTTTCCCAAACTGAGAAACTCCCTTAGAGGAAAGAAATTTTCGTCCGATGAAGAGCTTAAAACATCAGTTGAGGCGTATTCTACAGGCGTGGAGGAATGGGGCTTTTGTGATTGGCTAAGGACTTTGAGCCATCGCTGGATAAAGTGCATTATTTTAAAAAACTATGTCTTCATTTTATGCTTCATGCCGAGAGCTTTTCTAGTAACACTCTTATTAATATAATTTTAGCTAAAATAGGCAGTTTTTTCATTCTGCTACTAATTTATTTTTATTCTATCTAAATCCATACAACAATAAAATAATGCCGTGTACTTTAAAAACAATATTGATGAAGTGTTAAGTTTCACCCACCACCAGCCATCCTACCCTGAAATTTAACATGGTACCCATACAATCGATACTTACATTTCAAAGATTAACTGTTAACACAACTATTGCTTTCTCTCGTTGCTTGGGAATCTAGTTGTTGTTATTGTTGTTTTAATTTTAACACAATAAAATATAAGTCAGATGCAGGAAGAAAAAAACTATTTTGGGTAAAATTACAATTTATTAATATTACAATAATACAGCCTATTTTGAATCCCTGACTAAACTGCTTACACTTTGTTATTTCTTGTAGGATATCTGCCTGCAAATTTGGAGAAACATAAAAGTTCTCTAAGATTGATTTTATACTTTTCCCTTAAATTTCTAAATTGACGCGTGTTTTCAATTAATTAAATTTATGCTAAATTGGTAGTTATTTGTACTAGGAAGGTTTGAAATGTAAACCCTGTACACGTTTACATGCCAAAAACACCTGAATTGTGAGAACTATAAATTTTCCTGCATACGGCTGTATTGTTCAGCAACAAGCAAAACTATAAAATAAGACGGAGCCTTAAAAGTGGCAGTCAATGTAATTAAATTATAAACGTTCTTACTTATTGTTAGATACGTAAGTTTCAAAGAATGTTCTTTGCAGTCAAGTAAGGTGAAACTATGTATTAAATGTCTTCTGAAGGCTTATGAAATGAAAAATATCTCAAAAGACCTTGTTCTATCCAAGACTATTATATTCCTCCGAACATATACTAATATTCTTCGAAAACTGACCGTTTTAACAATAATTATCTACAGCTTACCTAAATTCTGTATGGAAAGGAACAAACTGTCTAATTTTAATGCATACAATAATGGATTTTAATGCTATTTTTGGGAGGAAAAAGCTTTGGTACACTTACCGAGTTGGAGGTGTCTGGTAAGAATTTCAAGAATTCTTTATCTGTACTGACCTACAGATATTCAAAACTTCGTACAGGAATTCAATTCAGAATTTACATATTTTGAAATGTTAAACAACAGTGTAATACTGTTCAAAAATATACGCAGAATTGTCAAAGAAGAACTACGCCTGACTGGTATACAAAGGACTCCGCATTTCTTTAAATTTAGTTCCTAAATTGTGAGAATTTGGGCGGAACATTCTCCATCTGGGTGTAAATTAAGAGGTTCTACAAATATAGCTCGCTTTTTCTGCAACTAGCAAGGAAAAAGTGCATTTCTCTGCTCTTATAAATAAAGATCACTGTCATCTGTCACAGTTAATAAATGATATTTAGATATATTTTATTGCCTTTTTCTCTATATTTCTCTACATACTTTTGATTTTATTTAATGAGAAATAGTTCTTATTTACAACTTTAATTACAAAACGTTCTAGTTGTCGTCCTTCGACTCATTGCCCCCAGATTCCTTGCAAAAGGATGTCAGGCATATCTAATCTCAACCTGGCAGCTTACCAAAACAAGTAAGTGCCAATAGCGCAAATTGTGATTAACGAACTGAATCTTATTAACCCTAATGAAAACAAAACATTGCTGACATTTATACATTAAACTTCCTACAATTACTATAAAGATGTTTATTCACTCGGCTGACCTCACAAATATGTAATGCAGAAAATTAGGCAACAATTCTCAAGTTAACAAATTAGCTTCAACAGTGAAGAAAGCCCTCATCAACTGTCAGCCAGGTTAGAACGTTTGACAGAACGTTTAAAGTCTACATTGACGCTGTCCCTGACTCCTCCTCAATTACAGAATAATTGTTGATTTGTTTTATTTACGGATGCTCTTTAACATCTCAGGTCATCAGCGTCCTATTCAATTCAGGGAGTGAAACGGCCGACAAAGTTTGCTCAGAGGCCTCTCTTTCATGCTTGAGGTTCTTTTTCGTGCCGTAAATGTACGACACGGGACCCACGGCTTTACTTCCCTTCCGAAGGAAGCCATACTTAGGCTTTTTACGCCCGAAAAAATCCAGATTCGAACCCGCACAGAGTAATTGAAATGATTAATATTTATAATTTTAGAATCAGCAACTCAGTAATTATGTGCAAGTATGTTATGCATTTTCTTTCAGTGGAGGAACTTTAATGATATAACTCATACATGTCGAATTAATACTGTATTGTGTATAAAGACGTTCATAAAGTGTAATTTTTGTAACTCTTGAAAAATAATGTGTAACAACGTAACAAGGTAAGGAAAAACTCACGTCTTTCTCCGTAAAAAGAAAGACATAGCAAAAGTCAGACAATGCAAGGTAATTCCTTTTGATTGGAAATGTCTCCGCCTTCGGGCAAGACACCAGCTTGTTCGGTGGCAAAGTTGCAGGTGTTCGAGCAAAAGAGTCATTAACAGTAACCTATGAAATCTGTTTAAATTTATCATTTTGACGAACAGCGAAGCACTTGGCTTGGCAAGCAAATAGAAATGGAATTCAGTGAGGTAAGTACTGACCTATGAGTGACATTAACACAAAATTGGCGGGAATATTTCGCGCCGCCGTCCGTGGATAGCGTCATTTTGTATTGTGTATAAAAGGAATAGATTTTGCCCAAAGGGGGTAGTCTCAGAATTTTCCGGGCCCAGATACGTGCGACCGCCATCGTCCGGAAATCAGCGGAAGAGCGGCCCAAGTACCGAGTACCAATTCCGGTGACTACGAAGCTTGAGTGTCAGTCACCACGCTAATTGCCGATACATCATTGAGCTGCGTTAAGAATTCTTTTGCGACGTGAGACGTGAGTTTGCCTGAATATTCATGTTAAGAAGAATAAACGCTACTAGCAACTAAACAACAAAACGTTATTTATTGTCAATTTTTTTCATCGGAATTCCGTTTACTCGGTCCCGAAGACTCATAGCCGCCAAAATCCAGCGAAACGCCCTCGAGAGAGTCTCATCCAAAAAGAGTGGGATGATCTGTAGCAGCAGTAGCGAAACCTGCGATCACGGCATAAATTATTTACCGCAGGAACTATACAGTCCAATCCCATCCCACACCTACAAATTAGTATCAAACTGGGCACGAAAATGGGGTCAATATTAAACATCCCGCTACCCACAATCTTATATTATAACATTATACTACAGTATTCATTTTAAATCGCAATGGACCATCACAGTAGAAGTACAAAGAAGGATCTCATTAACCTGGAGAGCATTTTGGGTCCTTAAGTTTATATTATTAGACAAACACTAATTAAAAAGTCAGATTCCAGACGCTGGAAACCTGTGTATATCTTGTATTACTATATGGGTGCCATAAATGATCAATAATAGAA
Source organism: Metallyticus violacea (assembly GCA_030762175.1). Taxonomy (NCBI): domain Eukaryota; kingdom Metazoa; phylum Arthropoda; class Insecta; order Mantodea; family Metallyticidae; genus Metallyticus; species Metallyticus violacea. The sequence continues at coordinate 89,773,716 of CM060845.1, forward strand.
AAACAAAAGAACAAAATTCAAATATGCGAAAGAAAAATGCAACACAAGATTCTGGAAATAACTATGAAGGACAAAATACCTACAGTATTAATAAATCAGTTATCTCAGACAACATTGACAAATTGCTACTAGAAGTAAATGACAATGAGGCGGCCAGGTTGCAAGAAGCAGGACAACAGGTGGATCTACAAGATCTCCATGTGGCACTCACGGATAGGAAAAAACCCACAAAGCAGATCCAGAAGAAGACGGGCAGATCTCTTCAAGGAACATACAAGTCAAGATTGGTCAAGAATCGCTAGAAGAAGAGAAAAATGGAAATCTCTCGAGAAGCAATTAGTGCTGTGAGAAATTTAGTAACCAAAGTACAAATCAGAGTCTCTTTAACAGCATACGAAAAATTAGTGTGGAATAGCGTATCAGTTAGGAGAAACGAGCTTTCCCTACTTGTTAGGAGGTCTATGCCCTTAAGGGAAGCAATAGTCTATCTTTATCTTTATCTTTATCATAGATATGTTGCAATATCGAGAAGGGTGTTAGTTTAGTAGCTATTTTGCTTACCCGCTATATTCTCTGTATAATACACACATAAGATGCGATGTTTTTAAGGAAATATAAGCCTACTTTTGCCACCCTGTCAGACGCATCTTGTGTATTTGCAACATATTTCTATGCCATGCCATCATGTATTGTATTGTTTCATTTTGGATGCTGAAATGCAACAGCAAGTAAATGCACATTAATAAAACGTAAGATAATTTCAATCTAAATTATAAGAAGATTGGAATATTGGTAAAGGTAATAATTAATGTATTGTAAAACCAACAGAAACGTCTTTATGCAATAACCAATTGTTAGATTTCTTTGTCATTTTATTAATATCTATTAGGCAAGTAACATTTTTAAGCTTAAAAACGCTTTACATCACCATGGAAAAGTTCATATAGGCCATTCGTTGTTTTAAAAATTCATTACCCAACTGATTAAATAATTAAATATGTTTATTAACTTACGAAATTACAAATTACAATACGATGCGATCAGTGATGCTTCCCCCGTTGAGCGGGGTGTTTCATATGAGCGAACTCCCACTCATTTGCCGCGCCATGGAGTTATTTATTGACCTTGTTGTTTTCCACAGTCATAGTGCAGCTGTTGCCTGGTGTGTGTTGTGTAGCTCCTTTCAAAATTCGACAGAACATAAAGTGCTTAGGTCTCATGTATTCAAACTACACAGCGGGTCTTTAGGTACAATTCATTTCTATTAACTCAGTCGACTTGGAAGTCAAGTCAAGATTTCCGGATATAGACGATTCAGGTCGTAAAAAAGCTATAATCTGCATAATGAATTTCAGAAAACTAGAAGTGTTCCGCCAGAGAAAACAAAAAAATAGCGTACAGTTCTCACCGAAGAAAGATTACATGATATTGGTAATCTTTTAGAAAATCCTCCTACAAAATCTCTTTGTCGACTTGCACTACAAGTCTGTGCGTCAGAGCAAGAGGCTACTAAATTATTGCACCTCATGCTGTATAAAATAACTGTGGCACATGCCCTTCAGCCCGGTGACCCCGATACGTTGACGTACATTTTGTGAGTATATTCTGGAAAATGTGTGCAATGGACAAATAGACCCACATTTTATATTCTTCTCGGCCGAAGCCCGGTTTCACTTCCATGGTTATGTATGTACTAAAAACAAACTTTACTGGAATACTGATAAACCTTACTCCTATAAGGAGTGCTCCTCTAGGATGAAAAAATCGGTGTACAGTGTGCCAAAAATGGTGAAAAAATCTTAGGATAATTTTTTTTAAGCATGTAGTAGGTTCTGTCACTTATACGAATATCACACTACTCCTTTTTCAGATAATTCACTAACAGAGATCATAACCATGCATTATTTCCAGCAGGACTCTACCACTGCTCATACTGTGAATAATTAATTACATGAGAGCAAATCACATTTATTTCCGCAAGACAGATTTACAGTAAGGATTTCTGGTCCTTTTGATCCCCCGAATTAGCAACCTGCAATTATTATCTCTGGAGTGAATTAGAAAATGCCAGGTAAAATTCGAACCCGCAATTCTTACAAAAACACAAAGATAATTTCCTCAGGAAAATGTCCAGATTTCTCAAAATTAATTGCAGCGAGTAATCCATAACTTCCTAAAGAGACACTAAAAATGAAAATAACTTTTCTTGGGCTATCAGCAAGTGAATTCTGGAAGAAGTTCCAAGCTTTAAAGAGCTAATGCCTCTCTCATATCTGATTCCCTGAAGATGAGAACGACGTTAGCTCTTGAAAGCTTGGAACCTTTTCCAGAATTCACCTGACTGATAGCCCGAGAAAAGTTGTTTTCATATCGCCGCCAGGAAAGCTTTAAGTCATGGTTCAGATACTAAAAATATTTTGAAAACTGAAAGCGGGCAGTTTCAACACCTCTTTTGATAATTTGGTAAGTAATGAGTCTCCTAAATAGATTTGTGAACTGTTGCAAAGTTAGATGGTTTTATTGTTTTACCCTCCCGCTAATTACCGCGACCGGGCTAATGAGCGGCGCGCTCGCCATAGGCAAAACACTCCGGGGGATAACAAAACTGACCGCACGGTATAAGCTTCAGGGTTAGAGGCTCCCCTTATATTTCGGAGATGCTGCTAGCGCCAAAGTTCTTGCTGGATCCGGCAGTCTTCCAACTCGCACAGTATTAGCAGAAACTGCTAACTTGGTATGGAATATTAAGGGAATATCAGCAAAGCAGCGATAGATTTTTTTTTCATTCTTCACCGGCTTACGTGTTGTGTATTTAACACAGACGGCTGAAAAACAAAAGTCACCCATGACTTTCATAATTTTAATAAGGGGAGACAAGCGAGGAAAAATAGAGGGCAATGGATGGGGGGTTTCAGTTTCACTCATTTTCTGCTGAAAGGCGCAATATCACAGTAGATTCAAATTAGAGGGAGTAATTGGAGTATATTTGGCAATGGGGTGAACGATTATGATTATTATTGCACTATATAACAGAGTTCAAATAGGAGAACAGGCACTTTTAGTGATCTTGTAGAACCATTGGTGTAGGTGCAGGAGAACTTCTCGTAATATGATATCATTCTCGGGGATTTTAACTCCAGGATAGGAGGGAAAAATGGTTCGCTGGTAGGAGGTAGGGTTGTGGAGGAAAAACAACGCGGAGGTCACCGAAAAGGCAAAGCCCGAAATAATTTTCTTTAGAAATTATGAATGAAAAATATAACCTGGAAGGGGAACTCACGTTAATATGCAAACGGCAGAAGGTTATACATTTCCTTTAGATTACCTAAATTCAATAGGGGGTGGATTGGGTAATTTTGATTAGAGGATCATAATGAATCACATCACTGTCCGATCGTTCTAGATCTGGATATGGGAGCGAGGTTTGATCTACATAGAATAATGGGAATGAAGGTAAAAAGGGAGGAAAATACATATTGGTGGAGGCCAGAGTAGGAAAGAAATTTTCCGGACAACTTGAATCGTGGCGTAAGGGCACAGAAAGTCAAAACTTTGAAACTGTGGTTTTTTTTTTTTTTTTTTTTTTTTTTTTTTTTTTTTTTTTGTAGAAGATGTGGACCCATGATGAGCGCCAAGTTTTTGAATCAGTGTTGCTTCCATGGTATCGCTGCGATGATTGATGAAGACCCGATCCTATTGTTTTGTGCCTATTCTTCCACGGGATAAGGATAGGACAAAAATGGTTGCGCAATCATCAGGGAGAATTCGTAGACGTCTTAATTGTTTTATTTGATTATTGTTCTCTGCCATGCTTCTTGATGCATGTCTGCTTAGACCACGAAGCCTACGTTGCTGGCGCGCGAAATGTATCAGAGATAGAGCGAAGTTGCTCGTTGAAAAGTGATTAATTCCCATAGGACGATTGCCGAAAACTGCAATGTCCGCGTGTTGAACCAACACCTCAAATAAGCTATGGTTTTACTGTTTCCCGAGTGACGAATGATTTGAAAGTCTGCCTGAATCTAAATGTCCGATTGCCTTGAGAATAATCGAACCATGATTGTGGCCGCGTAGGCCTGCATTGCTGTGTATGTGCTGACGAGCAAGAGAACTGAAACGGACAGTGATAGATTCAGAAGAAATGCCTAAGAATGAATGGAAAAACTGTAGAGAATGTCCCCCTTTTATATTAAATTTACACTTGGTGCTGTCGCTATCTAACGGGGATTCTTACCCAGATCCACGGTAGCCGGGTTTTTGAAATCCTTGTTTCTAATTGGTGAGCTCTTGCTCACTTTTGCGCGCCACTCTTAAACTTTGGAACTTAAACTTGTGTTATTGGCTATTGAAGAAATCCTATATTTGCTGGCCGGTAAAGTACATTGCTTCGTTGCGGTATCTCTTTTGATAGGCTAATGGAACAACTCTTTGCTCCCTGACTGGTCAGATAATAGCCCGTTTGTTCTGAATAGCCGGCCTGGGTACTAATGGTTTCTTTTGTGTGGGAATAGCTCGATCGCTCCAGGCAAGACAGGTGTGGTGAATCGCATTTTTTACAAACATTTCTTCTATCTTCTTACAAAAAAATTTACCAATTATTCTACATAGCACACAGGTGCTATTACCTATTAAACAGTTTATTTAAAAGCACATATCTGTATACTGGAGGTGGAGAGAAATGCAACTGTTTCGACCTCTTAACGCTTAACAGAAATAATATATAAATCTGTCATAAACATTTTATTCTGAATTAAGAAAAAGAAGAGCAACTAACGGATGGTATGACTAGCAGTGTAGAGACGAAAAGAAATTAGTTGAGTATGCTTTGAGAAAGCTCAGAAGGGAGGTCAGCGAAGGGCCTTTGTAAAAGGAGAAAGAATATTTAAAAAAATATTAATGTGAAGCGTGCGCATTGGCAAGATAGAAGAAATTCGAGAGGTCATTAGGCAGGGGGATAGTGGTAATGGTAGAGTAATCAATAAATCAACATTGTTTGTTTCGGGCATTGTGTTAGGTATATGGCATGGGCATCCAAATTGAGAAAGGAGCTGGTCTCCATTTGCATAGCAGGTCAAAAGAATAGAAAGAACGCATGGAGGAAGGTTAAGAAAGATTGAGGATGGGTAGGCAACAAACAATTACGCAATGCAGAGATATAATTTCACTGGAAGTACAGTTAGGGGTAAAATCTTAACGGGAGATTAAGAAGTACAATAAAACCAAGGTAAACTCACCAGTGGCTCGCATGGCTCAGATTAGGGACATGGCATATTATTAAGATCACCAACGATTATATGTGGAGATTTGCCCTATCAATAAGGAAAGGGAATCATGGACACATATACTGGCTGAATGTTAAGATACGGAAGAATGGAGGGACAAGTCAATACTTGTTACAGAAGCACCAATACAATATAATATAAAACAAATTCAGCAGACTCGTGGGTACAACAGGTAGTACGTACTATTACAATAGACTGCTTGTTTTAGTACAAGCACTACCGCACTCCTTTACGAGGTTGAACAGAGGTAGATGGTCATGGTGGACACTGCAGGCAGCAAGGAAAGAGAGGGGAGTTTAATAACTTTCTGATGAAAGAGAAACAGCTCAGGTATGGAAATGCTGATAATTGGGGGGTGGGTAGAAGGAAGCTGATTGAATGTGTGCCATTCCTAACACAGCTTCTTTAAATTTTTCTTTGTATGTATATTTAACTTTTTATATAAAATGTATTTCTTTTTCTTTGTTTTCTTTTGCTATCTTTTTAATTCTATAGTAGAATATATATTTGATTTTTAATTTATTATGAAATATCTTAAATTTGATCAAATAATGGTAGTGTATTATAAAATCAAGTATGGTTCTTTGGACCCGTGCCATCACCACCATCAGCACCACTGCTACTACTACTACTACTACTACTACTACTACTACTACTACTACTACTACTACTACTACTACTACTACTACTACTACTACTACCAGCACCACTGCTACTATTACTACTACTATTTCTACTACTATTAATGGTACTATTATTATTGCTGCTACAACTATTACTGTTGCTACTGCTACTACTGCTACTACTACTACTACTACTACTACTACTACTACTACTACTACTACTACTGCTACTACTACTACAACTACTACTACTACTATTACCACTACTGCCGTCTACCACTGCTATCTGTTTATCACATAACACACTACGCTCCCTGATGGATTATATTTAAACAGGTGTTTTCCTGATGTCATCGGCACATCTCATCGCTTCCGAGCTTCATAAAGTACATACGAGTAGGAATATCCTTCATTGGCTGTCAATTTGCCTAACAAACCAAATTACATAAACAAGATTTACCATTGCGATAGTCAGGAAGCGGCAGTTGGCTCTAACAATAGTTAAACTTCCCTGACTCATAGCACTAAACTGTTCCACCTATTTGTGTAATTTCCAACTGTAGTACAACAATGTCAAAATAAAAGAAAAAACTTGCTCGTTAAATTTTTTTCTCTCATTTTGTGAAATATAAATTAACAAAATAGCAAGTAATGTAGCCCAGTATTCACATTCACATTTAAAGGCATTTAGACTCTCTGCCTAACACTAAAATGTTTTGTTTTTTTTCAACAAAAGGAAGAGTTTAAATCTGTCCCAGCAACAGAGTGTGAAACCTCAAATCCATAAATTTCTCAACGAGCAATAAACGAAATGATAAAATCCATCCCGCGGTAGACCATCTTTGCGGTTTTAAGATTCGGTCTAGACGGGCTCTAAATCAATACATAAAAGTTGGACTATGCTCAGTAAATGCCATGAACAACCACATTCTTCATTTAATGCTTTACCATTCTAACTCAGAAGCAGATAAAAATGCAACATATGCCTTGTTGATGTTTAACAATGGCTCTTGAACTAGTCTCTAGTTGAAAGCATATCGGTAATCATTTTAAAGTCAACTGTACCCAAGGACTATGGCAGATATGAGTTATTGGAAACAAATACAGGTAAATGTGTATCTGAAATTATACAGCATCCATTTTCTAAAGGAAAGATAAGCCGGCATATCCTCACTAAATAGATTATTTCTATTATAAATAGCTAATTGACACAACGCCTGCTTAATTATAGGTGCACTGGTAGCTATTTTGTATAATGGGTCGGTAAAATCAGTATTTGAATTCTCCTAACTTAATGGAATAGTCCTTCTGTACTTACAGTTCCTTGCAATACAAAAACCATATCCTCTCGATTTGGTTTCATAATGGAATTACCCGCTTTTTTCCCTTTCCCTTCGTAAAACCTACATTAAATTTTTATTTGCTCTGTCATATTTCCATTACCTTTCTACATTTATCCATCGTAAAATTTTAATTTCCCCTTGATAAATAAGCGCAAAAAATGTATTACTCGACCTTTTCCATATTTACCATTTTGAATCACTGAAGCAAACATCTACTGTTGTTGTTTAGATAAAACTCGGTAAATAACAAGAAAGTCTGTTCTATGGATGTACACGTTTTTTAAAAGCCTACATGAAGGGCATTGCCGTTTTGTACCATTCTTATGTCTTCTGAACTGTAAAATGTAAAATAATGATGATTAGATCTATTTGATCGTCTTCCAGAACTTTGTTGTAACATTTCTTCTATTGCATTACGCTGATTTCCGAAAATATCTTTCAGGACAATATTATTCTGGCGATAGGAATATGGCAAAGGAACGAAAAAACTAAATAAAACAAGCAAAGAGAGAGAAACTACGGGAACCCAATAAAAATATCGCAAAACATTTTGTCACATATATTCATACTTACTCGACACTTTAAATGCTAATATCTGAATGCTAATGACTGCGTTTATTTCTTACAAAAAAAAAAAAAAGACCAGCTACTACAGTAAGTTCTTTTAGTGATTGCATTGAATTGTATCGTTAGATGACAGCGGAAGATATTTCAGTACTTTAGCCTTGCTCAACGGCTGACAGTTAGTTCCTACCCTCCATTGTGGAAGCACCTCTTGGAGGTAAATATGAGGCGAATGAGATAATGGGAGGCTAGGATCTATGGGTGATGGCATAATATTGTTTCCAGATAGAATACCCCGACGCCGGGGTCCCTGAGAAAGACCACTTCCATATCAACAATGTGGGCAGAAACATTTCCTGAGCGCATACCAGCACACTAGCCCATCTCGTCCTGATACTTTCGACTCTGTCATAGCACCAGTAAGTGGATAATTATTGGAAAGGAGAGATCCATTCCGATATTCGGTTAAGCTACCAAAGGAAACCAAGGTCAGGATGGCGGGCTCAAAAGGATTCGAACTCTGGACCTTCCAAATGCAAGCCTCAGGCCACATTTTTTTTTTCCCCTATGGAGTCTCTTTAACATCTCAGGTCATCAGCGTAATCTCAGACCTTATGAGTCACCCCTTCTGTTGAATATACTTTATCTTAAAATAGCATAAATGTGATTTTCTTTTATTTGTTCCATGTCCATGTTTCCCCTTCCTCACATATAGGGCAAACCATGTCCTTAATCTAAGCCACGAGCCCCTGTATGGTGAGTTTATCCCTATTTTGTTGTACTGCTTAATCCCCCGTTCAGATTTTACCCTTGACTGTCCTTCTAGAGAAATTATCTCTCTGCGTTGCGCAATTGTCTGCTGCCTACCCATCCCTCATTCGTTCTTAACCTTCCTCCATGCGCTCTTTCTATTCTTTTGATCTGCTATGCAAATGGAGCTCAGCTTTAATGTTTCCAGTCCTTTCTTAATTTGGAAATCTATGTCATGTACGTAACAGAATGCCGGAATTAAATTTGGTTAGTTGTTTACTTGCCATATCTATCCCCCTGCCTAACAACCTCTCGAATTTATTCGAATCTTCTGTTTTGCTAATATGCACGCTCCTCCTTCACATTTTTTTATATTTTTTCCTCCTTTTTACAAATACCCTCCGCTGACCTTCATTCCCTACCCTTCTGAGCTTTCTCAAAGCATACTCAACTTATTTCTTTGTATCTTACGTTGATGGCCATACCATCCGTTAGATGCTTTTTCTTTCTCTTATTTCAGAATATAAAATTAACAGTAGATTTATTTATTATTTCTGTTAAATGAAATGCAAATTTAATTTGGCATTGTGTTTTTAGATATAACGGAAGAAAAAATTAGATTGACTAGTTCATTGCATATGAGCAAATTATGTGTGCATTGGTAAGTTATTCGTTATTCGTTATTCGTACATGAAACTTTCTTTAAAACGTGCGCATCTATAAAAGGTTAAACAATTTGGTCCATTTGTGTGACACACACCTTTTTGTATATTTTTTATATTGTTCAAAACAGTGTTGTCTTGGTTTTGAGCACTAACTGGTGAAATCACTGATGATACGAGGGCAGGTCCATAAGTTTCCGGTCTAACCATTTTATAGATATGATAAAGAAAAAATTATATTTCACTTTCCAATATAGTTACTCTTTATTGCAATACACTTCTCGCATATTCAAATTAACAAAAGAGAGGGGTAGGTCAAGATGTAATGTATAGCAAAGGTGACAAGTGAGCGATGCAGAATATTTCATTTTCCCAATATATCTTGTACATCTGTAATTGGCCACTTTAATGTAATAATTGATAATGGTTGTTTTATTAAGCACATTTTGGCAACTAAAATACCACTGTGTTGTAAAATGCATGACTTAAATGATTTTAATACTCAAAGTAAAAGGTTGCTAATAGAACCACCAGCTTTAGAAATTTATCTTCTGTTGTTATTTTAGTTTCCTGTTAACTAAATTTTGGTTTCACAGATTCACCAATCGTTCTCGTTCTGTTCTTATTTTAATACGGTCGAAGTAATATCAGTCTTGTATTCTATTTTATTAATATAAAATTAACCAGTAAATCATAAAAAATAGTTCAAAATATACCAATTGAAGAAAGTAACACAATTATTAATTGCGATTCTACATAAGCTATAAAATATAATAATATAAATATAAAATTATTCAATTTTCTTTTTCTGTTGGAAAATACGAACTACATTTCTATCAAACACGGGTGATCTCCAACTGCTTTATCTAATCACACATTAAAAATAGAAACCAGAGAAAAACTGTGACGCAATATAATTTATATATGTGAAAAATTTTTATTAAATAAAATAGGAATATTTGCATGATTAATTAGATAAAAATATGCATACATTTCATTTACATGAAGTTAGATATTGAATGCTATTAAATTACAACAGTATTATATAAAATATAATGTTCTACCGACAAATTAATTCGATTATCTAAAATACCCAAAAATTTTTTTTATTAAATCCTATGTAAAATTTGAAAAAAAAAGTTCAGCATGGTTTACAAAATTTATAGTAAATAATAAAAAAAATATTTGATTTTTTCAATATTTGCCTTTTTATTGTAGTGCACTATTACACAATAGTAATAATTCGATAATTAAAATGCTATTAAAACACTTAAAACATTCATATTTGAAAAAAAAGTGTATAATGCATAACATTACTCACTGATGTTAATTCCTGAATGAGAGGGGTGATGCTACATTTCCCATAATAACAATGATATATTAGACCTAGTATCAGATATTTGCACTCTGAATTCTAATTGTACGTTTTCAAAAGGATTCAATTTAGTTGCCATTTACTTTACCTCAATAAATGTCTTATCGAAAGTTTTTGCTTATTTTGCTTATTTTAGTTTTTCATAATTTATTGTACATATATTCAATATTAAATTACTCTATATTTCCTGGACGCCCTGTGATAATGGATATTCTCTATCGTTTCCGTGGTTTCTCTCCATTGATACTCCAGATCTTTTCTCTTTCTCTCCCGATTCCATTGATAGTAAACACTTAAGCTGCATCACATGACTGGCATGTCTGCATGTAAGCTCTTGCTCTTTTTCCTGTCTTGGCCTTAAACAAGTAGTGAAAATTTCCCGGAGGCCTGGAGTGAAGGTGTATTGCCCTGGACTAATTACGTCGCCGAGGACAATGACCTAGTTGTTGGTTTGTAGGCTACACGGACCAGTAGCAGCTGTTGGGAAGAATGTGTCAAGAGGATAATACAATAAGAGTCTGTCACTACCAGTAGACTTCCGTCAGGCACCAGAGCTTCGACAATGAACAGTTCAGCTGGTACGAAACGTGAGCAGTTACCGATTTTACCACTAAGACATGGCAGCATCCGAAAGCCAACATTTTAACTATTGACATGAACCGAGGAAGCTTACGTCTCTACATACGAGGGTACATCCATAAGTTTCCGGCCTTCACAAAATCCTTAACTGCTGTTATCTTATCTGTTAAGTAAATAATTGTAGCTGTTAGCTTCTGCTCCGCTGTGTTCAGTTATTCAGGTATAGTTGCATAAAGAAGGGTGTGTGTAGAAGATTGTGACATGTTGAAAATGGAGTGCCGAGCTGTTATTAAGTCCTTCACAAAAGAAGGATTTACTCCAAATGAAATTAAACAGGGATTGTACGGAGTATATGGGGAAGCATCCCCCTCATATTCTACTGTAAAAGAATGGGCCAAACTTTTTCGAATGGGTCGAGAAAATATTGAAGACAATGAGCGTGCATGTCGGCTTTGGAGGTGCTCGCTTCTGAAAACATTGCTCTTGTGGAAGGAGAAATTATGGAAGACCGGCGGCTCAAAGTTAAAGAGATAGCAGCAGGGCTAGGCCTTTCTAAAACATAAATTATTCATGAACATTTAAACATGAATAAGATTACTGCAAGATGGGTGCCTAGACTTCTTTCCTAAGCCCAAAAGCAGCAACGAGTCATCTGTTGTCAGGCATTTTTGGAGCTCTGCCGTGGCAACGAGAGAGAAGTTCTGCAAACTATTGTTACTGCAGATGAAGCTTGGTCCTCTAATATAATCTCTTGTCCAAAAGAGAATCAATGGAGTGGTGTAAACCTGGCGAAGAAGCACCGCCTCAAAAGGTCAAGGTCACTCAGTCAACCAAGAAGATCATGGCCACAATATTTTGGAACTGTGGATAAATACTCTTCATAGACTTCAAGGAGGGGAACACCACAGTAAATGGGAAGTACTATCCTGGCCTACTGCACAGACTACGTGTTTCTATCAAAGAAAAAGATGAGGAGGAAGAAGGCTGAGTGGTTGTGTGCGCCTTCTTCACGATAACGCGCCTGTGCACACAGCTCTTGTTACATATGAAGGTGTGAAGAAATGTGGCTTCAAGGAGATCGACCATCCTCTCCACAGCCCAGATCTAGCTCCCAGTGACTATTTTCTCTTTTCATAACTCATGAAGAACCTTCGAGGAAGGAAATTTAAATGCGACGAAGAAGTGATGCATGCTGATTATACCCCTTTTGCAGGCAAAACTTCAGACTATTTTGGAGGGGGGTGGAAGTGTTAATTCATTGATTGAGAAGTGTATTACATTAAGTGGTAACTATATTGAAAAGTGAAATATAGTTTATGCCTTTATCATACCTAGAAAATGGTTAGGCAGGAAACTTATGGACCTACCCTCGTAACACTATAACTCCTCACACTCCACAATAGATATTAGATGTTGGTGCTCTGGGAATATTTAAACCTCCGGCAGCATATGAATAATAAATAATACAATATCAGTAAAATAAGTTTGAAAGTATTTCTGGAATTAAGCTGATTGTAGTTGTATTCATAATTCCAGTTAATTATTAGTAACATCAAATAAACAAGTCAGATTGAAATTCTTTGTGTCTTTTAACATTTGTCTTAACTTTCCATCTGATGCTTTGTCTTAAAGCAAATTTGATGATAAAAACGCTTTGTTGCTTTCGAAAGAGTTTATAGTCTTTATGGTTACATTCTATGTAGTCTTGATACCTATCTTTTGTAAGAGGTCTGAAGATAAAATTTTGATAAGCGGCGCTAACGGAACTAGGTAATTTATAGTTTAACCTATTTGTATTTGGGACTTCAGTTCTTGATTAAATTTTATTAAGAAAGATTCGAACTTTGGTTTAATGTAATTGAAACTCCAGTTACATTATACACTGCCACTTTATCGAATATCCTATATCGAATAATGGTTTCTTATTGCAAACAGGAAGCAAACTGCGACAGCCAAGTGTTGGCTGGCTTCCCGAATCAAAGGGCCACAACTTTCTCCCTTCACATATTGCTGGCATTGGGGTCACGCAGATTTGGTAAAGGGGTGTCTGGTTACAGCAGGGTGATCGCTTTCCCATGCCCTGCTATCACGTGCAGGGCACGCGTACTACTGCAGTTGTCACGGCGGCCCGGTTACAATTACCACAATCAACCCCATCCAAATGGAAAGTTCCAGTTGTCATTCCTTCCCTTTGTAAATCAAGGCAACATATGAACCTTCCGTTGACATTTGAACGCCTGAGGGAGCAGTTCCTGAAACGTTATCTAGTGGCGGCGTTCTCTTTGGAGTGAGGATTGATTATTGAACATTACAAATATTCGTGACGGCACGTACAAAAATAAAATGTTGGAAATCACACTAACATAAATAACGCTGTTATAATATTTATATAATAATTTAAATATTTTCGTTCATCTTTACAATATATAAGCAAAAACAACAACAACAACAACAAAACAAAAAGGAAAAACGTACCACAATACCACTACGCATGCACAAACAAAATAAACTACTATGCTATCAACAACTGATAATGAAACACAATTACTACTGAGTAAAAGTATACAAAAAGACAAAATAAAAATAAAGCTTAGGTATACTTTATTAACACGGAATGTTTCGATTAGATCATACATATCTCAATGAAACTTGGTAATGTTATTAACTAAAATATCCTAAATATAATTGTAATGATCATGATGTCACCAAATAATTTATACACAGTAAAAAGTGTAATTTGTTTGCGCCGATTTCAATGCAACTTGTTTTGTCATCACTGACGCGACATAGCGCGACTCGATCTCTGAAACTTTGCACATCTGGGGCCTACAGCACCGACTGCACTACTCATAAGAATATGACATGGTGCTAAATGGAAATACTAGGCAGAAATATCTTGCTTAGTACTGAAAAAAATGTTTATAGCACGTTAATTTATCGTTTTAAATTTCGTTATAAATAATGTAGAAGTATTATATCTCTAATTTTTAGGATTTGTACATAATATTTAAGTTTTTTCACCATTCAAAGATGTTTTCCATCATGACTTTGTAAAACACCCAGTCTTTTAGAACGTTTCATGTGAGATGATGCATAACTACTGGAATCTCATTTGTTTTGCAGGGCATTTTATTCCTGTCATCTACACTTTCAGTTCCATTAGTATTATTGTAATCGTGAAATGTGTAATAGGTTTTATTAATGAAATCTAATGTCATTTGCATGTTTTCATTTAAGATGGTAATGTTTTTTTTTTTCATTATATTATCAAGAAATATTGCGCACTGTTCGACAACATGTGAATACTGTATCAAAGTTTAACACTGTACATTCACGTTCTATTCATATAATTGCTTACATATTCATTGGCATTAACATAAGTAAGCTATAAAAGGTAAAGCTTACGGTGCCTTGCCGTCACAAGTCGTGTACAGTTCAAAAACTTTTTATAAAGTTGTCGTTTTTATTACTACAACATTATTACCTTAAATTTATTACGTATAACTCATCATATTACAAAGTTTGGTTGAAATCGGTCCGGTCGAACCGAAACAGTTTCCTTGTGGGAGGAACGTTGAGAGTTAAGGGAAGGAAAATAATGCTATAGCAGTTACAAGGTCGTGCAAGTCGTATGCCTGTATTTTGAGCCCTACTGCCGTTAGTCAAACACATGGAGTTGAAAGTGAAAAATGGGCAATATATGAGCCTTCCATAACCTGTATCTCTGTTTCAAAGAGAAATTTTATCGCCGCCATTCGAGTTATAGGACAACTTCAATATAAGTAATGACCACAATACGTAAAGTTTTACTAGTTTCAACAAAATGACATCCCAAAGTGTGATTAAATGCATTTAGCCATTCTGTTATTAAAGAGTGCATACAAATAGAAGCCATTTGTATAAGAGGAGAGTGTTATATTTTCTAATTTCATACTTTATTGTTGGCACTATCTACGTTGTTAGTACCTTTTTGTACGCAAACTACATTTGTGGAAGTTTTATACACACAATAAAAGTAATATATTATAATCCAAGAAAAAGTTAATTTAAACTAGTACTATCAAACCTTTTGTCATATATGAGCACTTCAAGCATTGCTTGGAAATGAGAATTTTATGGGGGTACATAAATAAACAGATATTCTTAATAATAATAATAATAATAATAATAATAATAATAATAATAATAATAATAATAATAATAATAATAATACTCTTGATCTAAAGCATAACCATTTTTTTTTCTTTTTCGCCTTCAATAAACACACATGAATATTGAAAGTTGAATGGAAGGGTCCATTTTTCCTCTACATCGAGGTGCCTGAAAATGAATAAAATTTTATATATTGTAATAAAAATTGTCCCTGGTTCTAAGGGTTGAAAATTCACTAAATTGAACCACAGAAGTGCTGAAGAAAATAAAAAAATGACATTGATAATTTCTAGTATTCAAATTCCAAAATGTTGCAAACTATATTTATGTATATTAGTAGAGTTAAAAAGAAACCGATCGTTGCCCGACTCAGTTGTTGTGATATATAAATAGCTTTTCGGTATTGCCTTCGTGAAATATCATAATGTAATATGTTCCCAAGCATATATGACACTGGAGCTGCGCAGGATTGATATTAACAGTAGGTACATTCGAATTCATTGCTGAAGGTTAAACCATCAGTAAGGAGAGTATGTTGTCATTCTTAGACGTGTTCGTAATGCAATCTTATTTGTGAATGAAAAAATTGACGCTCCAGATGAGAGAATCTCGCAAAGTATAACATACCTGCCTTACCTCTGAAAGGTTTAATTTTTTCTGTATTAAAGGGTTTATATACAGGTTCGGTTTCTGTTTGACTCTACTAGTATTTTTGAAAATTCATTCATTAATTAAAATTGGAAAAAAATATTGAATTCATGCTAATAATCATGCTAATAATCGGATGCCATGGAGCTCCTTACAACAATACATTTAAATGTATTAATTCCATCAAGAATATTTTGAGAAATGCTCCAATGTTTTGCCACTACTGCCTCCGGTATTTCAGAGGGAACGCCGCAGCCATATTCAATAAACAAATGCAATTCACAGTGCTTTCCAGCTTCGTTTATTTTAAACCCATAGAGCAAGAAAACTGCTATTTTTTCAGTTATATATAGATGATAACATCATGAGCTAGTAAAAAATTTTGGGAGAGAAAGTCGTTGCTCTTGACTTATAGCAGTTGGCATGGGATTTGAACGCAAACAGAGAAAAGGTAAAATGTAACAAAAATACTTCAAATGCAATGCTAAATTTCTAAATTAATGACGAAAATGGATATTCCCTACCTCGATAAATATGGAATAATACTCACGTATTCAGAATATTGAATTTGTATGGAGACGTGCATTAATCATAGCGCGATAGGTGTTAATTAAACCAGAATAAACATGCATATGTATACCAAATAAATACATACATTGCACCTTTATTTCTTTTGTTCCTATAAAGCTATGCATTTGTATGATGAGTATTGCGTTTTTTTGATTAGTTGTGCTTAATTTACTGGTAATCATGTATGTAATACAGCAATGAACATAAAAGGTTCATATATACAAATAGATTACATAATATCATGCTAATACACACATATATGTGAGACAGGCGGAATTGTTTCTGGTTCATTTAGTATGATGCAGGATTTCCTTTGGACTTAATAAATACTGAAACTCGGTCTGGAAGTGAATGATACAGACATTGTATCTGTTCTTGTGATATGTTTGCCCATAGTTGTTATTGTAAATAAATTAGCTCTCTGATTCCTTAAGCTAAATCTCATGGCTTCTTGAGCTGTGTATGGGTGTTCATTATCTTTGAAACATGGACTCTATGTCATACATAAGTGGTGTTAGATAAAATTAGCATACCTCTGTGCTGTAAATTATATTCGTAGTATCATAACCTGTCATCATAATGGATGCCCATACTCCCATGTGTGTTGAGATCAGCGAAATTCGTCACTAAAGAATGCATTCAAGCTTTTCAGAAAAGGCTCCATTCCATGACGCCACTAATGTAGTGGTGTTTCTGTTGCTCGGCGGCGCTCCCATAAGGCTTGTTTATCTGTCATCATCGGAGCTATGTGCCCTCGCTTATCTACTGGTTCCAACAGCTTATCACTGTCACGTCCATATGACCCACATGTCGAAACTACGGACAACCTTCACGCAACCCCGGTATATGGCCCGTTTCAAATCCTGTAAATTAAGGTACTAACTGTACTCAGCGATTTTCCTTCAAAGCTCACATTCGCATTTCTGCACAGCAAACATATATGAAAGGCCTGCTCTTGAAAGCATTAGTAGTCCTTTTTTAGGTTTATTTACGGACGCTCAGGTCATCAGCGTCGGACGTGAAACAGCCGACAAATTTTGCTCTTTTTTCAGGCTTGAGATTCTTTAATAAATGTACAACACGGGACCCATAGCTGTATTTCCCTTCCGAAGGAAGCCATACTTAGGATTTTATCCCCGAAAAAATTCATCGATTCTGGCCGAGTTTGAATCCGCGATCTTGGGTTTAGAAGGCAAGTATGGTTATCACTACACCACCAGGACCGATATTAGTAGTGCAAATAATGGCTTCTGGCATAGGACATGCAAAGCATTTACACCAACGTACTTACATACTAAAATACATAGCAACGGCATAACTCTTTCTAGGTGCTTAACTTTTTCATACTCATAAATTTATATAACTAAGTTTTGATTTAATTCTGCTTGATAATTTAAGATAATATTATCCCTGTATGAATAAAATGAAGCCAACTTCTATACAGTCTCATACTGTCTGCTGGATACTTGGGTGTTATCAAGTCCAGAGGAGGGTTATATTTATAAAAGCAATGATAAAAATAGATAGTACTTGAAATAAGAAAAAATGTAATTATTTTCAAATTACTTGGAATTAAAAGGACCAAATTGAGTATTAGTATTTGTCAATTGAACAGTTACTTTATTGCTACTTGGTTACTAAAGTAAACTAAGTAAACATGTTTTTGAATCTCCAAATGGTGGGAAATACAGGGAACTATCATTAATATAACGAAAATAGGTTTCTTTTTAATCAATACAGGTATGTTTATTTGCTCTCTATATTAAAGAAATCAAAAATGTTTGCAGGTTTTCATTTTTATCTCTGAAGAATACATATTGAGGGCTTTCAATTGTTACAATTCAACGATCAAATATTTTTAATTAGAAAGTTTGTGTCATTCAAATATTTGGAGACGTAATGTATATTCAAAAATCCCAGGATCGTACCGAGAAGAGCTTAGTTTATCTAATACAATGGCTAAAAGAGTTTGCAAGCATATTTATTAAAGCATTACAACAACTTAAGAATTTAAGTATATAAATGTATAAGAACGTTCTCTCTTAAATACATTAAGTAAAGAGACACCTACTGGATTTAAAATATATTTCTTTTCAACAATAAAATAGTATTTTTTTTTTCAATGAACTGGAGTAAATTAAAAGTAACACCAAATTCCACAAAAAATGCAATCATAAAATACGAACTTTAACAATGCCTGACCTCTACATAAATCTGTAAACTCCCTGCATAAATGAATTGAAATGCGAATTTGCAATTAGAATAACTATACAAGGAACCGAGTCACTGAGGTCAATGAATGATGAACTGGTTCTAGCCTAACACATTTAGAAGATAACTGCATTGTTCAACTGGAAATATTCCATGAACACCAACCAACAAACGTTGGCGCCCCGCGACATAAACAGAAAATAAAATTATTTCAGTGATGTATCTGGAACAACTGATTTCTGGGATTAGATGCAAAGTATGACTTCACTAACCCTCAACGCTCAAAACATAGCAGAATGTACATTAAAAAAATATCTGAATACATAACGGGGAACGATCTATTAGAAATACATACAGAAATGGGAGTTACGGTGTCCGATGGGTTATTTATAATGAAATAAAGTTATAAGATTTGCTGGCTGGGATATACGAGGGAAGGTCCATAAGTTTCCGGCCTAACCATTTTCTAGGTATGACAAAAACTGTATTTCACTTTCCAATATAGTTTATTGCAGTGCACTTCTCATGTCTTTGAATTAACATTTCAACCCCCCCCCCACAAAAAATAACCAGAAGTCTTGTCTGCAACATGGACACAAACTCCACCCATCACTTATTCCTCACACTTAAATTTCCTTCCCCGAAAGTCCTTCTTGAGTTCTGAGAAGAGGAAATAGTCACTTGAAGCTAGATCTGGGCTATAGCGTGAATGGTCGATCTCCTTGAAGCCACATTTCTTCTTAACTTTCTTTATAACAAGAGCTGTGTGCTCAGGCGCTTTGTCGTGAAGAATTCGCACACCAGCACTCAGCTTTCCTCGCCTTTTCTCTCTGATGGAAACACGTAGTTTGTGCAGTAGGCCAGCATAGTACTCCCCATTTACTGTGGTGTTCCTCTTCTTGAGTTCAATGAAGAGTAAACCTTAACAGTCCCAAAAAATTGCGGCCATGATCTTCTTGGATGACTGAGTGACCTTGGTCTTTGGAGGCAGTGCTTCGCCAGGTTTACGCCACTCCATTGATTCTTTTTTGGACAAGAGATCATAGTAGAGAACCATAGTTTCATCTGCTGTATCAAGGGTTTGCAGAAATTCTCTCTCGTTGCCACGGCAGAGCTCCAAAATGCCTGACAACAGATGACTCGTTGCTGTTTTTCGACTAACGAAATAAGTTTAGGCACTGACCATGTTCATGTTTAAATGTTCAGGAATAATTCGATGCACTGTTGTTTTAGAAAGGTCCAACCTTGCTGCTATTTTTGTAGCTTTGAGTCGCCGGTCTTCCATAATTTTTCCTTCCTCAAGAGCGATGTTTTCAGGAGCGAGCACCTCCAAGGGCCGACCTGCACGCTGTTAGTCTTCAATGCTCTCTCAACCCACTGGAAAAAGTTTGACCCATTCTTTTACGGTAGAATACGAGGGCAGTGCTTCCCCATTTATCTCTGTTTAGTTTCATTAGGAATTCCTTCATTTGTGAATAACTTAATAACAGTTCGAAACACTATTTTGAACAAGTCACAATCTTCTACACATAGCCTTCTTTATGGAATTATATCTGAACAACTGAGCACAGAGGAGCGGAAGTTACAGGTGCAATTATTTACTTAAAAGATAAGGTACTTATGGACATACCCTCGTATATTCATCACAAACTACTAGGTTTACTGTCTCTTTCTATTCTAAATATAGAGTGTGTCATTGTTATGAAAAATATACTTTTATGTGATTAACCTTACACAACAAAAGGAAATAATGTTGTACCCAATTCAAATTATATTATAGTGTTTATTAACATGAAATATTTTAATGTAAGATTTAAATCTTTATAGATGGTTTAAAGCCGCATATTATATTATTATTTAGTGCCGCAAGCTACTTTAAAAGAAGAAATGAATTTCAAATTTAATTCGAAACCCTGCACTAGGCTTATCTTGTGTGCTTTTATTAAACGCTGTAGTTCTTGCGTTATAGAGGACGACGACCACTAGCTCATTAATAAAGGTATAAGCTTGGACAGCTCTTTCGCGTACACTTATACGGGAACATGGATGTTCATAAGGGGCATGCATGATACATGGCTCATAATGTTACTAATCACAAGGATCGCTCTCGCCTGGAAACGAGTACCTACAATCCCTGGCATTAACTACAACTACTGAGGGCCATTACTAAAACATCTAATTTAATCCCCCTCTACTGTGTATTGTGATTATACAGCAGTATGGTTTGGATGTTATAGTCCTCTTCTTATTTTTCAAGTGCATGCACTTCAAAGGCAAAATAGGATAATAAACAATAATGTCGTGAAGTTATGTAATGAGCAGAGAAAAGTATGGTTGAATTCCAACAAAATCTGCAGAACATATTACAGCAATGATGGTACACTTGAACAAAAATACATTATGCGGACATCGTTACCAAGTTAAGCTAGTAGAAACAAGGAGTTGAAAAGTACTGTAAATGCCATAAACATAGAAGAGAACGAGATGTACAAGCCTACTATTAAAAAGTAAGCGAAGAAAGAGCTGCATTAAGGAATTGCATACTTTTGTAAAAATTAAATACAATTTAACGATGCAAAGGAAACACTACAATGTCGATCGATATCAGGTATAAAAATAAATGCCATACGTTAATTGAGCCAGACGACATCCTGGCCATATAATCAGTTCATCCTAATTTCATGCACGAGAAAGGAGATAAAAGTAGCCTATATCGAACTAAATCTGGTTTCATGCCTAGTGCAACATCCACAAAAATGCTGGAAGAATGCGAAAATGTCAGAAGTAGCAATCGCGGACAAAGATGCAGCTAGAGGGCAGATTTATTTCCAGATCACGATTCGGAAACTATCGCAATGAACAAAGACAGTTCCAAATAGTAAAACATATTCACTAATCATTATTTATACTACTTAAGATAACAGCATCCTGTACACAGAAGTTCGTAAATTTGCTGATGCTAAAAGCTACAGTTGTATTAAGAAGATGGATTAATAGAGGATTAAAAGGTTTAATTCCTATAGGATGTCAATTGGAAGGGGATTTTGTCAATAGTTCTATTTAATCTGAAGGGATTATCAAATCTTGTAATATTACATTAACAATTCATAATAAATAAAATTTATTGCAATCTTATCATTCAACTCAAATAATAAAGTTTTAAAACTTCAAAGGAACTATTAAACCAATTTTAACTGAATAATTACAGAGCTGATACCGAAATTACCATAGGGAAGTATTATTATATTAGATGACGCCCCTATCCATATAAGCTGAAGAACAAATTCTGCTGGAATAAGTCACAACAATGGCTTAGTCAGAATAGTGATGATACAAAAAGACCGAAATTATTGCTTGTTCTTGTAAATGAAAACAAACCAACCAAGAGTGTTAGGAGAGAAACAGCCCGTTTCTAAACACTTCCTCTATTACCTGGAACTAAATATTATAATAATGAATAAAATAAGACAAAGTGCAAAATTCGAGTAGCTTAAAAGAATGCAGATGGTGTTTCCTCAAGTGTTCTGAAAACAATGGTACTTGAGAGAGAATGCTTGACAGTAAGTTATTACTAGAGATGTGCGTTTGGTCATTTTGGATACATGTTAAGTGTTCGTCTATCATACCAGGTGGTATCCAGAATAGTCGGGACTGGTGGTGCCATCTGGTCAAAAACTAACTTTGAGATTAATGGACGGCATCATCCTCGAAGCTTTTTCCTTCCACACTTATACACCAGTCTCAGCGATTTTGCCCCTTTCGAAGTACATCTTGGAAGTCATGTTCTTTGAGGGTGTTCAGTACAGACATCGCTTCTTATTAAGCCTCTCAATTGTGACGAACTGACGTCCTTTAAATTTCGTTTTCGGTTCGGGGAATAGAGCGAAGTCGCGGGGTGCCAAAACAGGCGAGTACGGTGGGTGGGACCACCACGGCTGACCGAGGTTGTTAAGGCGCGGACTCGTGAGTGGGAGGTCTGGGGTTCGAATCCCGCCAGACCCGTTCTTCATGACTGAAGCTTTTTCCAGGTTTTCCTCAGTCTTCATAACTGGCAAATGCCCAGAACGTACCCTAAACTTAGGCCTGGAACATTTCCTTCCTCTAAAAAAAATCCTTTCCCAATATATCATTTCATTCCATGTATTACCAGTGTTCACCGCCTGTGGTGCCTCAATAGTAAAAACTGGCGTTGAACACCATTCAACCAAAAAAAAAGGTGGGTGGGGGATATCCATTATGCTGTTTTTCGTCAAAAAATTCCTGGTGAACAAGGAATTGTGACATGGTGCATTATCATCATTCCCTTGTCACCAAAGTCCGGGCCGTCGTCTCCGCACATTTTCACGGAGCCGTCACAGTAGTACGTGGAATTCACTGTTTGATTTGATGGGACGAATTCTTTGTGCACAATCCCCTTGGTATCAAAGAAAACGAGGAGCTTGCTCTTGACTTTGCTCTTCATTTGTCTCGCTTTTTTTTTTTTTTTGGCTTTTTTTGAGTTCGAACTCTTCCACTGAGAGGATTGTTGTTTTGTCTCAGGGTCATAAGCGTATATGCAGCTCTCGTCATCGGTGATGACCCTGGACAAGAAGATTGGGTCATCGATACGGCCTGACGAAGTTTAGTGCAAACTTCAACACGCTGAACCTTCTCATCAGCAGTCAGGATCCTTGGCACAAATTTTGCGGCGACACGATGCATGCTCAAATTATCACTTAAAATTCGTTGGCATGTCCCACAACCAATTCCCACTTTATGAGCAAGGTCTTCAATGGTTCGACGTCGATCCTCACGAATGAGGTGTTGAACTTTGGCAACAATATCAGGAGGTGTGCAGCTGACAAGCCTACCGGTGTGAGCATCGTCTTCAATAGCTGTACGGCCGGCCCTGAACCGAGCATGCTACTTAAACACACGTGTACGGCTCATGCCTCATACCCCAAATACTTGCTGAATCAATGTGAAGGCCTCCGTAGCATTTTCCAGAGATTTGCACAGAATTTGATGCACAATATGTTCCAATCTTGGATCCATTGTAAAATCGCCACACACTACACACGGAGTATCAGAAACGTACTATATAATCTCAACACATCCACCCAGCTGCATGAAACTTTAAATTCTCACTCATCAGATGTGCTAGTGTTGCCATCTAGCGGTATAAAACTGCACTGCAACTACTGTCGAGATGGCAGCACCAGTCCGAGTATTGTGCATACCACCTCCTACTATCTAGGCTTTGAACAAGAAAGCATAATAGTCAAATGAAAGTACAGTGAAGGCGCCCCTCCTCTGCAGGAAAAGTTCGTAAATAGGTTGATTGCCGCCAAACAATACTCCAAGCGCGATTATATTGTTGCGAATTGCTTGCAGCTTCTCTATGTCCTAACGCACGATTGTAATTATTACAGGTGTGAATAACATATAACCATAATCGTGGACAACAAATTGTGGTAGATAATATTTCTATAGGTGATGACTGCAGCAGAGATAAAAGGATGTTCACAATGAAGGGTATAAATAGTTGTTGGTAGGGAAAAAAATCCGAAATACATACTACATACACTTCTACGTCCCACATTCCTCGCCAGATATCTAGAATTAGAGCTGGATCATCTAAATTTGAAGACAGCTGATGGCTCTGCCGAAGATCACGAGATCATATATATGGTATATTATGCGTCAATGTATTTTTAACTTTGTTTGGATCATCTAAATTTGAAGACAGCTGATGGCTCTGCCGAAGATCACGAGATCACATATATGGTATATTATGCGTCAATGTATTTTTAACTTTGTTTGCCATCATCAATACCTGATGAAGCTATCTACCCATGGTAATGAAATGCATTGCATAGATAAACTTAATTAATTATACCTACAATAACGATAAATTTCGGACAAAAGTAGGGAAAGTTTATATGAGACGTACCTCTTCTTCAAAGAATAATGTGTAAACACAATTTCCTGTGTAGGGACTGCGGATATCTTAACGTAGTTTTGCTATTTTTTGTACAGTGGAGAAGATAATTAATTTAACACTGCTTGCTGAAGTACATATGTGACTACATTATAAAAGGGTTATGTTTGAGTACCGTGCAGTGATACCAGTTATTAAGTTATAAAAATTTAAAGCTTTATGTTATGCGTAGGCTTTCATGGACAGTGTCAGATACGATATTCCGGGATGTTTGGCAAAGGTCGAATAGAGCTCGTTGTTCCATACTTTACGCCGGTAACGTCGGAGAAGATTGAAAAAGAGAGTACATCGCAAGATATCATCAGTGGTGCAGTTTTGGCGGAGCTTCTGGGTTCCATTCGACCATGGCCAAACATCCTGAGGCAATATTAATGAACTGCTTCCCCATATTTAATTAAATTGATTATAGCAAATAGTTTTATCTAACTTCTTTATTTTAAGCATGGATGCAGTTTCATTTCTATGCCCTGTATAAGTGTTGAATTATTGTTTGTGATGTTACTTTGTAGCAAGTATGCAGAAAGCTACCCCAGCCATAAAATAAGACCTGAGAATTACTGTTGCCTATTGTAACAGTATTTCTAAAGATGAACCAAGCAAAATCGATATTTTCTAGAGAAATTTCTAAAGGACAATCCTTGATAAGATGTTTATTTGTATTCTGTTGGGGAATTGTAAAGCAAGGAAGACGTACTAAAGAATACAATTACGGGGGTGAAAAAACAAAGGAATAACCTCGAAGGGAGATCCTAGCGGTTCCATTTAATACGTAAAATATGTAGATGACATGCCAGGGGTCACGTAAGCCACCTGACAAATAAAATAGCAGGAAAAAATCGGAGGGAACCGATTACCCAATAGAGATGCGAAAATAAGAGAAATTGTTCCAGATTTTTCTGAAGATCACATTTGAAAGAATATAGATAGTTTTGCGAGACCGGCAGACTCGCCATTTGTTGCCATTTTGCGGGCGAGCGATATTCTCCATTCAGTTTAGTTGATTGAAAAAAAAAAAGGCACTCTCCGATTTTAAGTCAGTATGGAAGAGTCCATCTGTTTGTTTAGTTGGTTGGAAGAGTAACGTTTATGAAAAACTATCCATGAAGAGTAGCAGTGGCCTCTCAGAATTAGTTGAATTTAATGGAGTTCAAGAGCAGAGTTTTAGAGGTATTAAAGTGCGTTAACGTCAGGGCGATCGTCATAGTGCAAAAGTGGCACATATTCCACAGGAAATAACGGCAATACATCTTTGTGGAACAGTTTAAGAACAATAAATTGTGTTTCATCTTCTATAACGAGAAATCTTATCAATATTCATGCACTCCTTCCCTGTAATAGTATCCAGCAGCAGAGTCTCAACAGCTGTGGCAAAATACGTGGAAACCAATTATCGGAGAGGAAGAAATAACATTACCCCCGAGAATCCAAAACAATCGAATTAAAACTTTCCGAAATATTTCCCTACACTCTACATATTTAACTATCTAAAACCGTTGCAAGTCCAAAAGACCGTATTTATACATTAATGGGAATTCCTTTTCTCATTTTCACCAATTAAAATGGATCGCAGACTTTAAACTTGGTCTACAGGCCTTAAAGGACGTCCAAAAAGTGCAACAACAGAATTCATTAATGCAATACTTATGTTGTGACCGGGGAGATGAAGTACATGTAGAATGTACGGGTACTTTTCATTGTGGATGCATATGAAAATGCTTCAATTCTCAAAATGAGTGCTGCTCTTTATGACAGCAGACAAAATAGCGTGAGCATGAAAATATCGCAACAGAGTTTGGAGCTTTTTTACAACAGAATTGATGCTGTGCATCGACTTATAGCCATGGATGAGATCTGGACCATTCATCACATATCAGAATCAAAACAGCACTCAAAACAATGGACAGAAGTCGGTTATTTAGCGCCAAAGAAAGAAAGTTGGTTTCATTTCCAAGAAAGACAATGTACCAGTCTTATGTGACCCTAAAGAAATGTTACTACTTAATTATCTTCAAAAGAGCAAAACCCCAATAGGAGACTAATATTTCTTTATTTTAAATCAACTAAGTAAAATGTTGTGGAAAAAAATCAATTTTGAGAAGAAAAAACTGATGCACTTATTTACAAAGGAATTATAACGACTGGAAAACTGAGAAAAATTTAGTATGAATTGTTGTAACATCCTTCCTACCTACCAGATTTTAATCCCTTTGACTTCCACTTGTTCTTAAAACTCAAGCTCTTTCTCGCTGGTGAACCTTTTCATCAAATTAAGAGGCGATTGCAGCTGTAGGGGAGAATTTCCCAGACATTCCGAAAAACAACTTCAGAAATAGAAATAGATAGGATATAAATATATTAATGTTAAGGGAGAATGTGTTGAAAAATAAAATTAACGTTCCTTTATTGTTAGGTCATGGACTTTTAGACAGCGCTCTTAAGTATGTGAAGCAGTTTTAACGCATGGTTTGTCTTTCTGTTTAATATTTTACCATTCAATGTCTCAATTCAATATCTAAAGTCTTTATAAATTCTATGAAATAATTCACCTAAAACAAGATTGTCCATGTCCTCGAATCTCAATTTAAATTTTATGTTATTTCTAATTTGAAAAAAAAAAAACAAAGAAGATCTTGCATTATTTCTCCTAGAATAATTTTGTCTGGTAGCTTTGAGAGAAAGACACATCCTCTAGATGTAAAAAAGTTTTATTTCCAACCTCTAATTGGTTCTCTTATGAAAACTCAGTCCTGCACATAAGTATATATAAGTGTATATATATATATATATATATATATATATATATATTACTTAAAGCCCAATCGATGTCAATACAAATATGTATAGTTGCGTGCGGGAATCCCTCCCCTGATAGGGGAATGTACACAGAGGTCTGTGCGGCCCAGTGGCATTTTACATGTAGGACGGTACCTAGAGTCTAAACCGCCTTTCGACTGCAGACTATCTCGTCGCCCAAGCGAACTTAGCTACCAGGATCTTGCTGGTGGATAGATCACATCTAGCATAGACCTACTCATTAAGAGGTGAGTGACTTCAGCATTAAGGTAGCCCACACTCTCCCCACACGAACAGCGATTCAGGAAAAACCTGCCCCCAAGGTAGACGCCTGCGGCACTCCCTTGGTACACACTGCCCGAGTGGATATTCAATTCCCCGTGTGTTTTGGGAACCACTACCAAACCGAGTCCAACCCAATCCGGACAACTCCCTTGCGGGAGGGGCTCGTTTCAAGTCCGGCCCTACTCCTTCTAGTAACGTCACAAGTACCATGGGTACTCAGGGTCCGCAGAGCCCGTACCAGGAGCATCTGAAGAGCAACGACCGAAGTCGCGCCTTCCCCCTTACGGATACAAATATGTACAATGAAATATTACCGATCAAGTTTTTCTGGTGTTCAATTCCCACCAGGTTTTTCCAGGTATTCTACAGTACTAATAAATGGCAAATGCCGGGGTGATATCCTAAACTTAGGCCTGGAACGATTCTTTCTTTTACATGGTTCCTCCTGGCTACTTAGCTGAATATTGGGATGGATATCTTCTCTCCACAAATTTCCCGCTTCCCCATTTTCCTACCATTTCATTCCATATTTCCAGTTCTAGATTATAGGGTAGAAAGTACCGGGTGAAGTATTGAGCGCCGTGATGGGCAAATTGCATTGTCCTATCTCTGTGGATTCCACTTTGCTCCACTCCTTCCGCGTTACCGTTGTGGCTCTCAAAGGTATGCCGGCCTCTGGAGCTTACCACTTAGCAAAACATTAGGAACCCCTTCTACGTCCATTTGTTGTCGCCCCCGAGAATAGCCCCTCGGTGTATCCCTCATCCCACTGCTCTCTCCCAGAAATGTTCTTTGGAAAACATAGGCACAAAAATTCTATCAGTGGCCGAGGTGCCTAATTATCCTCTCCATACAGGCTTAGTAAGAACGAGAGTGTGTAGAAAAATCGTTAAATTAAACACAAGATCATTCGATTATCTCCGGTAGCTTTACTGTATAACTGAAACTTAAATAAATACGGTTTCAAGTTCTCTGCGCGTTTCTCTACACATCTCCATAATAATCATTACAAAACCCCGCGGTAGGAAACCTAAATAAAAACAGATCCCGAAACACGTTTCATACAAACGTATTCCTACATGGTGCATATCGACTTTGCATGTTAATAAACGTGTTCGACAAATATTGCTCGTGATGAAACGTATTTCCAAAGAGAACAAACAAAGAACGTGTGTGAGAAAATAATGACATAGAAACGTATATTTAATAGGTGGTTTCGAACCGGGAAACCCTCCCCGTGGCTGTCAGCTCCGCCGTATTGTTCTCCAACACGGAAAACTTCCTTTGTTTTACTACCTTTGTTCGCACAATGCAACGGTTTCCATGATGGACGATCGGATAATTGACATCGGGTCTGCGTTAACAATCCTGTTTGCTTTACTCCTTTTCATTCAAAGTGTTACTTTGAGAATAATCAATCATCATCGATTTTCTGGCTAGAAAGAAAAATAGAACAAAAAATATGGCACCACACACAACAAATACTAATGAGAGCAAGGGAACGAGTGAAATGTATGTAGATTGTAAATGTTATGGACCAGAGTGGGAGCCAAATTTTCATCATACTACATTAAAGGACTAACACGGTATATATATATACATATAATATTAACACAACATATAATATTAACACTGCGGAGAAACATATTGAATTATACGTAATACCTTCCATTTAATTACAAACATGATGGCCCGCTCTAGGACATTATTCAAAGTAGGTATGTAATACTGTGTGATTTTTCCTTCGCGGGACCACTCCGCATACAGTTGACCCAGTTCTGTAGTTCTCGTCTAGTTCCAATGCTTAAAAGCCGGCCGAAGAGCCGGAGAGGAGATCAGTACGAGTTTAACTCTAGGAATGTACCAACATGTTATTGTGTGTTTTGTGAGACAGGTATATACTACTTTAATGTGTATCAATTCAGATATTCTATTCCCAGAGAGCATTCGTTTACAACTTACGTGCGTGGAGAATGTTCGCAGATATTTAACTGATATTCAACTTTCAAATCGAACTCACAGATTTGTAAATAAATTTCGTAAAACATAAAGTATTCTTGATAAAAAGCATACAAAGCCACGTACTCACTGTGCTGACAGAAAAAACGTTAGATAACAACGTTTGGAGTGATTAATGTGGGGGGTAACTAATTAAGAATTTGTATTAATTAAATGGAGCGGGAATAATATAAGGTCGCTTGGTAATTAAGGAAGGGGAATTAATTTGGTTTGATTACTTTGATTATTAATTATGAAGGGTAGCTTGATTAATTAAAGGCAGTTGTTGGATGGGTCCACTCACGTGTATTCTCAGCTGGTGAGTCTTGTAGTCCAGGAGATGCCATAGAACGCTTGATGAATGATCACCATATCTGACCCTATTTAGATGTGCTGATTTTCTCACGGTTTATTTTCAGCTTTTCTCGATGTAATTCGGAAGGGAGAAAGGACGGTGTGCCGGGACTATTATTTGTATAAATTACACTGTTCTAGCTATTTATGAAATGATAGCTTATGTTCTCTGTCTCAGCTTGAGCCGCTGTATGTTTGGAACTGCTCAACGCGCTAATGCTTTAAATTGGAAACGTTCACTGCTTCTATCTTTATGGGATGCACTCCAGTTTACGATTTTACTAAGCACAGCTTTTCCTTGATATTTCAATCACTGGGCGCCGCACTTTCTAGACGAGTACTTCTTACAAATAAACGACTACAGCTCTTTCTTTCACTGGGCGCGGGGGATGCTTCCCCATGTAGACCGTCCAATTTGTGTTTAATTTCACTTGGCTTAAGTCCTTCTTTTGTAGACTTAATAACAGCTGGATACTCCGTTTTGAACATATCACAATCTTGTGCACATAGGCTTCTGTATGCAAATATATTTGAACAACTGAACACAGCGGAGCGTAGGTTACAGCTGCAATTATTTACTTAACAGATAAGGCACGACATCAGATAAGGGTTTTGTGAAGGCGATAATCCTTATCGGCGAGGGCAGAAACTTATGGACCTACCCTCGTATATTCATCACAAGCTACTAGGTTGACTATCTGTCTTTTTTCCAAATACAGAATGTGTCATTGTTATGAATAATATACTTTTATGTGATAAACTATAATAAACTGGAAAATAATGTAATACTTATATTAATTCAAATTATATTATAACTTAATTCGTATTGGAGCTATAATTGGCTACCGATTTCTCTTTGTATTAGGTATTTTTAAACTGTGTAATTCCAACCAAAGTTATTTTTTGTCCAGTTTCTTCTTTTAGAGGACACGCAGACAAAGATGACATACGTTCGCTTTCTCGTTTACAGAAAGGGCTCTGTTTGTTCAAGGATTTTAAGACATACACCATGGAAGGGTTCTATTAGAACACAATATGCATCCTTGCGAAGGGGTTCAGCGAATCGTAAGAAAGCATACGCTGTTTCAGCTTGTTATAATGCATATAGTAACTTTTATACATAGTGAAATATTTACACTCACTAATTTCACTGATATGAATATTTATCAGAGGATCATGAGTTGATATATAAAAGGGAAAATGGGCAAATAAACCATAAACACTTCCTAATTACATCGTTTATGCCTACGAAGAGAGATACTCCGCCTCATATTGGATAGGCTTGGAGAGTTCCCCTAAAAATCACTTCCACCTACTTCTTAAGAAACGGAAATTTTCTGTTCTTCTGTTCGAATTGTTATAAGTTGCTGAGGTTAAAACCCTGAAAAATTATTGTAGTGCAAGAATTAAACCGAGGTACCCCTTCATCCAGGAGTAGATTTTGTTAATGTATTTTGAAAAGTGTGCCTAGAGTAGATTGGTCTTTATCTAATTTTCTTTGTTGACGAATCTTGATTCAACATAACTGGGCGTGTGTGTTAATTCACAAATCAACCGATACTGGAGTTTAGGGAAACCTGACGTGCTTGCATATTATTGGGCAGTAGTGTGGTACGCCATCACCGGCGAGGAAACAGTAGGGCCTATTTTTATGAAGAAGCAATAGTTATAGGCATGTGCAGAATATTTTGCCAACTTTTTTTCCGTAAATTAGTTGCGAGAGAATGCAGATTCGCAACTTTACATCAGGTCTCTGCAACGACACATACAGCTCGAAAATCTTTCATACAATTCATGAAATATTTCACAATAGTGACATCACTAACGACATATAGTCCTTCCTTTCCCCCGATTTTTCTAAGATTTTAAGTCTTATGGGCATTAAAGGCATAAGTGTACAAGACAAAGTCATACGCATTACATGAGAGCTGAAAATGACATTCGTGAATAAAGTTCTTCCATTTCTTAGAAAGAACTGCAGAGGCCATAAGCCGATGCCAGAATGTGTGGGAAAAGAAGGAAGGTTCATATTTTCTTGATGAATAAATATAAATATTAAAAGTGTTAATAACTTGTGCGAACATAGCTATGGTCTTTGTGACTCCCGTTCACCGCAGTACCAGCTTGAACCGACCTACCCAAACGTTACGTGTTGAGCGTAGCACGAAGGAAAATTCACCCATTACAAACATATCCGTTCAGTTTTCAATGTGTTTTCGGCAGTTGTGCTAGCAAACCTTAACAATAAAAATATCTCTTTCACCGATTGTCAAACGAATGCATTATAAAATATAAATTATGGCGATTTGCGCAGTAAATAAATTTTATAATTGTCCATTTATATTTTTCAGAAAATTTTGACATTGTGAAATAAACTGAACGCTGTCCTTGCATTTGCATTTGAGAAATATATGCTAATAAAGGTGCATATTTATTTTTATAAATTGTAGAAGGAATTTGAATCTCTATAACTTCATGTCTTTCGTTTCAAGTATTTAACTCTTTATGCACTAATTGAAGAAATCATTAATTTGTTAAGAAATTTGTCAACAACGATTTTTTAAAAAAAAAAACCGAATGAATCATTCAGAATGAGTAACCTTTGTTTGTGATTAATTGTTTGTTTTTTAAATTATTTTAGCGCTTGTTGTGAACCAAATTTTATCCATTTTATACATTAATCAAAGTATTGCGGAACGGCTTAGAACACTAAAGGCAAGAGTTGCCACACCGATTTATATATCGGTTACACTATGACCTCAAATCACAGCAGGGAAGGATCACAGTGCGATATGATTCATCCCGTTATGTTATGAAATCTCTGGAACGCAGTCCGCTACTTAGAAATGAAGAAATTTAAGTAGCAAATCTGTAGTTTGACTCGGCATTGACCATTCCTAACTAAAGATAAGCACCTTTACTTCATACAATCTCTGTTCTTGAAGCAACACATACGAATCGTAAATAAAGTATCTTTGTGTGTCGAATATTTTTCTTTTCAGTTTTAACTCAATAAAACACGTAGAAGCGTCTTCAATTAGAAGTATAGTATATTAATAATCATTAAAATAAAATTCTCTTATACTATAATGCAAATGTGTTTAATTTGAAATTTAAAGAAAATCATTGCTTTTAAATATTCCTAGTATCGAAAAATGCTTTGTACTATGATGATTAACTGTCATTATATTAAAAAAGGATATCTGGGATATTGCATGTTGACAGAAATAAACTAATATTAAACTATAATTATGTCTTGTTTTATATGCTGCAGCGTCCACAACTAACATTACACAAATTACAGGTACATATATCTAATGGCAGTATTTGAAGCACAATATATTATTTTTTCACCTTAATTTTTAAACTATTTTACAGTAGACAGCTATAGATTTTTAGATGTTAAATAGAATGAATGAATGGTTATATAGACCCAGAATATGCCGGTGTCTGAATTACATCGAATTCACATTTTCAGATTATTGGGGAAAATTTGAAGAAACTGCACTTATGGAACTGATTCCGATGGAGAATTGAAACTATTGCAGATGGCATTTGCCTGAATGTCAAAATGCATATTGTTGCAACTGGACTGTAGAGTGCCAGGACATGCTATTGCAGACTCTCTTTAATATTTTTGCCTACATGAAATTTAATGTTGCCATGGTTAGAAATGAATAAGAAGGCAAATGGAAATGTGCAGTCGTTTGAAAGTGTAATATTTATTTTTGAAATCTCTAATCTATTGAAAAAACGCCAGCCAGAAATACTGCGGAGAGGGTAAAGGAAAAGGAAAGAAGTTGTGATATTACAACCCCATTGGTTGTGGGTATATACCGTCGGTGCCAAAAATGTATACACACTTTCACAGTAGATATCTGTTTAATATATTTCAAAGTTGGATCGAGAAGCAACAATAATGTGTAGTATGATGTTCTGTTAACAGAAGTGACTCACATACATTATGATAGCGTTGCTACGTGACAGGTAAATCAACAATGAACAAATGAAGCCAAGATTATCCTAAAGTATCAATGAACAAATGAAACCAAGATTATCGTATGATGTTCTGTAAACAGATGTGACCTACATATGTTATGATAGCTTTGCTACATGACAGGTAAATCAACAATGAACAAATGAAGCCAAGATTACTGTATGATGTTCTGTAAACAGATTTGACTCATATTAAGTTACGCTACAGTTGCTACAGCAAAATATAACCAATATTATCGTTTGAACAATGGAAAGCAATTTTGAAGTATTCAAGGCACTGGATAGGACGAAGAGGTCTGATTAAGTTTCGACGGTATTTTCCGGATTTAATTCCGTTGGACTTCTACTTATCGGGAACCCTTAAGGATTTGTATACCATACACTGGCAGTACTTCAGGAAGAATTTGAAACGGCATGTGCTGCAATCGCGGAGGACACTTTCGCAACGTTGCAGTCAGTAGTTCAACGTACTCAGAAGTGTATCGACGCCGATGGTGGGCATTTTGAGCAACTGTTGTAACTGTGAAAGTCTAAGATGATTAGTTCTCATCATTTTCTATTTGTGTGAATTCAGTTTTGTTATGTTAACACCGTTATTTCTTTGCTTGAAATGTGTATTCATTTTTGGGCACCCCCTGTATTTCAAAGTCTTTTGTGTGTTGTATGAGCAGTTTGGGCTGCGAGGAACTTTCTCAGTCATGCCGTACGAGATATAATCCCTGCAACAAAGAATTAATTGCAATACTGGAGGAGTACGTAGCATATCGATTCTATTAAGAAAATGTCTAAGAATTTCCTGTTGTTTATATTATTGCAAAAGCAATATTCAAGATTTGGTGGGAAAATGCACAATAGCAAAAAATCCCTTTTACAAGTGCTGGCCCGGAAGTTTAGAAACCCTACTAAGCTGACATGCAAAATGACACAAAAAGTTAAATGAGCACTTTTGTTTGGAGGCTGGGGAATGGTTTTTCGTGCTCACCCTGTAGCTACAAGCTATAAGAACTTTCCATAATTTACGTAGATTTTTAATAAAGTGCACAAATCAGGTAAGTATAACTTTCATTGTGCTCAAATAACTTACCTTGTAGAAAAGGTTTCAGAAAAAGTTTAAAATATACAGAATTATTCGTAGACTTCAATAGGAAAAGAGACATCAATAAAAGAATAGGATTTCTAGGTGTATGAGAAAGAAGAGAGCCCCTCTTAAGTCTTAAATGGAAGCTTAAACCAGAAAAATCAAAACCTTAAAATCAAACTTTGTGCCTTTAGGTTGAGAATTGTAGCGATGTATCAGCACTTTGTACATGAAAACTATATCAAAAAATTGAAAAGCCATAGTCAGACATTAAGGTGATTCACAAAGAAAAGCTTTTGCTTTTCAGTATTTGAAGCATTCGAGGATTAGAACCAAGAAAACAAACCACTGGTCTTGTGGTGCTACATGTGATGCCATACGAGTGCATATTTTTAGAGAAAGGAGGGAAGATAAAGTTTAATCATTGCTATTATCCACCAGGAACAGCAAAATTGTTGGTTATCGTCTGTCTAACCAAACACAGTTTTGAATGATACAACCAAATCCGTAATGTAGTCAGGCTTTAAACGTTGTAAAATTTATGGAAAACTACAAGACGTGAAACAATTCTTACTTGAGCAGGTAGTTTTGGCTGGACGAGGGGTCCAAAAGCTTGGCGCTACAAGCATCTACAGCAACTGTATTTTCCCGAATTAAGACTAATATTTTTATTTTCAGATATAAAATTAATGTTAAGAATTAAGTTCTAATAAATTAACTGAACATATTAGCAATAAAAGGTAAAATAGAGGAGTGTAAAACCCCCAGCTTAAAAGAATGAACCATTGCAGATTTTCTGGTGTGATATTGTATTACCAAACAAAAAACCGAACAGATTTCAGGGCGATTAATTAACATATTGAAAGAGGTCCGTGCATGAAAGAAAGGCGAAGAAGAAAATAAAATAAAAAATATATATTTAAAATTAGAAGCTATCGATAGCATGAGGAGTTTTTAACAATGTTTCCACACCTTCGTTAACGTCGAAGCAGTATTTTGTTGTGATATGCGGGGCGTAGGTGGTCTAATAATTTATATGATTATAGAAGTTCATTGTCTCTGTGCCCCACGTTGAGAAGGCAGTTTGAAGAAGTATTCTTGTATGGTTGGGACGCTGATAGTTTGATAAGTTGGATAATTATAATGCCCCACGTTAGGAAACCAATTTAGGGCAGTATTGTTTAGGGATGGGTGCTGAGTTTGGTGTATACGGCGGCTGTTCTCGGAGCTCTCGAGGTTCTAGAAGTTCTTGAAGCCTTGGCTTTGGGAGGAGGATTGTGTTCGTATTGTGTGTAATAAATTCTCAGGGTCGTATTACTGGATATTTTGTGACTTGGTGTCAACGGGACAAGAAGGTTTCGAAGACTAGTCACAGAGAAGAACACACGACATTTTCTGTATCCCACTATTTATTCGTTATGTAACATTTTCTATTATAGGTCGGACTGTCCACGGAGACCTGAGCTATAGCTATCGCTTTTTCTAGCTTCTGACAACTCTTGAGTCCTCTTAATGTCCATTACTGCCTCACTTCAAATTTGTACTTCTTGTTACTTCCTTCACTACTGCCTACTGAACACTCTAACATTTGATTTCTTATTTCAAAGCGCCTCCTTAAGCGAATTTTAATTCTATATTATTCTGAAATCAGAGTAAATCCGGGCTTTCTATTGGATATCCCCTAATATCTATTCACGCAGACTGTCTCTGATTTGTACGATTTAGACCGGTGTTCATTGGTTATTCTTATTTCTTTCCCTACACTCCCACAATTTTTCCGGTCCATTCTTTTCCAGAGAAAAGGCCTCGGTTTTGTTAGACCTTTCATACTAGACCTCTATAATAATTGCTTTTTTCTCCCTTAGTAACTTTTAGATCGACAAATATCCTCATAGATAACGCAGGTTTTTGCCCATCTGCTGGTTATCTTTATTTCTTGGGAAAATGCTATTTTTACGGTAGGGCCTGACTATTTCATATCTGTCATCTTTGATACATTCTCAGAAACCTGTATTTCCTACGTGTGGCGCACCTTCCTTTTGTCTTCCTTGTTCCATTAGACAAACAAGCTGTTGCTTGTTAGTTGTTGCCCTGAAACTGGAAATGATCCACTACAGTATGCCGGCAATGTTCGCTCTAAAGTATTCACACAGATGAAAAGTAACAATTCTTAGCCTATCTCTGACTCTTTGCACCGTCTGCTTCCCTCAGGCCAACCGCCGACAAACCTTCCTTAAACCTAAATCTACAATAGCTCTTGCAAAAAGGCTTTCATACAGGTGTATTTCAGCCATCACAATAGTAGAATCTGAAAAATGAATACCAAGTTTCCACCTTGCTCCGATATACACAAAATGTCCCTATCTGCTCAGATATTTATATACATAAAGTATTAATCTTAACAATAATTACAATATAAACTTAATATTAAGGAGATATAGTTTTCGGCTACAACCTCAAACGAATGCAGTCTTTGATTGAATCGATTGTAGATTCATTCCATGACAGAAGTGTATGTAAATTTTGGCAATTATACTTTAAATGATTCTTCTTCAACAAAAATGTTTATCATTCTCACAATCAAGCATAAAATCTGACTGAAGATTGATGTTATCCTCCACTTCACCCATTCCATGAGCTTAATCGGTTAAGGCAAAAAGAGAACTTTATTACCTTAAGGAAAAGTACACGCTTATTTGAAACATTTTGTAGTTTTAGTAATTAGCTGCACGCTATAGTAATAGCCCATTCTTTTCCTAAAATTTGCCAGCATTATGTCAAATGTATATATCTTACACTTTTCAAGGATTTTTGAGTTCTTCAGACTTAGCTATCAAGCTGAAAGCAATAGATAGCTATTTATTGCTCTTCTCTGAATGGTTGTTTCGCACTGAAATATAATAGACACTCAGCAAGACGCTGTACCAAAGCGAAACTCGGATCTAAGCTTCGCTGATACCAATTAATCGTTTTAAAGTATGCGATCACCATAGCCGAGGTTTTATAATATTGTTGTAACATTAACTTGAAATAAGATTTGAGATCGTGTTTAATATTGCATGTTATTTCAAATACAATTGAGTTGGCCGTTTCTCAATGACATAAATACTATATTTTGAAAAGTGGGAAAATACTTCTATATATTACAATATTAAAATGTCCTGATTGACATAAAAATGTGTTCGTTGAAAATATAAACAAATAGTGTAAATTAATGAAGAACGTTAGTTAAAACCTGTGGAATTAAGTACTTTCAGAAATACCTAATTGAAAATGAACCATCACATTAAAAATGGCTGGAAATTATAGCTAAAATTTATTAGATTTTTGTATTACATTTTTAAAAATATTGCAAACACGAGTTCTATAAAATTTGTGAAATATATCTGCATTTATAATAGCTAGAACCTTATTTTAAACTCATCTATGTTTGTTGTGGTAAAAATAGCTCATAACTTCAAAAGTTCTTAATTGGTTTTTTATTGATAAATGTTTCACTAGTATGTGCACAATACTGGAAGTTTCACGGCTTGTATAGTGGATATTTTCAGTTGAAATGCATGTTTGACTTAACCTCCAAAGAACTTATAAGTGGAAAACTTTGCCCGTATTCGAAGTCATTTTGTAACTCCATATGCATTGCTATAAATGTTATAAAAGTATTTATTTATGAATATATTATTAAAGGGAAGAAATTCCTCAATTAGGGTTTATTGTGAACTTTTAAAATTAAGAATATTTGCTTTATTTTATTATACCTAGGGATAGCTCTTCTTTATGGTCTTTTGAGAAGGAACTTTCCAAATAAAACGAAATTACTATGCCAAACGCCGTCATGTGACACAATTTTCATTAAGTCAAAATTCCTGTCACATGGGTTAAATGAATGTCTCTTTCGTATGAAATATTTTGCTTCCACCTAATGTAAAAATGGTTGCATTTCTTTGTTAGACCTTCCTTTATTCCAATTTAACACCCTAAACACCTTTGCCAGCAGTCTCTGCATGGGTTAAATGAATGTCTCTTTCGTATGAAATATTTTGCTTCCACCTAATGTTGTAAAAATGATTGCATTTCTTTGTTAGACCTTCCTTTATTCCAATTTAACACCCAAAACACCTTTGCCAGCAGTCTCTGCATGTTTTAAAGATACGACGAACCATTTGTCTCAACAGGTGCTAAGAGAATATATAAAGTGCCTAATGATCGAAGCTAGTTATTTCTACTTTTGAAAGAAACAAGAAATAAATCGTTTCAATGTAGACTTATGAATAAATATACGTACGACAAACCAATACATACTGTAAAAAGAAAAATTGAAGAAAGAAGTTAGATCGTTATTAAATGACTGATTAATTTAGTGATAAAATTTCAATCATCTAATTGCTAAAATGGAGATACTGTAAACCTGGCAGGCTTTGCAATGCAGGTATAAACAGGCACAATGCTTTTTAATTTTGCCCCTATATTTAACGCCTTAATAAACGGCTGAAATGTTCACTTTACTAGTTCATCACTCACAGGGCTAACGGTATCTCGGAGATGCCTTGTTTTTATGAGCGTTCATGTGCTTCTTCGCCGCTGGAGGGTAACGGAATCAATGAAAGCGATTGCCTCCATTGGATAACAAGGGATTAAGAATTTAATCAAAGTTACACGTGGGGAGAGGGGGAAATGGGGGAAGAGAATAGAGGAGGTTTATGAAATGTGAGAGGTGCAAGTGCCCTTCACCTCAACAAAGGAACGCCAACCCTTTTCCCCTATTAGTATTTATACGAAATGGCCTCTGTTAGCAAGAGCACATGCTCGGATAAGAAATGATTTTGCATGATTTTAAAAGCGGAATCAATAAAAGTAAGCCTATTTGCAAATTGCGATTCTAATTAAAAAAAATACCGATTGTGAAGTGGCATATACAGCTACTTACCGATTGTTTGTAATTTATTTGGTTTAACAAAATCACCACAGTTTGTTTTTACTATAACATATTTGCAGTTCAAGATCCATAAGTGTTGTTAGTTTACTCCTATCTGTATTTCGGAAACGTCTGTTAACTATTTGCCAACTATTTCTTGTAATGTTCCCTATCTTTAACTAAATATACCCTAATCCAATTTTGTCTAAGCCTTTCCTTATTTTTGTTGCCCATCCCGTATCCCACCCTTCCCTTATTTGACCCCTCTGACAAACTGCTCGAAGAAGAGCTGTATCCCACTGTATTATTCTTAACCAACACTTAAATGTTCTTATTTTTTAAATCACACTTTCGTTAAATATTACAAACTCTTTAAGACTCTTTAGGAACCCCACAAATTGCTGTACTCCTCCATAGCCAAAATACCGAGTCTCAATACGCAGAAAAAGTATCGCTTAACCTGCAGGCTCAAATACATCTGGTGTGGGGGAGGGGACATTATTTAGATATCTGTGGTAGAGGAGAAAGAAGCGATCTCGCATAGCTCAGTTTAGGGCTTGGAAAGGAAATAAAACTGTTAATGCTCTCGGGGAAATAATTTGCTCATTGTGCGGAGAAAGCGATACCTTGAGGTATATTTTGGCAGAATTCCGGGAAATGGAGGTTTTAAGAAGTGAGCATTTACCACCGCAATTTTTCACTGTCATAGAAGTTTGAACATTTGCAGGAAAGTGTTGGTGCAACGAGATACTCACACTATTTGGGAATATTTCTAGAGAAGACCCGACAAAGACGGTTAATGGCTATAATGAAAAGGAGGGAGTTGGAGAGGGAGTGTGAGTAAAGGGGAAGGGGACTCAAGAATAAGGGTTCTATTCTTGTTTATGTATTTGTATATAAAGTATTTGTATATAAAATTCCTCATAGATAACTTTTGATGTTAGTATATTCGATGTGTTTGTATATTTGT
This sequence comes from Metallyticus violacea, assembly GCA_030762175.1. Lineage (NCBI taxonomy): Eukaryota > Metazoa > Arthropoda > Insecta > Mantodea > Metallyticidae > Metallyticus > Metallyticus violacea. Next base: position 89,814,844 of record CM060845.1, read on the forward strand.
ATGTATGCATGTAGGTATGTGTGTATGTATATATGTATGTATGCATGTGTGTATGACCATTTTGATTGTTATAAGGACGATATTAGCATGCACGGCCGTAAGGCACATGCGACAGTTGTACTTACTTGAATCTATTTTAAAACTGGTACAATAAAAAAGTCAATTACTACTACTACTGCTACTGCTGCTGCTGCTGCTGCTCCTGCTGCTCCTGCTGCTGCTGCTGCTACTGCTGCTGCTACTAGTACTTACTTGAATCTATTTTAAAACTGGTACAATAAAAAAGTCAATTGCTGCTGCTGCTGCTGCTGCTGCTAGTTTACTCCTAATGATGTAACTGGGGTCCTCTCGCCCCCCCCCCCTGGTAACCATACTTGCTTTGTAGACCCACGATCACGGGTTTAAATCCGGCAGGGTCGATGGATTTTTTTTCGAGAGTATAAACCCCTAAGTTTGGCTTCTCTCGAAATGGAAGTAAAGCCGTGAGTTTCATGTCGTAGACTTCCGGTATTTACATTTATTTCCATACTTAACCCTTTATTAATATCATCAGCTAACTCATCTAATTCCTTTTACGTTATGGTAGAGACGTCACTTCTACTTTTAACCTTCTACTACAATACATTTTCCCCATATTGTTATCCTCCCATATGTCACAATATTAAATCAGATCGGATGGAATTGGTAGGGACAGAGGAGGAATTTTCAGAGTTTTGCCTAAGGACATGCCTGCATTGGGAGGTAGGTAGATACGATGATTCTAGATAAATGAACCTGACGCCGGCAGATTTCTCCCTCCAAAAATGTCAAATTTCTCAGGCTGGCTACTTCTACACCAGACATGGAAGCAGAAACCTTACCAAAGTGCATGCCACAGCCACATCGCACACAGCACCGGATTTTATGGCTTTTAAAAATCGAAAAATTTGCACAGAGGACACATCCATCCTAGCATTTTTAGCGACCAAGTAAAATAAAAAAGAAAGATCAGGAATAGTCGGCCCTATGGAATTTGTAGTCTGAATCTCCTAAATACAAGTCCCAGGCGTTAACGTTTGAGCCACGATTATCACTCGGTTATGTCTTTTGGAAGTGTTTCCTTTTCTTTTCTTGGACATCCTTTTTTCTCATTAGGTATATGATCAATACTCAGTCGTATGGGAATCTAGAACGTGCAATCAACTACTTGCTGTGATGCCGAGGTAAACCTCCAGTTGTAATTGCTACTGATTGTGTATATATATTTAGAAAAGTTTCAAAATATTAATAGAACTATTAAAATGAAGGCATGAGTTTGTACTGGGAAACCAACGGTGGGGTTTTATAGATATTGATAGTGAATAATGACTGAATTGTAAATTGTTTATGAAAGCTTGCAGTAGATCGCGTGCACTCCAACTAAAGCGACACGCAATTATCGCAACAATGTATTTATAATACATGATACTAACCTAATAGCATCTTACAATTTATATGTAAATCCTCAATTTCATAATTTGCCACAAATCACAATATATGCATGTGCACGCTGCAAATACCCTCCGCTAAACAACAACAACAACAACAACAACAACAACAACAAACGGACTTCGCTTCTGTTAGAACATGTACCGTGGATTAAATATTTCACCAAGGAAGATATTTGCATCCCTGCGCATGTACGTAGTGATTCTGTTGTGAATTATAAAACTGAGTATTTACACCTTGTATTTTAAGACGATTTCGTAATTTATTTAAAGAATTCAGCATCTAAATCAATGGGAGTGATACACGGAGCAGATTGTTTTGCAGTAAATTGTGGCAGCATTAAGTGAAAATATCCTGATTGAAGTTTTTCTAAAATATTCCGAAACGTAAGGAAGAAATGTTTACGAAATAGTACCATATCGTTATTTTATATTAACATACTGTTTAAAGTTAAATATTCGAACCATAATTTACAGATTTATTTTTAATATTATTTATTTACTGTTCAGTTTACTGCATTGGTCTTATCGCAACTTCTGTAGATTACGGTCTTGGTTCTATAGGCGTAGTTTGCAGGGATGAATGTAATGAATTAATGATGTGCAAATGAACTAGGAGTCCTTGGCGTTTTAAAGATATGAGAGTAAACTCCGAACAAAAACAGTTACCTATACAGCTTTATCTGGCCGGTAATCGAACCCAGCACAGCGTGATAGAGTTCAGAATAGGGGTTACAAATGTTATCATTATATTACACAAACACTCTTCAGACGTGTTATGTATAAAATGTTGTAGATATAAGAAATAGGTTAACAATTGTGGATAAGAAGATTTATTACAAAAGTGTAGTTATTAATCATTGAGTTTAGAAAATAAGAATTTGATATTTGTTGAAGTTTCCATTTTAAAGATCAATTCAACCAAAAATATAAGCATTTGGGATGTAAAAATAAATACATAAGCATTTGATAGAGCAGGAAATAAATAAAATCACATATTATTTTTTAAGCTCTGAATGTAAAACGTACTTGCAAAATACTACATTTACATTTTAAAAATATTTTTCAAACTTTTCATTCATAGTTTTTACCTTTCTAGTCATTTCTTGAAAATGTATTTTATGAAAGCTTCATTCTTTCTAGGCATTTTCTTTTTCATTTTTTTGTTTTTGTTTCCTTCAAAAAGTCAGGAGTATGTTAAGACAAAATTAGTGATAACGTAAATACATTCAAGAACTTAATTGTTAAACAAACCATTATCAGCATTTACTTCATTAAAATCTTACGCATATCTTTTAAAACCGTATAATACTTTCATTCATCCAGCTTGAAATTAAATAATCAAAAATAAAATATCGTGGATGTATCATAATGTAACCTGATTTTCTGTAAATTGTGAATGAATGAGTGTATGTGTATTAACAAACATGGTATTAGCTTTGCAAACTTTGCATGTGCCTTTCACAATACAAAAAAGTACATTACTTAAGTAAATGAGTAAATAAATCGTACCTCCATTGCTTAAGGTAGTTAAAATAATAATGATGATGATGATGATAATAACAACAATAATAATAGTAATAATAATAACAATAGCTTCTTATACACATTCATACATAGAACCCCTTCTCCCTTGTCAGTGGAATAAGTGAACATAATATCATTTATACATACGTTTTTAATTCAGTTTAATTCCCTTCCCCCGGTTTCTGTCTTTTCAGACCTTAGCTGTCTCACCTTCAACATGATCTTGTCTACCTGCTCCTCATCCTTGCTTGCCAGCAAAGGCATGCCCCTTGCCCTCTGACAGAGTCAACAAAGGAAGACAGCAGAAACGATTTTATTCACAACTGCGCTGATTGGATGTGCGATCATGATTCTTCCTCTCCAAATATAAGGAAAATTCTCAGTCCATTTTCACCTGAGATTCTGATCTGCCGCCACGCTTTAAGCCTCCAATTGTACTCAATATGCCCTCGCGAGGTAATGATGATTTCTGTAGAAAGCAGGGGGCATCTCGTGCAGACGTTTGACATTGTTGGAATCATACCATATATCAACACTGAGAGAAACTTAATATCGAGATGTCCCCCGAGAGAGAGCCGTTTATCTTTTTCAACGTCAACAGATCATGACTATTTACAGACGTATAGAAATATGAGCAACAAAAGTTAGTATGATTCAATCAGATCTCTCTTCCCTCAATAACAGTTGAAGAATTTAGTCCTGCGGAAATAAAAGCCGTTCAATTTCAGTCATTCTCCTCAATTGAAACCCATCTGTCCATTGTCCCCACATTAGGCGCCAAAATTTTGAAACTTTTTATGGTTTCAAATGTGATTAATCGTCTCGGAATTGGACGATTATCGGTGAGGTCCGATTCTACTCTTTTATGCATTGATTTGCACGGAGAAGGGTTGGGGAGAGTGAGGACAAATTAAGCAGCGGTGATTTTCTGACTATATAAAATTTATTAATTTTACGTAACTTTTGGCAATGCTTCTCGACACGTCTGCCTGGAACGCGGAGCTCTTGGTGTCACTGGCGGTAGAAATGCATCTAAGACTTAGGAAGAAGATTTACCGATCGCGTAAATAAAAGCACCATTCTCACTGGATGCTCGCTGCAGCAAAAAAAAGCTGTATGTCTGATCTCTAATTTACTTCAAGCGGAAGGTGCTCTCGCACTCCCCCCAAGTATGCATCTTCAACAACGTCGTCTCAACTATATTTCTACTTTTTGCTTCTGCATCTGCGTCTGCCTCACACTTCGAATAAGAATCAGAATAATGGCGTGAGAGAAATTTTTCCCATTTATATTCCCTTTGCACATGGTTGCTTCGCGCTATCAGTTTACCCGGGTCTACACAATTGAATCCACGGCATCTGAGTTTTTAAAATACGCGATTCTCATTGGAGAGTTTAAACTCACCTTTAGACTCCTCTTTTAAACTTCATAATTACATCCTACGTGATTCGCTATTGCGAGAACTGCTTCAACTTTATTAAACCGAGAGCGCTTGATAGCCGATTTGCGGCGAAGGTGAATGGTGCATAAAAAATGAAATCACATTTTGAAATTGACAGAGATTATGTAGAAACTTTCAGATAAGGAATCAATTATGAAGAGGAAAGTGATAATTTTTGTAACATAAAGTAATATTAACTTTTTAATTATATAAATAGATGTTTGAAGAGCATCCATTTATAGCTACAATTGCTTGAAAAATATTTTCACATTATTGTGAAGAAATATACTTGAATCCATCTGAAATAACTTGTATGCAAGATGAAAGTTTTCTTGAGTCGTCTTTTTCCGGTGCACTGAAAATGGCCCCATATTTGGATTGTTAGGGCCGGAGGAGGATATTTCGGTTTTTCAGCCTTGCTTAATGGCTGGTCGTTTGGGCCTTCACCACCAATGGAAGCACCTTAGGGAGGAAGGGATGATATGTGGGAGACACCGAACGACCAGGATCTACGAGGTAGAGGCAAGAACACCTTTCCCAAAGTGCAAGCCATCGTCAAACCGCATCAGTTCATCTAGCTCTGAGACTTTCAACTCTGTGATAGACCCAACGAAATTAAACGATATGAAATAGAGAAGTAGACAATTCGTGGAAGGAGAAAGTCCATCCTGGTATTAACATAAGCGACCAGGGAAAACGCGGGACCTCCCTAGTGCATGTTCCAAGTATCTGAGTTATTCCTCTCAGTTTGTTCAGTGGAGATGAAATACAGACTTGAACTAAATACCACTCTTATAGAGTTTTTATTTGTTTCATAAACTGAAATGTTCTACGCAAGATGTAATAAAAATACCGAGGCAAACTTTGAGAGCGAGTTCCTCACATTAAAACAAAAAAGTAATATACACATAAATCCGAAAAGGCCTGATTTATGAGTTAGTATTGAAAGATTATATTCAACGCTTTTCGAAATAAAATACAACTTAAGTTTGTTAAGCTTATAATGAACTTTTTCAGGCAATCAAGTTATGTTAAATCAATCTCTGATGCCCATTGTACCTAGATGGTGTTGTATTGCCATGGAGACCTGTTTACGTTTATAATTTGTGTACATTCTTGGTAAATCAGTTAAAGTTTGACTTGTGCTGCAGTTCAGTTACTATATTATTAATTATTCTTATTAATATGAGGGCGGATCAAATAAAAACAAGCCTTCCTTTACTACATACCTGTAGAGTACAGGAGGGGTTCAAATATTTTACAGGTGGGGTCTCTGGAGGGAAGCAGTGGCCTTGGTAACTCGTTTTATTCCATTGGTCAATTGCTGTCGTGATGAGCGAGAAGGAGGTGCATTCCTCTGTAGCGCAACATGTGCTAATAAAGTTTCTCGTCAACGAGAATGCTAATGCATCTGAAATTTATCGTTGGTTACTCCCACAGTTTGAGAAAACGATCTTTTCATGGATCTGAGTGAAACATTGGTACCGAGAGTTTAAGGAAGGACGTGAGCATGTTGAAAACATGGTCCATTCACACCGCACTAGCATCACGCCGCAGAACATCCAAGCTGTTCGTGACCTCTTTGAAGAGGGTCGTCATATCACAGTGCTCGCAATATCTCTAGAACTTCTCATTAGTTATGGGAATGTCCAATCAATCATTCGGAGGAAGTTGAGAATGCGAAAAGTGTCATCCCGTTGAGTTCCGCGGTTGCTCACTGCAGAAATCTGTGCGAAGTCTAATTTCTCGTACGATTCTCGCGCATTATGAAGGAAAAGGATGCATTTTTGGACAAAATCATCACGTGTGATGAGATATGGGTGCACCATGACACCCCGCCCCAGTCAAAGAGGGCTAATATGGAACGGAGAAGTGGCGAGCCAAGACAGTCCCCTACGGTAGTCTGTACGGAGGTTTTGACCACGGTTTCTGGGACTCGAAAGGTGTCCTGCTGATTAATTTCCTCCAAGCACGACGGATCACTAATGCTGCATACTACTGTGACCTCGGTCAAGTTCGAGGAGCCTTCCGGTCAAAAAAGCTCACATTTCTGATTAGGCTTAATCTGAAATGTGTTGATTCTGCAGGACAATGCCAAACCAATCACCGCAGCAGGAACACAACAAAAATTGGTTGATATGAATGGGACTGCCCTTCCACGTCCACCCTACAGTTCGGATCTCTCACCATGTGACTTCTTTGTGTTCGGTCCGCGCAAAGAAGCTCTTGGTGGACAAACTACATAACCAACGAGCAGGTAAAAGACTTCGTACACAACTTTCTTTGAAAGTGGCATTAAAAATTGGTACTTTAGAACAAATGTATAGATAAGATGGGAAACAGTGTAGAAAAATATGAATTAACATTTATTAATAAAAGGTTTGTAACAAAAGGCTGGTTTATATTTGATCCACCTAAATAATAATTGCTTTACTTAAGATTGTTTTTAACATCGCTTGTCATTAGCTTCCCATTCAATGGAAAACGTAAAATGGCCGACAAATTCTACTCACAGGTCTCTTTGTTTAGGCTTGAGTTCTTTTACTTGCTGTAAATCTACGACACGGAAACCACCGTCAGTTCAGTTCAGAACGGCTAACCATGGCAGAATATTCATACATAAGCAAGCAGATATGATTATAATGGACACGAGGCTGCACAACTGTAAAAAACGGCGTTCCCAGACTGAAGGCAGCCGAGTTATAAACCTTTTCTGCAGTTTATGGTTAAGTTGCTGAGACTGTATTCTAGCTCCATAAACTGGGGATCCAGGAAGATCAAGAGTCGCTCGTATATCTGATCAAGAAGTATGGGGATAGTGAAGAAAATCCGGTATCACACAAGACCAGGAGATATGGAGAATACCCCAAGAACAGATTTTGCATCCTTATCAACTTCTAGGTGTTCAGGTTTTCATGCTTTCCGCGTGACTGTCCATAAAAATAATATATCTTGCACTGATTAGCCGCTCAAAGGCAACTAAACTAAAATCAAAAGTAAGAAATTGATAATAAATGAAAACAACTCTGTATGACAACATATCACCAACTAGGGTACAATTACCGTCAGCAGATTGTAAACATAGATGACCCTAATACAGTCGCCTCACAGCAATGTTAACCATTGGTCCTCAAATAGCAGAGACCTCTATCAAATGGGGGTACACTAAATGATGCCCGCAGTAGCGCCTGTAGCTGCCTTTACGCGATACCGGTATAGCGCCTATATCGAAATGTTTGCAAACTATTTACTGATCATTACGTTATTGTTTTATATGGACTCACAGAAGCTGTTCCCAAACTGTGGGTCGGTATTCAACTGGCAGGTTGCGGTGAATACGGGTAAGAAAAGTTTATTTAACAACTTATCCATTTTCACATCCGTTTTCATTAAGAATGTTTAAATGTTGCATTATGATTGTTTTATCGGTTATACAGCAGCACAACAGGCTATTGTGAATAAATACATGTCGCATTGTTGAAGCGTGCATACGAACTCTTGCAGATGAAATATTATTAATCAGCGAAGTGAAAGGAGAGATTACTAATAATTTCATTTTCGAAAAGGGGGTCGTGCATATAAGAAGTTTGGGAAACGCTGGCTTACAGTAAGAAATTATGTCATACTACTTTCTCATAAATGGAGCATAATTTACCAATTAAGGACTCCATTTTTGAGAAACGGTTATTACATGATTTCATCACTTTAAACAGTCTATTAACGATTTCTTTGGCAGAATGCAAAAAAAAAAAAAAAAAAAAAAGAAATATATTTATAACAAAAAAGTGATAAATGCTATTAAAGATAATATTATTTTCAATACGTGTAATATAAATTATAGTAGGATAAAGAAGAATAAAAAATTTAATTCTTACAATTTAAAATACAACATAAATACATGCAATTTCAACATGAATGTTTTATTTCAGCTTATTTTTAAAAAATTATATTGACGTTAACATTTCGCAAATTGCCAAAGTCTTTTGAGATGATAAATGGAATGAATAAAAATAATCTGCATTTTCTATAAGAGTAAAATGTGTGTGTGTGTGTGTGCGCGCGCGCGCGTGTATTTCACTCTTATATATATATAGTAATTCCAAGGAAAAAGAAAATTAAAATAAAAGGCTTGGTATTTAAAATATAACACCTATATAGCGAGGGTGCCAAAAAATGTCTACACATTTTCACAGTAGATATCTGTTTAAAATATTCCAATTTTGGACCGAAAATAAAACAATAATGTGTAGTATGATGTTCTGTAAACACATGTAACTCACATACATTATGATAGCGTCGCTAAGTAACAGGTAAATCAACAATGAACAAAAGAAGACAAGATTATCGTAAATCAACAATGAATAAATGAAACCAAGATTACCGTATGACGTTTTGTAAACGGACGCGACTCACATTATATTATGCAAGCGTTGCTACATTTGAAGTAGTACTGGAAAACCGAGAATGTTGTTGAAGTTCAAAGGCAATGGAGACGTGTGCACAGAACAGAACCGCCAACGCGAGTAACAATTGCACGCATTCGAAACAAATTTCATATTCATGGTACCGTATGCGATGTTCAAAAGGGCAATACCACCGAAATGTACGTGCGTGCATTGATGAAAATCTTCCACGGTACTGGATAGGACGAAGATGTCCGATTGAGTTTCCACCGCGTTTTCCGGATCTAACTCCGTTGGACTTCTACCATGGGGAATTCTTAAGGATGTTGTAAAGCGTAGGAAATCAGTTACACTGGCTGTACTTCGGGAAGAAATTGAAACGGCATGTGCAGCAATCGCTGAGGACACTTTCGCAAACGTTGCTCAATCAGTAGTTCAACGTACTCAGAAGTGTATCGATGCCGATGGTGGACTCTTTTAACTGTAAAGGTCTAAGATGATTAGTGCTTATCATTTTCTGTTTGTGTGAATTCGATTTTGTCATGTTAACACAGTTTTTTCTTTGCTTGAAGTATTTATACATTTTTTTGGTATCTTACCAAATAATACGTAACTATATTTTATTTTATCTTTTTTAAAACAGGTTCAATAGCTTCAAACTTATTTCTATAAACTCCTAAAATATGATAAAATAACTGCTGGTAGAACCAGTATTACCTGAAACAAAAACCTTGCTGTAACTGAGTACTCTTGATTCAAACTCTTTAGTTTTCTTTGTGATCCACGCCCTATAGGCTGCCTAGGATTCACAATTCTTAAGCCTTCAAAATTGACGGAGAGTACATAAGCAATAATATGCTACATATGCACTTCTATTTTGTTGCTTTACCTTTCTTCGAAGCGATAAAAGCGGCGAAGCGACGTTTTTCTTCTATTTTCACGCTTCCAGCTCTTACTCTAGCAATTAGGAACGCAGTTGGCTTTATTAACCACTATCTGCAACAAAAAATAAGCACATTATATAGTATATTTAACTAATAGAAAGCAAGTTACAACAGAGCTAATATCTACTAGTTAATACGTTTGAATGTGCATTTTAAATTTCAACAATAGCATACGTTATATTTCACCTCATTCCAAGAGATCTTATTCACAATTTTCTTATTCTATATGTATTTTGCATCCTATATCACGACAAATAACTTATTAAATAATCTTATGAAATTCATACAACAAGCGTAAGAAAACGCCTATGATCTGGCTATACCAGCTTGCTGCTTTGTTTTCTTTACGGACGCTTTTTAACGTCTCAGGTCATCAGCGTCCCATTCAATTCAGGACGTGAAACGGCCGATAAATTTTGCTCAGAGGCCTCTTCTTTCAGGATTGATGCTCTTTTTTAAGCCATAAATCTACGACATGGGACCCACGGCTTCACTTCCATTCCAAATTAGGAATTTTATGCTTAAAACCGATAACCGAGGTAAGTAAGGTTAACACTAGACACCTGGGCGAACGCCATTTCACACAATGCTAACGGTAAGCATGTACGTTTGTAATCTCCAAAAAGCAAAATGTGGATTTCATAGAATCATAAAGCAATAGCTTCCATAATATGGCATTAATAATTTATAGCTTTTAAAAGTTAATATACAATGTAGCATTTTAATTAATGACTGCAATAGTATCCTTGGCCTCATTTTGAAACTGGGTTGAAATGCTAACTTTTCTCTCTCACTCACTGCCTCACTCGCACACCACACGCTAAACTAGCGCCACCTAAACTAAACGTAGTACCTCCATTTACGTGAACGCCCCATAATCAATAACATCACATGTTCATCCGAAAATGTAAATTATTATTTTAAAAATCTTAAGTTATTGCAGCATACCTCGAAATAGGTTTAATGTTGTTAGCTCACAAACCAGGCATTTCCGGACATTTTATTATTTTGAATCTAATGCAGGAATTATAATTCCTATTTAATATACCTCGTGTGTTTTCAATTAGATACTCTTTAATTTATGCTCTTATGCTCTTGGGCATTAAGCAGATATAAAAAGGTTTTCGTGCTATGGGGACGGTTTTAGTTTTTGTTTCGCTATTGTATCTATTGCAAGTTTAGTGGGAGACGTAATACATTCATTTAGATTGCATAGACTAGCGATAGCTCTTATTGGAGATTTTGGGTGTCAGAGTTTCATTGTAGATAAATCTCTTGTATTAAAATCAATGAAGTCATAAGCATGTCTCAAAGATTATACTTTTTTGCTTAATCTCTTAAATTTCCTCAGTCCTGTGACATTATGTGTGTTACATTTTCCTACACATTCACAGAGCTGGAGGTCTACGCTTTAATTCAAATTCTAGTACATCTGATTGTTCAATTGGCACATTCATGTTCGATCCAGGTTGGGGGAATGTTGACTGGGTACTTCCCCCCCCCCCCCCAGAATCCCTCGTTACTTTTAGCTCAAAGGATACCGGATTCTTTTGCGTCATCATTTTATACCTTCCACTGGCGGATAGAAATGAAAGCAACAGATCTAGTGATTCATCCAATTCTTATTGAGACACTTTTATAAGACAAAGATAATTTTAAAATGCAAAATATTGCAGTTATTTTTTCAAATATTTTATGTAGTCAAAATACAGAATCATTAGAATAATAGCTGGTGAATATTTGGCATATGCGTCCTGGAAAAACGTCATTGTTTTGCCTGGTGTATCCGTTACGCGTTTTTCTCTTCTCTCCTTAATATTTAACTCATTCTTAAATCACTAAGATTACCAAAGAATAAATTATTCACGCCGCATGAGACACAGAACATATTGGGCTAGCAGACCTTTTTATATACCAGTGGAAGAAGAATTTTCACATGTGAATAAGGTTAATAATCCATCCGTGTTTCCGATGTTGTAGGGAGCATTTATAGGTTATTGCTCCGTTTGTCGCTCAGAAGCCAGAAGGCTGTCGTGTATTTTGTCACGCGTGGCAATAATTTAGTAAATGTCAAAATTATTGCGAGAAAAATTAATTATATTTGTTTGAATGTCTTATACTTTTACATAGCTCAGTTGCATCAGAAAGTTCTAACTTATTTAAATCTGTTCGGTTAACCACTTCCTATGACAATCTCTACGGATTTACTATGACATCAACATCCGCTTAGTACAAGCAAAACCTAGGATTGTCACGCGCCACTTGGGAAGTTCTAGATCATCTACTCATTGTTCTCTTATTGGTTGGTATAATTTAAACCGAGGGTGTTGGTTTACCCTAAGTGATGAATAGTACAACATATTGTAAAGACCCCCGCTAGGCGGTCATGAGACTATAGCCGGTAACCGAGCTTTCAGACGTGCTTTTCTGCCTTCGCCCTTGCGCCGGCCTTCTTCATCTTCTACCATGTGCTGCTGCTAGCGCTCTGCAACCTCGAAGTGTTACATCAACCTTAAGGTAAGGGCCTGTCGGCCTTAATGGCTCGACTTACGACTATTCACTTATGAGTCACTAACTAAGCCTGAGGTGATTTTAAACTGCATCATTAATAATTAATGGGCAATAAAATAAATAATAATGGCAGTAACATCTTAAATTATATCTGTGAGTGCTCGTACCGCTACACTTCCCCAATCACAACAATAATTGTGATAATATTAACAATTTTTCTGTGTGGAAATAATCTTAGTATTCCAGATAATTAATTATAAATATCTGGAGTAGTTTACGGAAAACACATACTTCGTTAATTGTTAATGTGTTACTATTTGCCGATTTGGTATATGACAACTAATAGTGTTTAATACTCTGTATATAATTACTGAGTGGAGGAAAGTAGCGTTATAGTGCCCTCTATCAATGAAGTCCCAAAGAGAGGAAGCAGAGGTCGTCGCGGCAGGCCAAGGCTCACGCCGGTTTGTAGTGCCAAAAGAGCACAAGGAGGAGGAATGAATATCATCACGAAATGATTGACTTCCATGACGTCTAATAACTGTGCAAAGAAGTACTTGTTAGGAGGACTAAGGTTAAAACCACCGATTTATTTAGTGTGTCCATAATATTGCGGCATGGAGAATTTGGAATTATATATTTTGAAATTGTGATATATTATTACCATAGTACACATAGCAATATGCCTTGGAGATAGCGTCTTTTAAAAGTTAAGCATTTACCTTCGTCTCTCTCTTCCTTCGAGAGATGTGAAACTGAATGTTCAAGCCAGATTCTCCTCAGGACCATCTATGGCACAGAGACTTGTTAATTGGTCAAAGATATGAATCCGTTATTAATAAACTAGCTTAAACATGAAGGGAGCATTTTAATTTGTTTTATAATAAGTATTAGTTAAAATTACTTCAATATTGTTCTTTTATTTAGTAATTTAGAACAACGATGTGCTAAATTAAGCGATTAAACTTTAATTACATCCCTCTCGTTGCGCATTACTAATTAGTTTAGATATTACGCCAGTGCTCACTTTCACAGTAGATATCTATTTAATATATTTCAGTTGGGCCGAAAAACAACAGTAATGTGTAGTATGATGTTCTGTAAACAGATGTGACTCACATACATTATGATAGTGTTGCTATGTGACAGGTAAATTAACAATAAACAAATGAAGCCAAGATTATTGTATGATGTTCGGTGAAGAGATGTGATTCATATTATATTAATCTTGATAATCTTGACTCCATTTTGTTGTAGCAACTCCAGCTACAACAAAATGGAGTCAAGATTATCGTTTGAACCGCGGAAAGCGATTATGAAGTGGTATTGAAAAACCTACAATGTTGTTGAAGTTAAAAGGCAATGGAGACGTGTGTACAGAACAGAACCGTCCACGCGAGTAACAATTGCACGCATTTGAGACAAATTTGAGACTCGTAGTACCGTATGTGATGTTCACAATGGCAGATCTGGGAGAGCTCGCATAGCAACAAACCTCACGCACTGGATCCAAGGCACTATCCTAGGCACTATCCAATGCACTGGATAGGACGAAGAGGTCCGATTGAGTTTCCACCGCGTTTTCCGGATCTAACTCCGCTGGACTTCTACCTATGAGGAACTCTTAAGGAGTAGTGTACCGTAGAAAACCAGCAGTGGCAGCACTACGGGAAGAAATTGAAAAGGCATGTGCTGCAATCGCTGAGTTCACGTTCGCAAACGTTGCTCAATCAGTAGTTCAACGTACTCAGCAGTGTATCGAAGCCGATGGTGGGCATTTTGAGCAACTGATGTAGCTCTAAAAGTCTAAGATGTTTAGTGCTCATCATTTTCTGTTAGTGTAAATGCAGTTTTGTTATGTTAACACAGTTTTTTCTGTGCTTGAAGTGTGTATACAATTTTTTTGTTTCCCTCTGTATTTGGCTTTTAGATGATGGCATTAAATTGTAACTTGACATGATAATATTACATAATGTAAGATACAAGTTTACGGCACATAAGTGAATTACTTCGATGATTGATAATCTTCTGTGAAGAAAATTTTCCACACATCTTAATAAATAGAAATGCACACCCCAACTGTCTGTCTCATAACTTTGAAACTCTTTCAATTTATAATATAGCTAACAGTGAAAAATATTTAAAATCCCATTGTTGTTCGCTCTAGAAAAGCATGGCATTACACAGGTAATAAACATGTTATATAAGTAAAAGGAATTAAATATTTAAATCCTATTGTTGTTCGCTCTAGAAAAGCTGTGCGTTACACAGATAACAAACATGTTATATAAGTACAGGGAACTATCGGACCTTCCAGTTACATTCTCACTTCCTACAAAGTATTAGGTTTCGATTTAAAAAAAGGGAGAAATTAAATATTCCACATAACATTTGTCAATTGAAATAAATATATTGGTTGCACTAAGCCAGGAAGGCAAATATCAATGAGGACAAATATTTAGTATGTTTCAAGGACAAGTTGTATTTCTTATGAGAAAAAATGATTTGCTATAATTATGTTTTATCTATTTGAGGCTTAGGTATAAATTTACAAATTCGTGTATTATGGAGTTTGATAATCTTTACGATGTTTTCCAAGGTGAATTTGAAGAGGAACGTCTATAGAACTTACACATCCAATATTTACAATGATTAGGACACGTTGGTGGCTATTTTGATGTCTTTGTGTTTTATAAGTACTAGTCAGCGTGGTAACAAGCTTGCACGAGAGTGAATCAACCATTCAGATGAGCTGGCAGAAAGTGCTTTTGTAGTCATCGTTGAAAAACAGTTGAAAAGACGACGCGCACCTAAAGGAGAACAACAAACAGTGCGGGAGCTTGGCAAACTTTCCTGATGACGTGCCAATAACGGTATCCTCTTTTCTTTCCCGCAGGAGCATTTATTTCTTTCCCTCGCGATCGTTTAAAACGCTGACGGGAAATGTGAGATGCTAAGGTACCGCCCAGAACCTCAAGGCAACGCTCCCTTAGGAGTGCTGTTCTTTTGAATCCTTCTCGCACTGTTCCTCGGGAAGGCTTTAGAGAGGAAAATAGGGTTTGTGTATTTATGTGTGTACATATATAATAACTTTTCTCAAAACGTTTACCCTCGATTATGACAATATGAAACAAGTAATTTTAAGCTCTTAGTTTTAAAATGTATTACGTTACCATTGTTGGTGTACTCTAGAGAATGGAAGATGAAGTGACCCATTGCATGTTGGCACAAGGAGCAATTTTATTACGTTTAATCTGCCAGCAGGTTGTGAATGAATTTTCTAAAGTTCTAGTACTTATATGTTTATTATGGCATTTTCCTCAGCAGATTGACATAAGAATGGTATTTAAAATATAATTTTGAATACTTTCATGCATTTTCTAGGAGGCATTCTTAAGAACTTGATATATTGGATTACATGTTTTTCTATAAATGTTGACAAATAAAATTTAGACCATATTTGGAAACTATTTTTTTTAGAAAAAGTGTAACCTGATTTGTAAATGCTGTTGTTATAAGAGTTACTTAAATATCTTATGTCAAGAATACCATGCCGTAGTCTTAAGTAAAATCAAATAATTATAATGTTATTGATTATATCGATAAAGTTCATGCGTAATTTGTTTAGATTTACCGACATGAGAATGAAAATTAAATGCACAACCTACATTAACAAGGAATTTTTACAATTATGATTATTTATTTCTTATTGTTAAAATTAAATTTTTTACTTTGACCTTATAAGCATAACAGTATATCTTTTCCTGACATTTAAATTGGTAATTTATTGATATCTTCTCACTCCATCAATATCTCTTTATTGAAGCACATATTGTAGACAATATTAATCTTTTCGAAAAATTTATTTTTTATCAGCTCAAAATTCATGTTTCTAATTTATAGTCAATGGAATTTATTTAGTTATGTAATACTTATTCCCTTTGCTAACACCTCTATATATGTTGAGATATTCATTTTAATGATCGGCACCCACCCGCTAGTGACATGCAAACCAGCGCCAATTTTTAAGAAACGTACTGAAACAATAAGCCTCCAGTATTGCTTGTGTACAAAATACCATAGGCGAAAACAAATTTCTAACATAATGGTCTTGAATTTATTTAACAAGCTTCAATAAATTAACAACTAAACAAATGTACTCATTCAACATAAGTTGAAGTGTAAATACGAGGAGGCTCATCAAAAGGATGTTTATTAGCCAGCAAGATCTTTGAAATATTTCTTGTTGTACAATTTACTATTAACAAATTAACAAAATATATTAGATATATACAAAATGTTGAAAAAATTCTTGCGGCCCATTCCCACTGAAATATAAATACGATATAATATGTATGCTGAGAACCTAATCATATTTTGTACATTGTAATTAGTAATGCAGATATGTGTATCAAGGTATTACCTCAATATGTGAATTGTATGATTCAAATGAGTATGGTGTAACTGTTTACAGAAGGCCAAGTAGAAAGGGGGAGCGCTAAGGAGAAAATATACCCCTATACTCAGGATGAATAAACCCAAGGGGCAAGTGTTATGCCGCTTCTTGAAATACCCACCGTAGTTGAGGGTTAATAAAGTCCAGGCTGTCAAATACGTTGACGGCAACGGACTCGCTAGTCGTTTATACAGTTACCTTTAAACCAACCAATGTAAATAAATGTTTTAAACTTTCAAATAGTAGTGGGTGACTGCGTTGGTTGGTGATTTTAAACCAGCCAATAGTAAAAGTACATTTTGAATTTTTGAAGCAAGACGCGAGATTTGCGCTTCTTTATGTGAACCCCTTTGGCTTAGTCAATTTGATCGGATATATAAGGAGGAATTTGCTCTGCTGGGGCACACACTTTATATGCCACGAGACTTACTACAATAAGTTCTATTTCGGCAGCGGGGAAGCATTTTAACTTTCACATTCGGCGAGGGCACTCAAAGCTCCCTGCTCTGCTGGGGCATCACATAATCGGATAATCAGATGGTAAGATACTCACATAATCAGTTCTATTTTGGACGCGGAGTTTGCTCTGCACTCACAAGAATTTTTTGTTTCCCTCGTAGGCACTCATAATAAGTTCTATTTCGAACGCAATTAAGTTCATCTACTTGGAAGTTGTGGCAGCTACATTTCTCTCGACATAGTTAAGTTCTACCGTACATAGAACACCATAGGACGCGAAAGATATTGCGAGTAATAAATGACCATACATATCTACTCATGGCGTGATTATTAACACAGCTGATAACCTCTCCCAATCCTATTGAGTATGACTCATAAAATAACGGAACAAAACCCTGAGATATTGTTGTCATGAATCGTGGACAACAATACTAAAGCAACCATTATTCATTCAAAGATGCACCGCTACAAAATGTGGCGACCCAAAACTAAATTGCCACCGACCAAACCGATTCTTAACCGGCGCTCAACCTGTCGCAGTCAACAAAACCGTTTCATCATTGGTACCTAATGTGACGTCGACATTAAACTGCTTCAAAGTTTACGAAAGAAGAAGAACAACAATATAAATCACACAAGAAATTTGCCCCAAAACAAGACAGCAAAACACAATTGTACAATTGATTTATCCCACACACTTTATGCGAAATAATTAATAATAATAGTAATAACAAGAATTATATAACCCTAACTTAG
Source organism: Metallyticus violacea (assembly GCA_030762175.1). NCBI lineage: Eukaryota > Metazoa > Arthropoda > Insecta > Mantodea > Metallyticidae > Metallyticus > Metallyticus violacea. Next base: position 89,832,807 of record CM060845.1, read on the forward strand.
AAAGTATACAAAAAATATTTTCCCAGGGTTTTCCCTCCCAAAAGTCAAAATGGAAGTATTCCTTGTCTGGTTTCAACAAACCATTATATAAAAATCCTTATTTAACTCTCTTCAAATCAATTCCTGAAATATGAAACAATACATTTAATCTTAAAAAAACATTAACAATATAACAAAACCATCCAAAGCAAATGAATACAGCATTAAAATAATTTATCCAAAGGAATTCTACATTTACGTTCTTAAAGAAGTTTATATTATTAAACAATTATAACAGAGAATTCCATAATTATCACATTTGATAAAGTAATTCCTTAAGCACATAAGTATTCGTGCCATTGGGTGAATGAAGTGGGATGGGCTGTGGTCGTAACAAATCTTGCAAGTCCGTGGCAAAACCAACTAATGCCTCAAAATGGAATTTAAAAGGGAAGATGATGTCACATGTTGGAACTAATCAATAATTATGCCGCTACATGCTTTAGCCTATGTGCAGTAATCATAATTTTGGAGGACATTTAGGGTGGAAAGAAATGAAAGGGGAAAGGGAGGAAAGAGGGATTACGAAAAATAATATAACTCTACAATATGCACGCCTATATTCTATCCAACATTTAAAGTGTTATATTTGGTACGACACTCTCCCTGAGAGTAACTTATATTTTAATTAGAAATAATATCATAACATGGGAATTTAAAAATACAAATTAAAGTATTATTTAGAAATATTTTATATTAAGGTTTATATATTATGAGTTTTTTTATTGTTTAGGGGTTATGAAAAAGAGATTTACTACAAAATACAATACAAGTTAAACATATACGTGATTATTAACACGTAATAGCTTTTATTGTGAGAAATAATTTTCTAATCGTTTTTAACCTCTCATGGCAGTTATTACTCAAGTATACGTAAAATACATGATATGCAGAGGTCCATTGATGTTCCTTGGTATTTTTCTTTGTAGAGAGAGAAAACTTGCACATTACAGGCTACAAGGCTAAGTCTCCTACTTATGCTCTGTTCACTTTAGTGAAGACATTTGTAGATCTTATGGACAAACGCGTAGGGATTGATTTAACTTTTATTGCTTTCAATAGAAATTTCAATTAGGTACACTTTGGCTTGCTAATTGCTAACTAAGATGGATACATCTTTCTGAGAGTGTTACCTGATGAACTCCTATCTTCGTAATCGGCAATGTATTTCACATGAAATCCGTTTTGGCAATGATAAAATCAAGTCACCTTTTGAAAAGTGTTTTCTATGGACAATGCTCTGGAAACAGTGGGGTAAACCATAGATTTAAAGGCAGATATTTCGCATTTCTAACATTCTCAAACACTGCCAATGTCATTATATACAGACGACCTTCAACTTTATACACTTTTACAGCTTGCAATGTAACCGTTTATCCTTATTTAACGCGATCTGGAATTAATATATAATTTGTAAAGAAAACTGGGATGAAACCTGAATCCAGATAAAAATCCAGGTCACTGTTTTGGACCAGCAAAGACTATTAACTTCCATTAATTAAACCGCACCACAAACTCTGACTCTCAACAACAAAAACCATTCCTTTAAGTGATACAGTAAAAAAAGCTTGGTATCTACTTTGAATGCAATGGAATTTCCCAAGACAAACTTGTCAAAACGTCTTCTTAAGCCTGTATTCTTTCAAAAGATTAAAGAGTGAAGGTTAAAGAAATCCTAATTCAGATTCTGGTGATGCCCCCCTTTTATTATGGGATCTTAGTGGGCATTTTTCACAGCGTTTTCATAACACATAATTATGTTCCCCTTGTTTACAATATCAACATGTCTTTGAGTACTTCTAACAGCCTTCTTGGCTCCATTTAAAAGACAGGTGATTACTCCGCTCTCTCTGCCTCCTGTGTTAAATCATCAATAACGTCTCACCTGAGTATCTTGTCTCTCGCTTTACGCTTCTGACTTCCCAGTTTAATCGTGACACACGACCACACCATAATTTCATCCCATTAATATTATATTATCACACATCTCTGTACCAAGCCTGTCTCAGTAGCACTGTTCTGTGTTGAAATTCATTATAAAGATATCATTAGTAGTCGAAGACTAACTACCTGTGAAACTAGACTATTTATACTTGTAAATTTATTTAGTATTCACACCTAGGCGCTTTAATTTAATTTTATTCATTTTAATTATTATTCTACATCTATGTTTTAAAATGCTAAAGAGCACCCGTGTTTTCTACTTCACGTAATGCATATAAATTACTGAATTATTTTTATTATATATATTTACATAATTCTTTTATTATTTCCTATCATTTTATGTAGCTTATTGTGGTTGGTTTTATTATCTCTCTTTCAATGTATATATATATCATCTTGTCTTTTAACTTTTTATGCATTTGTAAATTTATTTTAATCTGATAGTGTGTAAGAGTATTATGCCTAACTTTACCAGATAAAACAGCAATGCTTTATTATTATTATTATTATTATTATTATTATTATTATTATTATTATTATTATTTTATTAAACTAAAAGCTAATACTTGACACTTTTATAAGAAAATGCATTGAGATTATTTTTATTATTTTCCCGTCACTTTATTAATTACATATTCTAAAATATAATATATATATATATATATATATATATGTATGTATTTTAAGTTTTTGTAGGACAGGTGAACAACAGTTGGGATTGGTTCCCAAGGTGGCCTTAAATTAAATAGTGAAATTTACACCTCTATTAGAGTGCATGGATGTTGGACTGTATTGTAACTTGGTTTAAATTCCAGGAAACTAAGTGGCTATACCGAAATACCGCAATTTCTCGTGTTAATATATGGAACAAGCAATTTTCGAGAGGCGTAAAAATAATTTATTAATGTAGTGCATTATAAATACAGTTTGTTTTATTATGCTATTTAATAATATTTAATTTAAGCTTTCTTTGGTGGTGTACCATTTAATTTAATATTTGAAATTTCAACTGGATGTGGAATTACTTTAAGTTTATATATATATATATATATATATATATATATATATATTAAATTCCCAAGTTGACGATGGTATGCCACCTTGCGAACAGCATCTGATTGGATCGTATGATACTTTTGGTATTTGAGCCTTGCTCACGGCCTATGCCTATGCCATCAATGGTAGTAGTTCCAAGAGGAAGGGATGAAGGAAATAGTTTCCACAGGCGGTAACTACACGGACGTAGAGCGCTGCCCGAAGTGATTCCAGTTAAACACCCCGACGCCGGTGGATACCCCTTTAGGAATCCGAATACCTTAGAAGGTCCGGTTCCATACCAGAAGCAGAAACAGACACATTTTCAAAGCTCAAGTCACTATCACACCGCGCCAGCCCATCTCCCCAATCACTTCCGACTCTGTAATGGAACCAACGGAATGAAATGATAAGAAATGATAAAGAGGAAAATGTGTGGAATGTAAATAACTATCTCAGGACTTGACATATATATACCAGGGTGCCAAAAATGTATACACACTTCAAGCAAAGATAAAACAGTGTTAACATAACAAAACTGAATTCACACAAACAGAAAATGATGAGCACTAGTCATCTTAGACTTTTACATCTACTTATGCAAAAGTCTTGGGATGAAAATTTCAACTTTGCTGTTTTAATAGTACGATGTATGCTGGTTCCGCTAATCTCAGTCTCACGTGTACATTGCTTTGTAAATTTCGGCGGTGAGTGCTCAAAACGTTCCAAAACCATAGTGGAGGACGCAGGGCTTGTTGCTGTGTGAGGTCTCCCAAACCTGCCATTGTGAACATCGCATACGGTACGACGAGTCACATTTGTTTCGAATGCGTGCAATTGTTACTCGCGCTGGCGGTTCTGCTCTATACACACGTCTCCATTGCCTTTGAACAACATTCTCGGTTTTCCAATATCCCTTCAAAATTGTTTTCCGCTGTTCAAACGATAATCCTGGCTCTATTTTGTTGTAGTAACGCAAGCATAACGTAATGGGAGTCACAGATGATTACAGAACATCATACGATAATCTCGGCTTCATTTGTTTATTGTTGATTTACCTGTCACGTAGCAACGCTATCACAATATGTGAGTCACTTCTATTTACAAAACATCATACTACACTTTACTGTTGTTTTATGGTCCAACTTTGAAATATATTAAATAGATAACTATTGTGAAAGTGTGTATACATTTTGGCACCCTCGGTATATATATATATATATAAGGATGAGCGGCCCAAGGGTACTGAAACCCGGTCCTCCGGAATGCAATTCTCAGGCGTTACTGCTCGAGTCTCTTCGATTGGTAGGATCTAATCAATCTAAATATTATGCAGTTTGTAGCATTATTTTTTTAACTTGAGAGTGTTTTCCTATTTTGTTAGTAAAATCTATTAATAAAGTAATAGAATTAACAACAATATTTTTACTCTCATGTTATCATATGTGAAGGATGCAGATTTATTTTCATTTAGAAATTTGTATTTATTTCTTTGTTTAAATTCTTCATTTATGTATGTATGCAAATGCATATGTAAGAAGTGCGTTTGCATAATGTTTCTGAAGAATTAATTTCTGGAAATTATTTCATATCACCATGGACAGAGAACTAGAAAGTCGTGCATTCAAGCAAACCTCACTATTACGGTGGGTGGTATTCTGAACCATAAAATACCTGTCAGGAATGCTACTCTCACATTTGGCATTCCCAAGAGAACATTAAGAGATCATCTGGTGTCTGGTAACCCGCAGAAGATAAAACATGCCCGCTAGGAGTCGCGTTTTTATGGCACCGAAAGGATCAATGAATTTACAGACTTTCAAGTAGCTAGACCAGTTTACTTAATACAAGACTCCGAGGACTGTTGTAATTTTTAATGGGGCATTATTGCACCTTAATGACAGAATTGTTAATCCAAATGAAGCCCTCAATATTGTTTTGCCTACCTAGCAATACAATACATGAACTTCAAACGTTGATAAATGTGTTTTAAATAATGTGAGAACTGGTATAACAATATTATATTCTGGACACAAGATAGTTTCAAATAAGACATAAAGAGCAAGATTTTTTCTAGGCCTTGGGCTAAATCGATCACTTCTGGATTCAGAATCGCGGGTAGTTATCGGCATAACAATGAAGAAATATTACATATATTTTTCATCACACTCTTCATTAAAGTCGACACTTGAATTCCAGCGATGTTCCAATGTCATTATCCGGTTTCTGAAGTGGTTTGTTCGGAAGGCTGGCTAATATTACTCTATAGCTGCAATCGTCTCTTGGTTAAAAAAAAAAAAAAAAAAAAAAAAAAAAAAGGATGTCAAAGAAAGTCAAATTTAGGGAGTAGAGTGGATACTTCAACAATTCTTGCATTAAACCTCTCAATTTTCCCACCGTTAAAACACTTTTGTGAATAAGTGGAAAATACTTTTTCTTATGAATTCTGCTTGGATTAAAGTATCAGTAAGATATTCCTCGGTTATATTTAACACTTTAGAAGATAATCAATTATTAAAATTCCCTTAGTGTGCCAAAAGACCTATGCCATAACGTTCCCAGCTGATAGAACCGAATTTGTCTATTGTGGTGTTGAACAAGGTACTTCTGTTCACTGTTTTGACTACTTTATTGCTTCTGGTGTGTGATGCTGTATCTAAATATTATTTACAGTTATAAGTCAATATACAAAATCAGTTCCGTTATTGTTAAAATGTCCATTTAAATCTGCTGTTAGCAAGCAGGCACCAGTCTTACGCAGAACATTTTATATATGGCGCCACGACATATTCTCAGAGCATTGATTTGGGCAGTTTTCAGCTTCCTCATTCTGGTTTTGCCGACTGTGATGGAAGCCTCGCTTTTATATTCGATGGTTGGACGAATGTATATCTTATACGTCAAGACATCCTGGGTTGAAATCTACATCAATACCTACTCTCGAAAGTAAGAATCAGGTTGAACCTCTCGAAGAGTTAAAGCCCTCCGTAAAGTCTATGAAAAATGCCATAGAACGGCTGATAATTTCTGGAAGAAATTTAAACCGGCTACTTTAAGATTAAAAACCCAGTTTACACCAATAACACAGGTGGAAGCACTCTTGACAAAGTTTAGCATTGATCCAGGGAAGCGCCAATGCTTCCGAAAACCCAAATTGTACCCAGATAAACAACTGCCACCATTTTTAATTAATATCCCCGGGATGGATATATCCAAGACAGATATAGTTCCACAACTCCTAAAGTAACTGCACTTGAAATTATAGCTACATAATATCCTGCGCCAGATGCCTCAGATATTGATGAACACACGGGTGCAGGATTACTCTCATCTCTTGGCGGGGGAGCCTTCCTTGTGGGAAGAATGAGAACTAATTTTGATGGCGAAGTAGTAGCCATAAGTGAAGTGGCCAATACACCGGTTTCTCTGAATATCAAACGAAAGGTAGTCTTCCTGACTGATCCCACCTCTGCACTCCAAATATTGGGCTGAGCAGAGCTACAACAAGAAGACGATTTAATAATTCAATGTATAGAAAGGCTACTGAGACTGCTAATATTAACTGAGATCCACTTACAATGGTCTCTGGCCATTGCGACATCAGCGGAAACGAAGTAGCTGACATATTGGCGAAGGAAGCATGCACAATGAATCATTCTTCATCTCCGTCTACCTACATTATATGTAATGTAATTTCAAACAGTGTAAGTCGTCGCGGACAGCAGCAGTTGGTAAAACATGGGAACTGATTATATCAAAACCTATCCCCAAATGCTTATTCGCGAAGTGGCTGTGGCCACGACTACCAACAAAAACACTTGCACAGAATCGGCAGGCGTAGTTGACTCTTCTATCTGCCCCTCTGTTCAATAGAGGAAAAAACGGCTGATCATCTTCAACACTGTACAGCACTTCAGAGTGACTCAAGAGAAGACTCATTAGAAGGACGAGCACGGTTGTACTGGATGGCACGGTGTCAACGGCAAGAACGACGTTGGCTGAAGGAGAAGACACTTTATATGCAATTTTAATGTAAATACAGCCCACACATTCCTTTGAATGCCTACAGCCTAAACAATTTCAATTATTTTAATTGTTTTGATCATTATATCAGTATTTGTTCAGAGAATTCTATTACATTTTTGGTAGTCTTTCACTTGGATCATTTCGAGTCTAGTAGGCAATTTTTAAATTCACTATACTATTCTTAATTATTAAAAATGAAGGAGAAAAATTCCCATAAGCTCTTATAAATTTGGTATGTTTCTTTGGCGTTTCTCATCTTATATAAATGATTTCATCACTGCAAGATACTCAATTTTGTCCATTTTATGGAATTCTCATAAAACACCTGCTTTAGAAAGGTGTACTAAATGAAATATTTTAAAAAGGTAGACTTTATATTTAAAATGAATACTTAAGAGATGTACAAGTAAAAAAAAAAATACATTTGCCAATTTTGTGGTCATCTATGATCGAGGTAAAGAATTTTCCAAATCACCTTGGATCATTTTTATCCATATGCCATTCTGAGTGAAGCATTTGCCTCAAGCGACGTTTCAAATCAATCATAACGACAAGTTTCTAACAGAGCCATAAAATATATCGCTTCCTTTAGCAAACCGAGCAACCTGCTTTCAGTGCCAGACCTGAAGAGAATGCTGAGGAATTTGAAGGTGGAACTTGTCTAACTTCACTTTCAATAATGGGAGTACCGCTAAAATAAAATAAAAATAAAAAAACCAAGATGTAAAGCTATTAACTATAAGAACAAAAGAAACTAAATATATATTTGAAACTATTAATGACGAGTCTAATATAGCACGGAAAACAAACATATCTGAGATAAAGAATCAATGTCAAGTAAGTGCGAGAAGAAGACACGGCAAAAGAAATTGGATAAGACCCAAGGAAATGGACCTGGTACAAGTGGGTGTCAGAAGAAAACTCAGCAGGAATTCTGGCACTGCCACCTCTGCAAGGTTGGACCTCCGCAGCGTCTGAGAAATGTGAAAAAAGAATGTAAGGAAATAACTCGACTAGACAAGATACGGAACTTGCTTCGGACTAAATAACCGTGCCTATAAATTGCAAAATGATCGTTCTTTTTTTCACAAAAAAAAAAAAAAAAAAAAAAAGAATGTTGACTTCAATGCAGATTTTTATTCTGAATTCATTTTTGTGACAGTCATTTTGTATAATATACTTCTAATATATTAGGCTTTCTTGGTTATCTTTGTAAATTATAGAAATGACAATTTTATTCAGTAGAAGTTGACAGCTCTGCGGATTGATTCATTTTGAAACTTGTTCTGTCTCTGTGCATGCTTATTCATGTTCAAACATGTTCTAACAGTAGCCACTAGCCAGTATTGAAATTATAATGAGCCCGTCAACATATGTAGTGTTTTCTGGTCTATTATTGTTTTATGTGTATGTGTCATTAGTTTCAAATGCCAAGAAAGGGTTTACATCGTCCAAAAAATTTCTTTTACGTATGTGGTAAACTAATTTTCAAGTCTCAGAGGCGACATTTCACACTACTTGTCAAAAATTGATATGAAATACATTTTGGGCATGAAGCTGGTGATTTGACAAAGACTGGGCCCCAAATATATGCTGTATATCATGTGTTAGGCTTCTCCTGGATGGAATAATGGTACACATTATGTATCCTTTGCAGTTCTTATGATATGGAGGGAACAGGGGGAATGCTTAACTAATATTAAAGGAATCACATCCAAGAAAAACTATACAGGTATCACACAGTGACAAGTATCCTGTACCAAAGTGTTCAGATTTCATGATCTTAAGTGACAATCCCGATTCTTACTGAAGATCAAATAAGAACAGAAGCGATCTAACATTTGAAGCAAATTGTTTATCATGACAAACACTTTAAAACTCAAAAGATCTCATTGATCTTATAAGCAAATAAGATTACTAATGGTTGACGAACATTTTGAGGAAATGTTACATCCGCAAGAAAAAGTAGCGTGGAAATCATTAAAAAATATCTGTTGTGTTTTTGACAAAAATAAAGAAGAAAACTATAGTAAAATAGTGAGTGATCTTGTGAATTCATACAAAGTTATGGGATGCGATATGTATTTACATTTTACTTCTTGGACTCCCACTTAGACTTCTTCCCGGAAAAACTTAGGGCTGTCTCATGATGAGCGTTTTCATCAGCAGTTTTCTACTATGAAAAGAAAGTATCAAGGCAAATGGAGCCTTGTATGCTGGCCGACTACTACTGAACCATGAAAAGAGACATCCTGGAGGCAAAATATGGCCGAAAGTCATCACATTCAACCTTTTAGTTAGGCGAAAAATTTGGCGTATACTTATCATTTAGTGTTTTTCAATTACATATTCTTTTAAAATTTACACATGTGTTATAAAAACGCTTGCCGGATGGAAAAAACCTGAAAGCATATTTGAAAACAGCATGGAAGACACATAGTACTTGTGAAAGGAAAAGATTTTCTTTTGTAGAGACCAGTGTAATTTAAATTAATAAACAACCGTTTTGCCTTTAAAAAGCTATTCTAATTGATCAAGCTTTGTCAAATTGAATTACATGGTCCAGTTTAGATGCATCATAGAAGATTACATTAGTCTAGTGGTAGCCACACTTGTATCGTAAACCCAAGATCACGGTTAAATCCTGACAAGGCTCAATGGGTTTTTTCGCGTGTAAAAATCCTAATATGGCTTCCGTGGGTCCAGGCGTAGATTTATGGCACTTAAAAGAATCTCAAGCCTAATAAAAGAGTTCTCTGAGCACATTTTCAGCCTTTTCACGCCCTGAATTTAATGGAACGCTGATAATATGAGAATGCTAAAGAGCGTTCATAAATAACCCCTCCCCCCAAAATTAGATTTTATTTCTTATCAAACATAAAGACATCATAGCTGTCGCTACGTTTATTTAATCTAACTAATTAAATATAAAATACATTTGTAATAGCTTCTCAGGAAACCATATATTTTTTATACTATTAGAAAAACTTCTAAAAGAAACGATTGCAGCATATTAAAATATTCAGTGCAATCAAACTGTTTGCTTTCATAGAGTACCTACCTATGTTTACGCTTCAAACCTTTTATCTTGCCTTTTACTTCATAAAGCGTATTGTTGTATGACGCTAATATGCTTGATGTTCATTCTAAAGAACGCCTTTGTTAAAGCCAATTTTTTCTTCAGATCATTTGTTTAGCCTTGTCGTTCATATAGCATATTGTCGTGTTGAAATGTTGGTAACGGAGACAACGGTACTACGATAATGCAACAAAATCTTATTTTCCTCCGGTGTTCTAATTAGCGTCAAAGGAACCGGGCTCTGCAAGCTTTCTAATCTCGTTTAATTATACATAAGCTTTAACAACGAGCTAAGGCTCTTTCATGACGGCGAAGGAAATCTTTGAAGACGGTGAATGCAAGGATGCAGATTTGTTGTGAGATAGCCAATTCGGGAGATAGCATTCAGTCTCGAAGCCGTTACATCCCACTCTGATTTAATTAAGTTAACAAAGATCTTATTCTTAATGCACAAAGAAGTTTTTATACAATTTGCCCAATATACCATTAGTGGCTTTAATTTCCTCAAAACCTGAAGGTGACTCCCTCAAAGCTAGGCAATAATACCTCCAGATATATACATACTTTAAGGAAAAGTAAATATTATTTTTCTCGCCAGACTTTATACTGTTTCTACCGGAACTTTCTTTCGTGTTTCATAGAGCATGTTAAAGGTTCTTTTAGGCAGGAAAAGCTTCCATCAATATAATAAAAAGACATGAATACTACCAAGACCATGTAAGTATAAAAATATGTTCATCCATATGTAAGTAATAAAAATATTTTTTTAGATTTTAAGTATAAAATATGTTCATCCATATGTAAGTAATAAAAATATTTTTTTAGATTTTATAACAAATCATGAGACTGACAACCTCTTTACACATGGAATAATACATAATAGCAGATATTCAAAAGAGGATAAACAATTTCGAGTCATCCAGTTATCTGATGACGGACGCTGCAGCTAATAACCCATCACATCATTGACTAATAACCCATCACTCAAAAGCAGTCGAACTACACAAGTCGGGGCAGCGGAATTACCAAATGAACTGCTACGTTGGTCTTGATTCTCACGCCACTCAGTCAGTCGTTTGAAACTTTTTTTTTTGAGTAGTGTTTAACGCCCGTTTTTACTTCTGAGGCTCCACAGGAGATATATGAAATGAAATTATATATTGTGAAAGGTTATATATAAAGGAAGGAAGCGTTCCAGACCTAAGCTTAGGGTACTTCCCCAGCATGTGCCAGTTATGAAGACTGAGGAAAATCTGAAAAAAAAAACCCAGTCAGGGAGGACGGTCCCGATGGGATTCGAACCCCAGATCTCCCGCTCACGAGTTCGCGCCTTAAGACCTCCGCCACCCGTGGCGGTATTTGAAACGTGAAAGATGCAAAGCTGTTTGCTAAGAATATTAATACTAATTATTCTGATTCACTAGTAGCAGCTTTGTAATTCCTAAGTGCATATCGAGTCTGTCAGGAGATTATTTGAAGAGATTAGAACTGTGAAAAGTAATGTGTAATTTAATAGGCACAGACCAAAATGAGTAAAAAACGAAGGAAATTCCAGCATCTACTCGGGTGATATGGGCGAGTACGAAACTTTTTAAGTGGATTATAATTTATTAGACTGTGGCTACAATGTTTATATCACTGGATTTCGTGTGTGTATGTCTATATCTATTGTTTGAAATGTAACAAAGCATCGTTTTGTATACACACACATACATATAATATAAAAGAAAAAGAAAAATAAAGTAACACTATTAACAATGTAACAAATTAACAGTAATTACAAAAGTAAAAAAGGATAAAACACTAAGATAAAGTCACACTTGAAATCGCTATATTTCGGACTCATTGAGCTCTTCTATGGCAAGAAGACAAGTGACTTTATCTTGGTGTATTATCGTTTTTTACTTATATAATTACTGTTAATTTGTTACATTATATATATATATATATATATAATAACAAGAATTAGCGAATTCGCTATATTTTGAACAACTTGTGTTCTTCTTCATGTAGAAAAACTGACGTCACAATGCTACTACATTCCTAGATATTCATATCTCTTTATGCAATGAATCTTTTCTAATATACGTGTACATTAAGCCGCCAATTAGCAATAATATCTTCATATTGATAGCTGTCTTCCCCTGCATACTAAAAGATCTATTACTGTTTCTCTTTCATTCCGTTGCCACCGTCTTTGTCACAACTTTTCATCTCTTGATACCTATATTAAAAACCCAGCTCAAAAAAAAAAATAAATAAACCGTTCTATCTTTTAGAATCCCAGCGCACAAAAAAAAAAAAAAATCAAATGCAGCCCGAAAACTTGCAATGAAAACGTCACTAAAATTGTTACTTCTTACGTGACCGGAATTGTGAGCATCAAATCTATTTTGAAAAAAAGTTAATATGATACTTTATTAATGAATAAGTGATTTTTCTAAAGTGTTAACGCCCTAAATGTACAACCAGTGCTAATTATGCATATCATTCCTTCCAAAGTCCCAATTTATTCAGGTAATTTTTACTATTTTTTTCTAAGAACGTTGTATATATGTTATCTTGTACGCTTTGCAAAGCATTTTATATTGCTTTAACTTCTACTGTTGTTTCATTACGTATGAACAATCACAGACGTTCTGTTAAAACGGTCTCCCTTGCCGGTTGCCCAATATGCCCCGTCTCACTGTAAGGATTTCGATGATGCATTTGATTCAATACTTATTGATGTGTTATCGTCTCATGGCTCTGGAAGTTTATTCAGAGATAGAGAGATGTCAGCTATAGGTTTGCATAAAGCGTATACAGCATCAGGTTTAAATCTATTACATTAATATATACATATACGTGTTTTAGTAATACTTGATATATTTTCCCTGCCTCTCCCTCTTGTTGCTTGTTCAATCAGTGTCTCCATGCATTACGTTACTTTCGATATTTATTTTTACCACCTTCGCTTGTCTTTCGCTGCGAAGAACACGAGCAAAAAGTGTGTGACTATTTAAGTATTTTATCTATTTCTGTTTCTCTGGTTTTTGTTATTTTAGTTACCTTAAATTCAGCTTTGAAGGTCAAAATAGAACAACGAAGGGAGTTTAATGAAATGAATGAGTAAAGAGTTTTTAGTTCGCAAAACTTAAAATTACCTGGCATTTACCTTTCCAAGGAAAAAATCCAGAAAAAAAAAATCAACCAATCAACTGACCTTACGAATTTCAACCCGAGATTTCGAATTTGTAGGTAGGCATGTTGATTACAAAATCAGGGAAGCGCTCAAATCTTATACAGCAGACCTGATTATAGTGTAGCTCGATTGCCCGATGCAACTTCATCGTCTCATTGGTAATCAGATAATTGGATTAATGCAAATGTATGCAGATAAGCAGAGATAATTCAATATTAAACACAAGGCAGAGGGAAGCTGTAGGTGTATGATTTTTCATTCATAAGCTGTTACGTTGTAATTTAACAATTTCCAAGTAGTTTGGCGGCATTGGCTTCACAAGGCATTAGCATGTGCATTCAAACACGATTTAAAATATTGATATTTTTTCGAAAACTAAGTCATTCCAATAGCTCATTTGGCTAGGGAATCGGTCCCAGGCGATTTCACATGCATGATAATAGTAGTTGGAAGACTGATAAAACTCTGCCGTCATTAGCACCCACAGCTGCTCATCCATCTTAGTTCAGTTTGAGGTGGAACTTTTTACCAGAGAATGAACTTCAAGCATTTGACACTGTAGTTCTGGGCATCCCGAAAAAGTCCAATTAATTATGTATTTATCGATCCAAGGGTTTCCGTATACGCTACAGAATCTATAAAGTCAACATAAAGCGGAAGAAATGATTGGTTTAGGCTCAATTATGTTGGATAAGCAAACTTTGAAAAATGATATTTATGAAATGCTATAAATAAACTAACTTAGCCTATCCAACCTGAATAATATAGACATATTTTATATTTGAAGGTAAATAAAGAACAGTAATAACCTTTTACATTAAGTAATGCAGCATTTTTAAACATTTTTAGTAATTTATTTTGTTCCCTTATGATAAAAGGAGTATATTTCAAGTATATTAGCGACATTGAGGGGTTTTTTTTCTTTCGTTTTTTAGAGAGCAAGAATATTTGAAAACTTTATCTGAACTAAGAGGAATAAAAACACTAACTCTACAGGACGCCAAATAAAAGCTCAAAGTAGGAATGCAACAGTAAACTGTATGTTCTAAATAACTGTTCTACATAACTTTGTTTCCTTGAAACAAAGTGGTTATTAAACGTTATATAGCAATTTAGAGCTAAATATCTAGTATGATAATTCTAGACTACCTATTATTATAAGCAAATCAGCATAAAAATGCTGGCGATTATTCGGGAGACATCGTGTTAGCCTAAAGAAGATTTAAAGCATGAGCAGTGCTTTTTCCTTCCGGAAAAGCTGCCATCCTCCGCGATATATTTTCCAATAGTTTGAATTTTGCACGAGAAGTTTCGGGAGCCTCCCCTTCCCAAGGGACCAATCGACTTTCGATGTGGCGGTTAATAGTAGGTCAATCGACTTTCAATGTGTATCGACATATGTTAGCGACGACAGGCACCAGATGTCTCTGCGGGACTTCCATACTGATGCCGCGTCAGTTAACTTTCCTCGCTCTTCATGCTTCGACTTCAATGGTAATGCGCCTTGTTTCTTTCGGATGCAAAAATTGGACAGAGAGCAGAGAAAATTTACGTTTGTTTCTCATAGAACATCTGCAATGACTGCTGGATTGTCCGCTTTTTAATTCTGTTTCGTATGTACTTAAACTCAGCACACTTTTGTCACACTCTTCTACCTTATAATTTATTTAATATTTTTTATTATTTATGGTGTTTTTGATGACTTGACTTGATCTTAATATTCTAAAGTTTTTATATTTTCTTTCTTTTTCTTTTCTTCTTCTTAAGAACTTTCAACCGTAAAAATCGTGGACAGCAGCATAACCCTACAAACATTTACTCTTTTTATTTCTGTCTTCCTTTACACACAGTATATTAGATATTGAAATCGGCCCATTCTCGGCAGTTCATTAGAGCAAGAAGTTAAGGTGCTAAAAGTTAAGGATGTTTCTAATATTTCACTAACTTTTATTATCTTGTTTGTTAAAGAATGACGCTATTTATTATTGCCAACTTTAAATTATGTTCTTTTGCTAGTTTGTGCTAACCTCTAAATGATCGATCTTGTGCTCAGTATTAGTATTGGTATTATGACATAAGGAACTATGAAATTATCAGAAAAAGTATATTTAAATGATTTATTTATAAGAATGTGTAATATTGTGGTTTCTTTGAGTTAGGAGTCAAGACAAGATATTCTGAAACTGGTCCATAAGATTCAGCATAATCCCAGATTAAAAATATAGGTAAACGTATGTAGTGCTATAAATTGGCCACCCTTTGCCAAAGGAGTTTTAAAATAAATAGTTCCTGAGATAGTCATTTGTATACAGGATTTATAGTAATCCTTAATCCTTTTTAGTTACTACTCAAAGGAATGATAATCCTTTCCGTAATTTTTGCGTGAACTTCTTATATATTTATATGTGCACCAGGTTACCTTCTTGACTCCATCAATTGCTACATGGCACACCCCGAACACAGAATATTTCTTGGCTGTTGTAAAACGCAATTTCAAAGCAATAAGACACAATTACATTTTTCTGTCATATGTTTAGTATGGTATATTTATATCAGGTTCGCGAGTTAGATGCCGGCTGAACTCCGTAGTTTTTTTTAGGACGTGAATTCCATAACGCAAGTTCTGAGAAGAAATTAAGGCTATAAGTCCCAAATCGCAGATAAAAGAACCTGATATTTGAAAAATGAGGTCCATGAACAAAAGTATTGGCTGTTTCATGCCCAACGATGGAGGCAATGGGCTGACCATTTGACACTGTTGCTCTGTAGGGCAATAAGTGTAACTAAATTATCCTTGGTACAGTAGCCTCTCTCTTAGACTGGAGCCCAAGTATAGAAATGAGCTGTAATCTCATAGTAGAAAAAGAATGCATTTACAATACTTGAAAGCAAAGTATTAAAATAAAGTGTTATCTTATAATCTCACCTGTTTTAAAAATGCTTACTCCTGTGCTACTGAAACCACAAGCCCTTATATCATATTTATTATTTTTTTTCTTTATTCATGGTCAAGATATTTAGAGAGAATTTAGTCGGTTCCAGTGATTATTACATAATTATCTTAAATTTGTGAGCGGCGTTAAATTATGCCAGAAAGCACCTGTTGAAAGGAAAAATAATTATAATTATAAAATATACGGAATTAGGTGACTATGCACACTTTTCAAAACCATACACGCAATTGTAATATAAACAAATTATAAATCTGCAAGCAGAAACCAAAATATAAAGAAAATGCACAACATTATGACATATTGCTTAAAATTTATATCTTCTGTACGTTTATTGTCTTGATTTAATGCTAGTACACGTGCCCACTTCCTTATGTGCATAGAATTAATAAAATAAATTTGAAACATTGCATTTAGATCAATGACGAACTATTTCGTTTAGTTTTACAGAATGTTTTACTTACAAATACACGTTCTCAAAGAGAAAACTGCTGTTCTCTAAACCTGCCCTTCTAACAATATCATGTTTAAGCTCAAGTTATCCTTACGCACCGTAACTTTTGTATTTGTGTAGAGGACACAAGCAAATGTCTGTGGAAAGGAGAGTAGTATGTCAACATAATACCTAACTGCTGTGGCCAAAGACAAAAGCGAGTTTCATCTAGTCACTCGCTGTCTTGCAGGGGCATGTAACAGATGAATGTAGCGACAGGAGTCTTTGACAGACACCAGAGTATACCCTTTGATCATTCTAGGGGATTGCCCGCCCATTCAAGCGAGCGGTTAAATTTACTTTCCAGTGAGTATAGTATTGCCAATAGCACTAAAAATATCTCGGGAGCGTCGTAATCCTGGGAAAAGAGAATGCTGGCAATCCTTTTGTCTTTCGTCGTCAAGGATTCTCTCTTTGTTTCACAAAGGAAAGGATTCGGTCTTGATGGAGGTCCAGATAAATATCCAATGTTGCCACAGAAATTTATTCCACCTCCTTCCCGAAACGGATACCTTTCAACAAGTTATTCGCATAAGAATCCTTGACTTTCAAAGGCATTCATAGCCATACAGCCCAACTTTGGTGTATATTTCCTAACCCTCTTGGGAAGAAAGCCTCTGTCAACTGAACAGGGTTGAAAGATTTATTAAAGTATGATGAACCTCAATATGTATTGCACAATGAAAAATTAAGGTATATGCCTTTTCTGAAAAAACGATTGAAATTGATTTACACTTTAGAGCATTACTTTACATATTTACTATAGTTCTGTTCAACTAAGAAATCCTATCCAGTGATTAGTGAAAAGAGGAAATAAATCAATTTCTCAGGAAAAAAATTAAAAATAAAATTTCTTGTGCATTATTTTATTTTTTGTTTCTTATGTAAAATACTTTATTTTTGTTTCATTAACGGAAACTACCGTGATATCCTAAGTTTGTGCATACGCATTATATAAATCTGTTGGTTGATTTGGTTTAATTATGGCCGCCCTTTAACATCTCAGGTCGTTCAATTCAGGACGTAAAACGGCCGACAAATTTTGCTCAGAGGCCTCTTCTTTCAGGCTTGGGGTTCTTTATCGTGCCGTAAATATGGGACCCACGACTTTACTTCCCTTCCGAAGGAAGCCATACTTTTTACGCCCAAAAAAATCCATCCATCCTGGCCGGGTTTGAACCCACGATCTTGGGTTTTGAAGGCACATATGGTTAACAATAAACCACCAGGACCGACATAAATCTATCGGTATTCGTTTTAATCTAGCAAAAAATTGTCCAAAGGAAGAAAATAGTTTGGAAATGGCTATCAAACCTGTGAAAGAAAGAACAAATTATATTTAATGTTATGTACTAATTCCTCTTCTAATATTTCCGTAATCTAAAATGTGCAGCTATGTGATCAGATATTATGCTAAAAGCTAATATGAATATGTCCTTGATACTCTCCATACATACAAAGTTTAGATTTACAGGTTTAGTTAAAAGTTTCACATCACCTGTATAATTTGCAACACATCGTTCATTGATATGCAGAAATGGCCATATACTGGGAAATGAAAAATTATATTACCGATTTGTTGTGTAACTAGAAGTGATGCTATGCTTCCAATTTTAAATGGATCACGCAACATATCTTTACATTTTCATAATGCTCATTAGGATAATTTGATCGTCAAGGGTGGCCGAGATATGTAGGGAGCGAAGGGATTCGATTCCCATCACCAGTGACTGAGTTTTATATTTTCTTTCAGCTTTTCCTCAGTCCTCATAAATGGCAAATGCCGGGGAGGTACTCTAAAACTTAGTCCTGAGACGCTTCCTTCCTTTTAAACAAAAATCCTTTCCCAATTTATCATTTCATCTCATGATTCACCGGTGTCCACCACCTGTAATGCCTCAGTAGTTTAAAAACTATTAAAAAATTAAGCTAATTCCATTTAAATTAAAGTAACTATTCACCAAGAACACAAAATAAAATGTACTGAATAATAAAACACCACTTTTCTATAAAAACACAGTAAAAAATCTAACCAACGATGGTAATTATGGGAGCCTTCCTATACAAACAAATTCCCTATAAAAACGTCTAATATCCCTGTTGAAATTTTAGTCATCAGCTGCAGTCGATCATAGAAACAATTTAAGAATATCTTGCTGCACGCTTCCATTATTAGAGGTACCAAACCTCCTGTCAGTCTTTCTTAATTTAAATTGCCTCACATAGTGAGGTCTAAAGGTGACAAATCTGGCCATACTTTGAGACCTTTCTGACCATCGTTTTGCGAAAACCCGGTCTTAGCAATGACGAACATTCTGTCCATAGGATTCCATCTTGTAGATAAACGATGTCATCTCCGGATTCCCCTTAATTACTGGATTTGGAAACTCGTTTGTGATAGTTGCTAATGTGTGCTTTCGAAGAAAAGCCATGTAAATGTTTGCGCTTAGGCTTTCTCTAAAGAAGAAAGGATTTATATCTGTCCAGTATCGACAATTATGCTTGTTAAAAAATCCATTCAAACCGAACAGAATTTGTCTAAAAATGGATTTTTGTTGATAATCTCCATCATTAATTCACAAAACTGAATTCCTTTGTAGGGACTGTCCTCTGATAGTTCCTGCAAAAGTGTATTTTATAGAGACGTTGCTTTGCACTTTTAACAATTTTCATCACAGAGATTTACCTGATATTTTATTTTTAAGATAAGTTTTATAATAGTATCTATTTTAGGTGAGCTGGGCGACGCTGAACATCCAATGTAGTATCATCGCCGTTTTCACTTTTCGGACGACCTGATTTTGGTGAATCCTTTAAGCTTCCTATTTGAGTCAATTCTTACGATCCTTGTCAGTCACTATGGATTGCATTCATAGGAGAAACCAAATATATGTTCAACATTTAAAAAGAAATAACCTCTCATAATTCAAATTTTAAAATCAATTGTGGAAAACATAAATCGTAATGAAATTTTGTCCAACATCTGAAAATCCTAACGAGGATTTTGATTACGGGCTTTGCTAGTTTTCAACATTTGGACCAATAATAATGTTTATCAATATAATTATTTCGCTTTGTTGAGGTCACTGAACTTGGAACTTGGGTCTGGAAAATATGGTCTTGAATAATTTTAAATGAAAAATTCAAATATTCCAGAAGACATTAAAATCTTCTTATGCAGCTTCAATCCGTTTCTGGACTCTGGTGAACAGGAAAGTATATCTCATGGTTCGAAGTAGCTCTGGAGCTTCCTATGAGCATTATCTTAGAGACTCATACCTATATGACGCTTAAGAGCAGCTTGTTCCAGTTGCTCACCAGATTTTCTTTAACTTACAGCGAACATGAAGTATCACAGTCCGCACTAAATTACTAGGTAAATAACGAAAAAAAATAATTATGTAAGGCGCGATACGATAGAGGCGTCATACGAGAGTCGTTCCATTACTTTCCGGCTTCGCCAATAAGGATTATAGCCTACACAAAATTCTTATCTGGTGTCATACCTTATCTGTTAGGTAAATAATTGCAGCTGTAACTTCCGCTCCGCTGTGTTCAGTTGTTCAAATATAGTTGCATAAAGAAGATTATATGTAGAAGTTTGTGATTAGTTCAAAATGGAGTATCACAACAGGAGAACTTACTCCAAATGAAATTAAACAGCGATTGGACGGTGTATATGGGGAACTACCCCCCTCATATTCTACCGTAAAAGAATGGGCCAACTTTTTCGAATGGGTCGAGAAAGCATTGAAGAATACCATTTTCTAGGTAAGATAAAGACAAAAGCAATATTTTACTTTTCAACGTAGTTATCCTTTAATGCAATACACTTCTCACATCTTTGAATTAACCTTTCAATCCCCCTCTCAAAATAGTCAGAAGTCTTGTCCGCAAAATGGACATAAGCAGCAACCTTCACTTCTTCGTCACACTTAAATTTCCTTCTTCGAAGGTCCTTAAATTCTGAGAAAAGGAAGTAGACGCTGGGAGCTAGATCTGGGCTGTAGGGAGGATAGTAGATTTCCTTGAAGTCACATTTCTTAACAGCTTTCTTTTGCAACAAGAGCTGTGTGCACAGGCGCGTTGTCATGAAGAAGACGCACACCACCCAGTTTTCCTCGTCTTTTCTCTTTGCACGTAGTCTGTGCAGTAGGCCAGCATAGTACTTCCCATTTACTGTGGTGCCCCTTGCCTTCAAGTCAATGAAGAATATTCCTTCACAGTCCCCAAAAATTGTGGCCATGATCTTCTTGGTTGACTGAGTGACCTTGGACGTATCTTCGTACGTTTCATCTCCTATAACAATGCTTTGCTAAACTTCTCTCAAGATGAAACTATGGTCCTTTACTATGATCCCTTATCCAAAAGAGAATCAATGGAGTGCGAAAATCTGGCGAAGCACCGCCTCTAAAGGCCACATAAAGATAACTACATAGCAAAGATGGCGCGCATATTATTGTCGTCCACTTATGAAGAGCAGAGAGGTATACTGTATAGTTCCATTTTTGTGCGAAAGGGTAGAAATCTAGTGAAATACGAAGGAAAATGTTGGACATATATGGGGAATACTGTTTGAACCGTAGCAATATCTCCAGGTGATGCCGTGTGAAGCTTGTTGACTCACCACGTTCCGGCCGACCAGTAACAGGTGCAACTCATCGGAATGTCACAACCATGAGAATGCAATTCTGAACAACCATTTACGAATCTTGTCAGTTGTTCAACTTTTCTTACGGCACGGTGTACGATAGGTGCATGAAGTATTGAATTTTTGTAAAATTAGTGCCCGCTGGGTACCGGAGAACCTGAAGATGGCCAGAAAGGCGAGCGAATGATGACATCCTTGGACCACATAAGGCGTTATACTGCAGAAGGGTATGTCTTTTGGAGGAAATTGTGACTAGTTATGCACCCTGGGCAACATAGGCCTCAATTGAGTGGAAACATCCCGATTCCCCAACAAAGAACAAATTCAAGGTGACGCAATCTGTGGGAAAAAAAATAGCTAGTGCCGTGTTCTGCGATGTGCTAGGTGGAATTGTTGGTGAAATTTTTTACTCGTACACAAGGCACCACTGTGAATGCTGTATCGTATGAACGAACATTGGTGAAATTGTGTCATGCCCTTCGTGGTGCAACGCTGCAAATGTCAGACTGCTCCATGACAATTCTCACCTCCATGTTACGACTTCTGTCCGTACGAAAATCGTGAAATTTGGTGGAACAAGCTCCGGCAACCACCACCTTGCACCCTAGTATTTTCTGCTGTTTGGCCCAATGAAGAAATGAGATCGACTGTGCGCATGTGGCCATACTCCCAAAAGACAGAGTTCTATGAACAGTAAATTGAAACTAGTGCCATAATGGGAGAAATGTGTTGAGAGACTTAATTCCTTAGTTGAAAATTAGCTAAAGGATGTGGCATTATTGTGTATGATTTATTTTGTTTTAACTATTAAACCTTTTAAAAAATGTGCGTTGCTTAATGATCCACCCTGTATAATTATATTAAACACATTTTGTAAGTTGTGTTTCGTTATGTTAGTAGTAGCAGTAGCGGTAGTGATATGTGATAGTAATGATGAAGTAGTCACAAGGTGCACGCACCTTTATAGTGATTAATTAATCATATGTGCCCGAGTACAAAGGTATGTGGGACAGCGCAGTATGCTCTATCTAAAATTAACCTTTGCTACAGTAACGAGTCTAGCACGAAGGCAGTCAGTCTGTTAGAATTCATCAATCCCAGTTGCTTTACAGAGACATGGAAAAATTCGTTTCATGTTCTACGTTTTTGGATAACATGAGTGAGACTTGGAAGTATTTTATACTTGACCCACTGGGTGCCAACCTATAAAAAACACGATACGTCATTTCATAAGACTGTTTATACTAAACATAAAGAACATCTCGTTAGTAAAAGGTTATGAAGCGAAACGCTAGCTGTTGTCAATGCCATCATCATACCTCAAATACGACCAATCTAGTTTACATCTTTTCGGGATAAATAAACGATAATTACCAGAAAAACAGGCATATGACATGTAAAGACAGGTAGCTATTAAACACTGCCGAAGCCGATGGTTCGAGGTATTGAAACCTACCAGATGGACTATACCTAATAGTATGTACATATTAAATAACACCATTTCAAAAGTAGAAAGAAAAGCGGTTTCCAAAATGCGGATAGCATAGAACATAAGACGAAAACATGGACAACAATAGTCTTCGATAATTACATAAATATCACCGTTCACTTTAAATCAGAACTAAGTATAATCTTAAGTCTAGGTGCATCTAAGTAATGCGATTTGATGAAAGAAAGAATTTGAAACAATTTTAAGAGATCCTTAGAATATTGGAGGTTTAATATAAACACGAATTCATAACAAAAACCGTAACGTACTAAGCGCTATGACTTTAAGAATGTTTCCCCATTTATCGTGTATAGCACAAGCACTTCAAAATGTTTTGAAACTTGGATTTCTAAGTACAAATGATATTCCAATTTTGAATTTATTATGTAATAAAATAGTAAATATTTTAAGCATTTCGTAGGACCCATCAAGGTCCTCATATCCTCAAGGAAACATCTTTCCCTATCACAACACCGCCTGATTCAAGATAAACCTCTAATTTCAACTTACCGCAAAATGTTACTGTATCGCGATTGGAGCTTATACATTATTGGTAGAAACATTCAGTATTTTGATTAAAAAACATTCCCTTTAAATTTAACTAAAACAGTGATTTTCAATAGACGTGCCATCAAATTAGCTAAGTATCGCGTTTATTTTAATTTCTTTTAATGGTATTTAACGCTTTTTACTACTGAGGCACCACAGGCGGTGGACACTAATGGTACGCGAGACTAAATGATAAATTGGGAAAGGATTTTTTTAAGAAAGGAAAAGTTCCAGGTCTAACTTTAGGGTACCTCCTCGGCTTTTAGCCATTTATAGGGACTGAGGAAAACCTGGAAAAAACCTCAGACTGGGAGGACGGTCCTGGCGGGATTTAAATCCCAGAACTCCCGCTCACGAGTCCGCGCCTTAACGACCTCGGCCACCGATGGCGGTACTAGGTATGCCGTGAAACCCGTGATTTTGCGATATTAATGTAAAAAATTATAATATCGTCCAATATTTATTTTAAAAATTAACAAGAAAAACTTACGAATTTTACAGGAAAATTATTTGCTTACGCCTTACAATTAATGGTTTGATTTATTAAAATGAGAATTGAGTTTTTCATTTCTTACACCAAGTTTAATTCGTAATATGACTGAAAAGAAACATATACGCAACTCCTATTCCACAGGAAGAAAACTCTCGTCTTTCTTACTTTGTATGTTAGTGCCGAAAAAATCAGTTCGTACAAGTAAGTAGTTGAAAAACGTAACAGAATATTAACTGCTTCCATTGCTGTTATTAAGTACTCTTCCATGCTAAAAGTCAAAATTATTCCAGATGAAATGTCCGTTCTAATTGAAATCCTGCAAGTTCCTCTTCTTTCTCCAGAAGTAAATCGGCATTGAATTCTGAGAACACGGTTTAAGGACCCGTACCCAGTGTTACTAACAGATAGTTCTTGTAGGAGAATCTGCCCATTTTGTGGAGGGGATGAGGAATGGATGCATATTCTGGTCGAATGGAAACACCTGGGAACAAAGCTTTTCCCAAAAAACTTTTTAGGCAATTAGAGGTTGACTGGCACCTAAAACCTGTTTGCGAGTTGCACCAATTGAATATTTTGCTAGCCAAAGTGCCCGAAGCTTGAAGAAATTTATCTTCTGTTTAGAACGCAATAACTAGTATAATTATAAATAATATTTAATATGTTTCCATTCACATATCTCTAAATACCGTTCTTCCCATTTTTAAAAAAAATACTTATTATTAGCATTGTTTTATTTTTATTGTTATTTGCTCTATTTAAAATTGTGTATTATATTTAAGCATGTACGGTCTACGATCCCTGTATAAAATATATTTAAAATGTGCATATAGAAGTATATAGCAATCTACTCCTACTACTTGGCGACAGTGTTAAGAGGGAAAACATCGTGCCATGTTTCTTAAGAGCTAAGAGGTAATTAAAAATAGGTTCAACTTTTCCTCTTTTAATTAGAAATTTTCTAAACTGAATTTAGATTCAAAAACACAAAATTAACACAGTAAACTTTTAACAAGTGTCGAACTATCACATGCCAAAACGTTTCGATTAATGCAAGCCTATAAACAACTGACTGCTGAAAGCAAATTGTACCTACGCAATACCAAGTTTCCCGTACTGTTAAAAAAGTGTACATTAGTGTGTCGCGGGAACTCTCTGTGTGTCAGGAACAAACAAAAACAAAATCAAAATGTTGAGAACCCCCTTCTACAGTGACAATTTCTAAGATAAGCATCATAGTTAACAGTATAATTTCTGAACGTTCTGGTATATGTAATAAATAAGCTCTACATAGGAATGGGGATCGAAATATGTTTAGTTACAGTTCTGCTCGATAAGTACTGAAAATGAGGCCCCCCCCCCCATTAGAGTGTTTTTAATGTTGCCAAAGACATGTGTGTTACTCGAATTAGTTAATCAATATGGAGGAAGCACGTCTATAAATGAATAGCAATATTTTTTATTTCCGTCTCTTCCGTGCATTCAGATATTTATAAATCTGACAAAAATATAGATTTCACTTGCTAAAATATCGTTTACTTTATATGACTCTTTTTACGAACTTAGCAAAAAATACTTTCGCTACATTTACTGTACGTTAATTTATGTGGGAAAAGTGTTCATCAAATTTGTTGTCATTCAACATATTCCATTATGAATTCGCTTCATAAACTCTAAAGGATATATACACTCCTTCAAATATTTTTCTTAGAGATGGAGAAGTCAATAGTACTTTAGCTTTTCTCAAGGGCCTGTAGTTTGTGCCTACGCTCCAATA
This sequence comes from Metallyticus violacea, assembly GCA_030762175.1. Taxonomy (NCBI): domain Eukaryota; kingdom Metazoa; phylum Arthropoda; class Insecta; order Mantodea; family Metallyticidae; genus Metallyticus; species Metallyticus violacea. The sequence continues at coordinate 89,858,514 of CM060845.1, forward strand.
GCTGCACCTACAGGAGGAAGGCATGGGAGTGAGGGACCATCGGGAGGCCAGGACCACGGGCAATGGGGCATGGAGCAGACGAGGTTCTAACATTATTTTCAGATAAAGAATTCCCGAAGCTGATGGAAATCAACCCCTCAGTTAGGTCGCTTTCATAACACATATCGGATATGAAGAAACCTTTCTAAAGCGCAAGCCGCCGTCTTGCCGCACCAGCCCATCTCACCTTACACTTTCTACGTTGTAACATAACCTAAGGAATGAAATTATATGAAATGGGACAGCGGAATATTCATGGAAAGGAAAGATCCATTTTAGCACTCATCTAGCGACCAGAGGACACCACGAAAATCCAAGAGATTTTAACCCAAGACTTCCTGAATGTGAATTCCGTGCGTTACCACCTGAGCCACTCCACTCAGTACTGTTTTTGATTATGAAAAAAAAAAAACGAAAGAAGACTAAGTTTCCAATTCTTGATAAATTACTTGTAAAATACGACCAGAAACAATTTTCTCTGGAATAAAGTTTAGCGCAAGAACTCTTAGGTAACATAGCATTAGAACCAATGGTAAACTTTTAATTAAGTCTGCAGTTGTTTCTTTTTAATACTTAATGCATTTACTCTAAGATCTTATAATTTAATTAATTTTGAAGATACAAATATTATAATAAAATACATATTTAGTACGTAACATATACAGATTTGCTTGTTTTAAATATTATTATTCTTAAAAAGCATACACTTTATATTACCTGATAAAAGTACAAGAAGATTTCGAGTGCCATGTTACTCATCAGCAATACTGAAAAATATATCGGTATCGAGTATGGAACTTTGGTATAGATCCATCCCTATAAGCTAAATATATAGTTTTGAAATAATAAACGCTTGAAGCAACAACTGTAAATTGCAGAAGACAGCAAATTGTGTTAATAGCTGGCCATCAAACTTTTTATTACTCATAATTCTTGCTTATTTTTCTGTTGATAGCTGTACCCGTAAATGGATACAATTTTTCCCATATCTAATCAAACCACATATATATACATATATACGTGGAATAAAATTCAGATCACATTAACTAGAGAGAAACATGTTATTCACACAGACATTTTTTACAATTTCAAAACTATGAAGTCCGGAGTTGAATGACATTTTTTTCCCCTTTACAAAGCAACAGAGTGCATTATCACGCTTAGTTTTGACACCTTGGCTAATATAAGGTCGTTTAGTAAGCATTATCATCCCGGCAATTGACAATGTCCTTCTAGACGATGAATAACATTAATGAGGGAGTAACGGAGTACTTAGCATCTAAAGTTACTTGTCGTGGATAAAGTAAAACTCCGAATAAAATAAAGTGTAACCCAAAGTAGAGGCGCTGGATAGACATGGAATTAATGAGGTTCTAAATATCTTCTGTGGAATAACGTTTTCATGCTTATTGTACTTGGAGAGTCAACTGTTGAATATTAATGACTAGCTGAAGAGAAACCTTCAACCATGTCCCACACTTGTTCAGTCGGATTCAGGTCATAAAAACTGTAGGGTAAAACTACACAGTTTAATTCTGCACTGAGAAGCGTGCCGTGTTCGACCTTCGTTTGCTGAACCTCCCAATTCCATCTCTTAGTCATGAGGGGCAAGTCAAAGGGCTGATTATCAGCTAAACGTCGTATATTTAGGATGTCTATTATATTTAAAGGTATTTAGTATACCTGTATGCATGAATCATGAGAATTGAAGCATTCAGACGAAGTTTTAAGTTTTTATATTTATTATTTTTGGCCTAAATGGCATTTCGGTGGACTTTTTAATGCAACCCTTTCCCTTATAATGCATACTTTTAATCACGGAATATTCCCGATTATTATTGTAACCGAGTGTTCGCGAATGACAAGACATCCAGTATGACTTAATTATATTACTTTATTTTAGCTATACAGCATTATTGGAGATTTAAGTCAACAATGAACCTAGTATAACAAGGAATAGAGAAATAAGAGATAACACATTTGTAAGTTGTTACATTAATATTTACAAGTGCTTTGACTAGATAGAACAGTACAATAAAATGTGTGTACAGTTTAAATTATTAAAAATTACAAAAATCAATATTGTTCATCCCTTTCTACATAAATCATACATCACAAAACGAACTAAACTTTTTCCCCATATAAGAGAATGAGCAAGCAGGTAGTTTAACGTCCTTCAATGAAAACATTATATAAATATGCTGCCTGAGAGTGAATGTAACCTTTTGAAGAATAAATAAAAACAACTACATTAGGAATTTTTATAAAGATGAAATTATTATTTTCTAATTATCTATATAAAGAATTGCAAATGCTATATTCAAGATTTTATATCTACAATAGTGCAAGTAAAAGCACATGAAATACAGGGCTATAGAAAGTTAGTCACAAAAAAACAACTTGATACCTAAGCATGATCACAGTTTATTTTTCAGACAAACAGTTAGGAACACATTCCTAGCACACTTACCATTACACTATATTCTGCTTATTTTGTTTCTGCTCCTAACACATATATAGAAACGATTACTGCATCTGTAGTAATAATCAATATCAGAACGTTCTTGTTTTGTGAAAACGTAAGCTTCCGCGACTCGTTATAGAATTAAAATTCTTGTTTTGACTCATAAACGTGTTCAATTAGTTCGGGATCAGCATTGTCTCTCTAATTCCATCTTCCTAGTTTTCTTTCTCCTGTTCTATTTTTTTAGTCATTACAACCATTTTTGGGTATATATGCTCTATATATCATCAAATAAATTTATATTAATTTGCAACTCTCCTTCACACTAAAACGGCTTGCAAAACAATGAGGCGAGTGGACAATAGTCATACAGAACAGCTAACAGGAATGGTTAAGGCACAGTTCAACTTAAGCACAAAAGTAAGGCAAAACGTTATAAATAGAAATGTAAAATTAATAAATTATCATCCACCTGACCACTGGAAGATTAGGAAAATGTAAATTTTGCTTTAGTTAAAAAACAAAAATGTTAAAGCATGTAATGAAAATTTCACGCAGCGTAATATAATGTATTTAAATTCTGTTTTTCAAATAAGTGACAAAAACCAACAACGATTTGCATTGAAATGTACCGAGGATTGCGTCAGTAATATGAAGGAACTTCTCCATTCTGCACTTAGTTCAATTTTTTTTTTTTTTTGAAAAGCATGTGAATTGTTCGAACTTTTTCCCATTGGAGTGCAATGCTACAATCGTGTTAAAATACCAACATTTAAATTAAGTAAGGCGATTTTGTATTTGCAATTTTCCTTTTAACTTCAAATGGAGCCATAATTATGTCACATGTGTCATAAACCAGTAAGTATGTAAGTATATAAATATATACATACATACAAAATAAGATATTGTCATTAGTCAGAAGAGCCTAGGAACAGGACTGCAAAAAGAAGAGAACAACCGAAGCCAATAGTGAACGTGATACCAAACTTATGATACAGATAAGAAACGTTATAGACTTAACAAACTCATAGAATCAATAGCTCGTATGGACTATTCACCATATGAGTAATCAATAAGCCCCCTCGCTTGCGAAGGCCCTAGTCCGGGATGGGACATTCATTAGTCAAATTAATTACCGTACTTTCCTATTTGTATTAGTTTGTTTTCTCAATGCATAACTTCCATTTGCATTGTTTATATTTTCCTTTAAAAACAATAGTTGATATCAAATTTGAATGTTTTATTAATTGCAAAAGAGAAATTAAACCTAGAGAAATCTCGATGAAATTCGTTTTATAAAATTTGTCACAATTTAGATTGCCCACTATTCATTTACACAGCATTTGTTTAATCTATTATGAAAAAGTGACACTTTGTCCTCTTATGGCATTATCAAATCTGTAGCGGTTTTTATTTTTATTTATTATTTCTTAATGGTATTTCGCCCGTTTTTACTACTGAGGCACCACAGGCGATGGACACTGATGATACATGAGATGAAATGATATATCAGGAAAGGATTTTTTAAGGAAGGAAACGTTCCAAGCTTTACTAAACCCTTCCAGACCTGTCTTTAGCCTAAAAGACTAAAACCGGAGTTATGAATGTAACAGGGTTACGTCCATGCTGTATAGAAAAATGTCCAATGTGTGTACAAAGTGACACGGATTTTCATTGTTTATTATACTGCATGGAAACAAAGTTGTGGAGAGAATAGGCGTGACAACCAAATGGAAGAATTTAGATGGGGAAATATTAATTAGAAAGATTTTAACTGTAAAAGGAGAGAAGATTATAAAAATTATAGGGAACCATTTGGGCAAAGTTAGATAGAAATAGATAAGAATGATTATGAGGAAGATGCAGAAGTACAATAAGTATAAACAAGGATAGGATAATACAGAAATAAAATTATAGTCACCAATACACTAAAAACCTGGAAGACGGAAATAAGGCTGCCTATATTAATTTAATAACTTGAGACTGCAGAATTATATTTCTAAAGGCACTAGATTTGATAAGGATAATTATTATGTATGTGCATAAGGAAATAATTTAGAGATAGGTATAACAGAAATTGAAATAATTTGTAACTTGTACTTATGTGTATGTCATTTGACAGGTGATTGTATCTTACAAAAGGGTTTTGTATACATTATGTGGTCAAAGATGTAAGAAAGAGACAGAGATGTATACCTGACACCTCGTCCGCTGACCGCTCCTTAGACAAGGCTGAGAAAAGGGTAAACTATCTTTTGTTAGGTCACGAAACTTCTGCCCATGGAATACTTAGCAGTTGACAGTAAGAAAACATATGGCTGTAACGGGACAGTATTTGAACAAAGTCAGTTATAGCAAAAATTTAAGAGAAAATTAGAAATGTCAGAACGGAAACGAAAACGTTTTATTATAGGAAAGCCGGGGATACAAGGTATTGAAACCGCCCATAAACACGTGCATTATCTCTGAGAACATTTGGCAATTTACCACTAAGGGAGGTTAAAAGATGTTTCATTAGAAATCAGCATGTATGGAAAGTGCCGAAATTTATGACAGGCTGTTCTTGAAAAATTCAGGTTCGTGGGAAGACATTGTAGATCAGGAGGGAGAGAATAATTCTAGCCAATGTGCATAGGATAAAAATCAACGAATAAGGAGAACTTAGATACAAATAAATATTTTTAAGATAGCCAATGATGAACATATAACTCAGAAACAGGATAATATACGAGGGAATTTAATTTAGCGAGAGGCGTGGCTATGTGGTAGAAAAATGGAGTACAGTACAGAAGTTCCGAAACACTCGAGAGATATACGAAAGAGACACGAGAGACACACGGAGAGAGACACGAGAGACACACGAGAGGATTCACCTAAGAGATTCGAAAACAGGCAGACGAGAGACATACGAGAGGATATTTAAGAGATATACGGAAGCTGGCAGCCTAAGTCATTCGAAGGTAGTCTAAGTCATTCTAATTCATTGGAGGTTCATTCTAAGTAGATTCCTAAGTCAAAGTGAGTAGTGAAGTCAGAGATGAGCAATCAGGAAGTAACCCCCAGTATTTTTATTTGTGAATAAAATATTTTAAATAAGTCAACCTGGTGTATCTTTTGGGCAACCCATTTCTTGTTCCCGTGGATCTATATTGATCTACGAAACACTCCAGTGGACCCTGAGACCAAATTCAACAGAATTGGAGCAGACGCCACCAGTGAGCAGTCCGGGCAACCATCGAGACCATGACCACCACCCCAGCAGTCCACAACATCACGCCTACGCCCCCCACACCCATAAATCCGGCTCCAACCTGGTGTTGTGTATTGAGGTCATAATGTAAACAAGCAACTCTAGAAAAAATACACCTGGAGAAGATAAATTAGATTATATAATTTTGATTTAGATTGTATTATGTAATGAATTGATAATTGTATTTGAAGTTTAGTATATTATGTACTCTTTCAATGTCAATTTCAATTTACTAAATTTTAGTCCACATTCTTCTACCAAATGAAGAAATAATATTCTTTAGAACTATAAAAGGCAGGCAAAGACCAAAGTAGGCCTTTGTTATGTGTTAGAGGATCTAAAGGGGACTTCACTTCATAAGAAACATCTAAATGCTTGATTTTTGCAGTTCTTTGAGACAATGATATCAATTTTATTTAAAATGCCTGCTACTTACTCCTTTGTCACGGTCCAGAGTAAGTTGTTTTGTAGAGCCCTTCCCTTGGAACACACGATTCTTGCCACTCTGCTCGAGAGCGATTTCTGCTCAGCAACACAGAAGAAAGGATATCTCGTATATCTGGCCTGGGAGCGGTTGTTACCTGCGTGCTCAGTGGACGATTTTTTCTGGTTTGTTTCAATGTGAGGTAGCCTGTTTGACTCGTCAAATTTCTCTCTCTTTCGGCATCACTTCTATTCAAGATAAATAACATTTAATTTATACCAGTTTTATTATAATGTATATTTAATATGATGCATGAATTCTTTTAGGTTTGGATTGGAAGAATAAGCGTTACCTTGGTGCGTTTATTGTGTAGCAAATTAATATATTTATGGGGAAAATATTTCTATATCTTATTATTTAAGTAATCCCTGAACTTTGTTATAAGTCCTGAATGCCAAAGCCAGTTTCAAAATAATCTAAGTGTACTTGGATTATTTTGAACTGGCGGTACGGTTTAATGTTTTCTGGAAGGTCAGTAAATCTGACTACATGTCCTTACTTGTTAATATAATTTCTTAAAGGTGTCCTCTCACTACTTTACATGTTTAATCAAAGCCTCTATGATTATGGGAAAGCTATAAATTCTGTCGTTGATCTTTTTTATACGCTATCCTGTCTAATGGAGCAGTAACTAAAAATGACGGCCAACTGAAAGGATTATGGTTCAAAATAATATAATGTTTAAGAATAAAGGATAATTGGTTGTATGATATTTAGGTTCTCGTCAAATAATTGAAAGTGCTCTCTTCGTTCTTCTATGTCGTTTTTAAAAATGTTAAAAGGAATAAAAAATATTAAAAATTAAATTAAATGAAAGGTTACCAGTTTCCTCTAAAGGTAAAATCTTGCTACATGAGATAAGATAGCTCTTTACCGTTCTCAGTAAACCAATTTTGATGAGCTCTATAATTCCCTAATGTAGAGCTATACAGATTATGTACAAACATCTGCTTAAACACAGTGACTATATATATATATATATATATATATATATATATATATATATAAATTAACTTTTACCTGGCTAACTTAACCATTGACTAAATCCTGCAGGTTTCTCCAGACGGTTCTGTTTTTCGCTACTCTTTATCATTGATTGCCTGCTATGATCTTGAAGAAATTAGCAATTTACTTCTATACTTGCCTTTCCTTTTCCTTCCGATGCAAAAGTCTCGTATGATGGACGCATATGTCCAATTGTTCTCCTGAAATTTCGTGACGTGATCACCCCATATCCATTTGAGAGCGGAATTTCATGTTTTTCAAGTATTTCAATCTGTCCATATAATTTATTTCGAATTACAAATTAACACAAACCAAGAACAAAGATGGAATGAGAATAAACGACCCTACAATATAAAGAAAGCAAACTGGGATAAACTAAAAACGGAATTTAAATTGCCTACAATGCCTAAACCTCAAGAGGACTGTAACAATAAAGCATTAGAACTAATCAAAGCCATCCAAAAAGCTATGAAGTGATGCATACCCAGAATTAATAAAAAACATAACACTTCACCAACATTTTGGAACAATAATCTGTTAAAATTAAGAAGATCAGTTAGAAAAGCTAGAAGAATTTATCAGAAATCTATTATTGCCTCAGAAAGAGAAAATAACTTAAATAAATATAGAGAAATTAGGAAAAAATACAAGGAAAATATAGAAGAATATCGCCAAGCTGCATGGAAAAATTTCGTAGAGATAAACCTTTCCAACAATATATGGGGTACACCTTACAAGCTAATAATGGAGAAAGTAAAAACCCCAGAAATAATATCCACTCTGGATAAAGGGGAGGATAAAATGACTGTCAACTGGATAGACTCTATAAATCTCTTACTTCTAAAACTACTACCTAATGATATTAAAGAAAATGATAACTCAGAACACAGAAAACTAAGAAAAGAACTCATTACTGTAAAAATAGATGAAGGTGTCATTTTCCCCTACCATGAAGTTGAAATAAGAAAAATTATAAAGGAATTAAAGAAGAATAAATCACCAGGACCGGATGAAATAAAGTCGGAAGTGCTACAACAGTTGGAAGATCAGATTACCCCGTACCTGTGTCAATTGTTTAATAATTGTCTATGGCAGGGAAAAGTGCCTTACTGCTGGAAGGAAGCGAATGTGATCATTTTAAACAAAGGGGCTGACAAAGATTCCACGCAACCGAAATCCTATAGGCCTATTTGCTTATTAAATGTTTTGGGCAAAATCCAAGAAAAACTTTTGAGCAAAAGAATAGATGAATATAGATCAATGATTGGTATGACCAGCAAACAGTTTGGATTTAGAAAAGGCAAGTGTACAGAGGATGCCATAATCGAGGCAATAGAAACTTCAAAAATAACCAATAAAAAATACGTAATAGCAATATTTTTCGATATTGCGGGGGCGTTTGATAATTTATGGTGGCCAGTACTGTTTCAAATTTTAAGGAAAAAGAAATATCCAAAATGCATCTATAATTCGTTAATAGATTATTGTAAAAATAGAAGAGTGTACGTTAAGGGTGCAAACCAGATCATTACAAAGGAAATTACCAAAGGATGTCCGCAGGGATCAATTTTAGGGCCGATATTATGGGACATATTTTTGGAATCTCTAATAGAAAAAATTGAAGGATTAAACAGTATAAAAGATATTATCGCATATGCAGATGACTTACTAATAATAATAGAAAGGGATGAAAAGAGATCAAATATAATAACTGATCATGTAAACAATTGGTGCATGAAAGCAAAATTGGAAATTGCTCCTCTCAAATCATCATATATGTTTTTAAAAGGAAACTTAAACAGAAATCCGAGTATTAAAATTAACAATAAAAATATTAAGAGACAAGCAGTAAATAAATATCTAGGTATATATTTGGATGAAAAACTAAATTTTAAGAAACATGTAGAAAACACAAGATCTAGAGCGCTAACGGAATAAAAATCTATCACAATAGCATCTTTGCAGCCATATTAAACTATGGAGGAGGAGTTTGGGGGGAAAAGGCACGCGAGGTTCATTTTATACGTACTTTAAGAAGCTCCCAAAGAAAAATTTTATTGAGATGTACAGGGGCATTTTCCACTTCTCCAACAATGGGACTACTAGTAATATTGGGTATATGGCCAATTGATTATCTAGTTCGATTAAGAGCAGCCTCTTATTGGCTTAAAAAACAAAATAACTCAAAAATAATGGACATTGTTGGTAAAAAGTGTAGGAATAAAAAAGAAATCAAAGATTCTTTATTACAAATATGGCAACGAGAATGGGATGAAATAAAAGAAGGTAGAAGAGTGCATGAAATATTTCCATCAATAAAGGAAAGATTACTATTTAAGCACATTCATCCCAATAAGGGTTTAGTGCATTATGTAACAGGCCATGGTCCATATTGCTCATATTTGCAATGATTTAAATTACAAACAAATAATACATGTACGGACTGTAACGTAATCGATACACCGGAACATGTCTCATTTGAATGCCCTAAATACCAGTCATTTGTAGCAGAGGAAAGACGACTACTTGCTGGGAAACACATCTGGAACATCATGAGAGACGAAGATGATTTTAGGGCATTGAACGAGCTAACAAATAAAATATCATGCAAAATGGCAGAAGAGTATAAAAACGGCAAAAAACAAACAAGAGAAAAAATCCAAAGGCCAGAAATGGTATATTCCCCTAGAAGATCCGAGAGAATCAGGGAAAGGCAAGAAAGATATTTACAACTAGAATTAGTTGAAGAAAAGGATGATAAAGAAGATAACACCCAATTTGAATAAGAAGAAGAGAGTAGAACTGACAGAAGAAAGGAATAATGGCAGTTTTCGGGCGGAAACGAAGCAGATGAGAGAAGAAGTAGACAGAGGTCAAGAGAAGGAGAGAAGCGAAGGAAACTACACTGTCAACACACCATGGTCCAGTATAGGTGTTGCTTGAGACCGGCAGCAAATCCACTGATGTCCAGGTTCTGTTGCCAGGAATTCCAGTGGGGAGCAGCCCGGATACCCAGCGTTAGCAGAAATGAAGACGCATAGAGTAAATTGGATAATAATTGTAAATTAATAAAGTTTAAATGTAACGATTGCTACTGGGTACCAGTTGCAATTGTAGATGTTATTATAAGTCATAGTAAATAGGTAAATAGCCGTAGTGCTGGATTCCAGTACCGGTTTTGTTTTTGAAGTTTTAATTTTGTTTAGTCATAGTGTTAGTAGTGCAGATTTTAAAATCTGTAAAATTTAATTGTAATTTAAATTGTATTGAAAGATATAAGAGGAATAAATAAATGAAATCTGGAGTATTACGTCCTGATGTAGAACCAAGATATCAGGATGTAAGTATTGCAGAATTAAAATTAAAAAAAAATTTAAAAATTTCAATCTGTCCGAAGAAGAGGTGAAGGGAGAGAGTAGCCTGGAAGTATGATAATATATATTAATTATATAGTGAGTATTTTTATACCTTCAGAGTTTCAAAATATCACACGTAAAAGCTCTAGTAAAATAAAGCGCTGAGAGGAAAATAACATAAGTTAATGGTTAACGTTAAGTGAACAATATTAAATTTCATAAGATTATAAAATATTTATTTATTAATAAAAAGTAACTAGTATTAAAAGGTAATTAATAATAATAAAATAATAATAATGTATACGTAAACAATAAGTTAGATATTAGGGGATAAATTGTACAGAATATAGTTCAATTTGTTTTATATATAATTAAAAGAATTTAATTAATTTTACGTAACTTAATTTCAATATAGAAGAAAAAAGTTAAGTAAAATTATAATTGTGCTGGAAACCGGTGAAACAGTTTCTGTTTCAATCTAGTAAGTAAATAGTAGTGTTGCTTCGTAATTTGTATTTTTGTTTAAACAGCTGGTTACCAGTTATAGGTCAGTGCTTGCTTCCAGCAAATACGGGGATTTAGTTTAGTTTTATGTATGTTTTATTGTATATGTTAAAGTAGATATTTTACAGTGTTTTTCTTCTGTTCTCCCTCTAATTATATTATTATAATTATTATTTTATTTCGCTTTTTATTTTTAGTTAGTTTTCAGATATAAATAAATCTGAACAATAATAATATAGCAAATGTAAACATGTAATATTTCAAATAAAGAATAAAAGTTCTGGAATACACATTCCGGTGTATAGTAGGGTACCGGGAATAGTAATTCAGCTTTTTATTTATTAATTTTTTTTTATTTCAATCTGTCCACTTTCTTAATGTTGAAACCTTGTATCGTAAATTAGATGCCTAGCACCTTTCTTTCTATTTTACGCTGACATTCTTGTATTGCATTCATAGTTGTACGGTAGGTATAAGGCAACCGCACATGGAAGCACATAAGGAAATATGAGAGGCCTGGTTCATCCTGGTAACCCAGGAAAAATAGAGCCTTGAATTTCTGTAATAAGCGCTAAACATTTTTTCAGCACTTTTCGTATAACGTAACATAAATTATTTAGACGTTTTTCACACCAGCGAACTTATGAACTTTCCATGGTAACGCTTATATAAATACAGCGAGGTTATTTGAGTTACGAGTGCTTCCTGGGGAAGTAAAGTCACCTCAACCGGAAAAGTGGAGAGCTACCCGTTAAGTTCATATTTGTATTTTAGTAGTTATAGCTTTAGTGCGAGCGTAAAATTATACTTTACTTACAAATGATAATAATGATAAGTAATAATTTGCAAGTAATGTTTAAAATGAAGTATCTCAGTGGCAATATATAGCCGGCACCCTGCACTTAATCCAGCTTTACTACCTTGAGAATTCGGTGATTCGAAACACGTTTCTTTTGAGAGATGCTGCCTCTCGCAAATGTTTAACAAGGACGGTTTCTCTCCTCGGAACACAATTGCAGGAATAATCTCTTGCGAATCACCTTACCAGTTCTCTACAAGAGTCCCTTTTCACATATGCTTAAAAACACGTTCTGCAAGACTATATAGATCCATAAGTTTCCGGCCTAACCATTTTCTAGATACGATAAACACAAACATTATATTTCACTTTTCAATATAGTTACCATTTATTTCAATACACTTTTCATATCTTTAATACATTTTCAATTCCCCCATTCCAAAAATAGCCAGAAGTCTTGTCTGCAAAATGGGCATGAACAGCATCCATCACTTCGTCACACTAAAATTTTCTCCATCCGGTCCTTCTTGAGTTTTGAGAAGAGGAAATAGTCACTGGGAGATAGATATGGGTTGTAGGGAGAATGATCGATTTCATTGAAGCCACATTTCTTCACAGCTTCCTTTGCAACAAGAGCTATGTCGTGAAGGCGCACACCACCACTCTGCTTTCCTCACATTTTTTCTTTGATGGAAGCACGTAGTCTGTGCAATATCCAGCATAGTACTCCCTACTTACTGTGGTGTTGCTATCCTGGAAGTCAATGAAGAGTATTCCTTCACAGTCTCAAAAGATTGTGACTATGATCTTCTTGTTGACTGAATGACCTTGGCCTTTAGAGGCGGTGCTTTGGCAGGTTTACGCCACGCCATTGCATTGATTCTCTTTTGGAAAAGGGATCATAATAGAGGACCATAGTTTCATCTCCTGTAACAATGGTTTACAGAATCTCTCTTGTTGCCACGGACGAGCTCCAAAATGCCTGACAACAGATGGCTCATTGCTGCTTTTGGACTGAGGAAAGAAGTCTAGGCACTAACCTTATTCATGTTTAAATGTTCATGAATAATTCGAAGGACTGTCGTTTTAGAAAAACCCCAATCTTGCTGCTGTTATTTGAGCCGCGGTCGTCCATAGTTTCTCCTTCCACAAGAGCGATGTTTTCGGGAGCGAGCACCTCCAAAGGCCGACCTCACGCTCTTCGTCTTCAATGCTTTCTCGACCCATTCGAAAAATTTTGGCCCATTCTTTTACGGTAGAATATGAGGGGGATGTTTCCTTATATACACAGTCCAATCATCGTTTAATTTTATTTGGAGTAAGTCCTTCTTTTGTGAAGAACTCAATATCAGCTCGAAACTCCATTTTGAACATGTCACAATACTCTACACATAGCCTTCTTTATGAAACTATATCTGAACAACTGAGCATAGCGGAGCGGAAGTTACAATTGCTATTATTTACTTAACAGATAAGGTGTATCACCAGATAAGGGTTTTATGAAGGCGATGATCCTTATCGGCGAGGCCGGAAATTTATGAACCTACCCTAGTATGTGGTGGCATATCTAGCGAAGAACAATTGACATACAATTTATACGCAATGAAAGAACCGAGTAACACACGAATGTACAATCATTTGCTGACAAAGCCTCACTTAAACTACCCACAATCTTCTACCTGTACATGTAGTATACAGCATGGCCAGTACGCGCTCTGTCGGTCCGTAACTCAAATAACCTCACTGCACTATGTAGCATGTTAAAATTGACTTTCAGCATCTATCTTGGTTTTTAGCAGTGTTTGTAAAAATGATGTCAAAGTTATATCACTGTATTAAAAAGCCTTCACATCGCACAAAGTACCCCCTTCTTCACTCAGTCCCAGATGAATGAACATATGGAACATTGTGGTGTTATTGTTATGGGTGGAATTACCCTCAGGTACCATATATTTTTCCCCTGGAAAACCCAACCTTTGTTTAGCAGTATAATTTTGCATTGGCACTTACCCATAGATAGAAACACAAGTACTTATCCCCAAAAAAGAATATTTTGGATGTTTAATACTTTGAGATAAGTGTCGTG
>CM060845.1:89877500-90042500 GCA_030762175.1 Metallyticus violacea
CTGGCGAAACTATAAAAGTGCCTGCCGCCTTCTTTTACTGACTTTAACAGAGGGCAAGGGCTGGTCTCTGCTGGCAGGCAAGAATGAAGAGCAGATGTTGACGGTGGAACAGCTCAGCTCTGAAAAGGTTGAAAACTGGTCGAGGGACGGGGGAAACTAAACTGAATTAAAAAAATGTATGTAAAGAGGAAATTGTGCTTACTTATTCTACTGGCATGTGGGATATTTATATTAAGCTAATATCGGTATTATTATTATTATTATTATTATTATTATTATTATTATTATTATTATTGTTGTTGTTGTTGTTGTTGTTGTTGTTGGTGGTGGTGGTGGTGGTGGTGGTGGTGGTGGTGGTGGTAATAGTAATAGTATTGTAACTACGTTAAGCAATGAAAGTAAACTTATTAATTAACTTGTACCTAAAATGTACCTTTTTTGTCTATTGCGGAAGGACGTAAGGTCCAATAGACCCATGCGAACGTTTTAAACATAATATCATATGTTAACTAGAATAAATATACTAATTAATTAATTCATTCGCTCATTCATTCATCCATTCCACTGATGATACCAAACATAGGGTCGGCGAAAGCATTGGTTTAAAAAAATTAATTAAAATCAACGACCACAACAAAATAGCCTGATAATATTAAGTTTCAATAATAGCAACACAAATCGTGAAAACCTAAACTCATTAAAGATTTCATTACTCAGAAAAAAAAAGTTTGCAAATGATTAAAATAATTTACTTTCTTCGCCAAACGGTTACTGTTTATTGGTGTTAAATATATATGTATATGTAGCGAATCTATTAGATGTGATATAGATTATATTCTCTTAAAATCGGTAAATAACTTTTTCAAGGTACTTTTGTTGTTTAGTCAGCGCACGGAATATATTTTGTCCACTTCTTTCACAGGACCTACATAGTCCTAATAATGGATTTTGTGCTGAGTTACCGAAGCCTTTTCATTGATTTTCCCACAGGTAGTGAGATGAATAAGGTAGAGGTGGTTGTGACAAGGCATTTCCGTGACCGGAAACAGCGCTATTTCCGTGGAAATCTGTTCTCAGCTTTGCTACGTGTGATTATTTTCTTACTCAATTTTCTTCCTTCATTCACTAGAGAGGAACAATATAGACAAAGTTTTCACTTTACTGCACCGTCACGCTAAAGTTTCCAACGACTCTGAATAAGAAGAATTTAATTATAAAAAAATTAAGAAACATTATTTTTAACCCACTATCTGCCTTTTGGCAGAAATGAAGGAATTTCTGCTTTAAAAATATAAATCTAGTCCATGAGGACTCTGGACTAAATGTGCTTTATATTAAAAAATTAGATGCATACGCAAGAAAGCACCAGTAAATAGTAAAACTCAATAGTCTGTACTTATTTACCATAGAGGTTGGCGGTTATTAATTGAAGAAAATGTGCTGACAAATGAGGATTAAAAGAATAGGACATATGAAACCTATTTAATGTGCAAGAATTTTTTGGGGAATTCTATAATTTAATAATAATAATTATAACAATAATAATAATGCCAAATATGTGTTTTTTAAGCTGTGGAAATCATTATTTAGGTATCAAAACGTCAAAAGTTCAACCTCAAAATTCGAGGTTTTTTTTTGTAATTTTAATGGGTAAATAATATTATTTAAACATTAATATCACGTATTTCGATTATTATTGTCATTATTATTTAGGCATTAAATTATTATTAGTTAGACAGTAGCTATTATTATTATTATTATTATTATTATTATTATTATTATTATTTATGCGGTAGAAATTATAGGCATCAAAGCGTCCAAAATCGAACCTAAAAATTGCAGTGTTTTGATTTACATATTTCACTTTTAACGCATAAATAATATTGTTATTAATTATTATTAATACTATTATTATTCCATCGGTACATTTATGCAATATATTGTCACAAGAAATGTGGCTTAGAACAATGGAACACTTTTAGAAAATTAATCGAAAGCTAAAAAGAAAATCTTGTAGGTACGCAAAGTATTGTTGTTATCAAGCGTTCATGTTTGACTTAATTTATGTTCTTATTTATTTTCATCTAAAATTTTGGAGGCTGTAAATGCAAACTTTAAAACCGTTATTATATTTCTATGTCTAAACCGAACATCTATGAAACTCACAATTGACCAAAGTTTTAATTTGTTCTTCAGAAAAGTGATCAAAATATAGTTCACTAACACACTATGTAAAAAAATTAACTCTAGCATAAATATATTTTGATCTTTATTTAAAGTACAATCGTTATTCATTTAGTTACGAAAAACTTAAGATTGTTCTCTACAGCAAATACTTTATAAATAGCCAGTTTATGTTTTATATGCAAAATAAAAATTATAACGGCTACGGAACTTAAAACTATATAATAATACATTTATCGGTGTATGTATGCTACAGAATTATTAAGAAATACGTGATTGCCAAATTTAATATTAATATTTTCCAAATCTGCCTATGTACTTCTGTGGCCGTGCAATTGAAAAATATATCAAGTATACATTAAAATATTAAGTCATGGCTACAAATAATTCATTTATTACAACTTTCTAAAACAAATCAAACAAATTGAGGGCAATAATCCTTAAAGTAATGTGTGTTATAAAATTGAAACTAAAGGGTGGCTTAACATCAAAACAATTAATATAAAATTTATAAACGTTTATTCAAATGGACTACTCATTTTAAATGTCACCATACCAACCTTGCAGTGCACCCATGTGAACGACATTCAAAAAAAACAACAGCATAGTTCATGAGCAAGTACATGATGTGATATTAGATGGCCTGTAGGTTAAAGGCGTGAAATTGTTAAGTCTGAAACCATTTAAATGGATGATCAAGAATTTCAAATGAAAAAGTTTTGAGCAAGACGGTTGCCGCTCTTGCTAACAATATATTAAAAACATTTTATGAAAAGATCGCAACGAAATGCATTATGGGTCGACTGTGGATGAAGCTTGGAACCACACTGTCACACACAAGAATCGAAACAGCAGTCAAAATAGAGGGTAGAAGTCGGTTGTTGAACGTCAAAGAAGAACCAATAGATTCCATCTGCAGAAAAAGATATTTCATCAGTTTTTTGGGAAGTTAAAGAAATGTTACTAATTGATTACCTTCATAAGATGCAAATAGTAACCAGAAAGTGCTGTTGCAATATTTTAAACCAACTAGATAAAGATAAGAAATGACGAGGTTTGCAAGAAAAATAATTTATTCGTCCCCACGAATGCACCTGCTCACAAAATATTCAAGTGATCAGAACAATGAGAAATTTGAAGTATTAATTATGGTATCATTCTCTTTATTACCCAGATTTCACTTCCTCCGACTTTCAATTTTCTCAAACAATTTCCTTGCTGGTCAGCGTTTATCACGACATCAATAAACGACTACAGCTGAAGAGGAGACAATCGCTTCAAATATTGGATAAAAGCATTGGAATGAAAGTCTTAACCTAAAGGGAAATTATGTTGAAAAATAAAAAGTATGTTTAAGTTGAAAAGTACCTCCTTCATTGTTAGGCCGATAACCTTTTACAGCGTCGTCGTATAAAAATTGCAAATGATTTGTCATGAAATTGCTCCTTTCTGATAGGTCAGAGATAATGAAGTAATAGATAAAGTCTATGTAGGTCACTCAACAATTGTGTCAGATATTAGGGTTTTTTAATGATGTTTAATGCCTGTTTTTACCACTGAAATACCACAGGTAATGGGCACCGATGATACATGAGATGAAATGATATTTTGGAAAGGATTTTTTTTTTTAAGGAAGGAAATGTTCCAGGCCTAAGTTTAGGGTACCTCAACGGCATTTGCCATTTATGAGGACTGAGAAAACCAGGAAAAAACGTCAGTCAGGCAGAACGGTCCTGGAGGGATTCAACCCCAGATCTCCCGCTCACGACTTGGCCACCCGTGACGGTAATATTAGGGGTACTAGTTAGAAAAGTGAAATTTTAAGTACTGCACATTAAAAGTAAAAGATAAGAAAGAAAGATTGATGTCAGCCAACAAAAAATGAGAAACTGTAAAACTGTTAAACTTTCTTGAGTTATTAAATTTAATTAAATTTAACTGGAGAACAGAGTTATATGCCGTTATTTTAGGTAGCAATGCGAAACTTGAAATGGCTCCGTTTAGACTGAGAGACTGGAAAATGAGATATTGTCAGGAAGAAAAAGTTACCACTTCTTGGTGGGGATGAGAAATGGGTGTATATATTTTGCCGAATATACCCACTGGGAGCCTTTGAGGCAAAGAGTCTTTCCCGAGAACTCTTTCTAGTGTCAGATGGGATTTGGTTGTAGACAATACATTTACACAGCAAAACACATTCACCTGGAACAAATACATTCTATTGCAAAAAGCATTTGCAATTCTGTTTTCTTAGTTTTTATTTTGCTTTATTCATAAAAAATAATCATGCAATGGATACACTTATAATACTTTCTTATTTGGCGTTCTTAGACACTTTATCATTATCTGGATCGGACTCTTGATTGCCTGAAACGTGTAAGTAATCCAAGCCTGCACAGCAGTTGGATTTCTCTCCTGTTGGTGATACTGCAACTTGAACCGTAGCCTATTTTATAACAATTTCCGGCTTTTAACGCCTTGTTTAATCGCAGGAAATAAATACGATAGTTTCCGATTCTAGCTTGCCAGCTTTTAGGTTGTTTTCATTTGTTTTCGGAGCTATAAATTCCACTAAAAACTTTTATTACAGAAAGGTATTTTCTAAGACCATTTGATGGTTCTATATCGTTAGGGCCTATAACATTGAAAGGTGTATCAAGTCTGTATTGTTAACACAATTAAAGTGAAAGTTCATTTCGGAAATTCAAAGAGATAGAGATTTCGATCAGAATTAAGAACTGCTCCATTTCTTGATTGCAACGAGATGTTGCTATTCTTATGAGAATTGCTTGAATAGTAAATTTTGGTAGATGGAATTATATTTATATTGAATTAGACATATGACAAATATTTAGTTAGTTAGACAGATTATAATTTGCAATCTTGCATTATTGATGAATATTCAGTTTTTATTAGGTGATTGATTTTGTAGGTACCCGTACCCGTTAGGTACCCGTTATTATAGATAAGGCTTTACAAGACAAACTGATGTAGGAAATGCCCAAAATTAATCTTGAACTTGGTAAACAACTTGAACAAATTAAATCGTTTATTGCAGTATCTCCGTTTATCGATGATAATTTAGATAATGTAGAACTAGTAGAATAAGATCTCTTCAAGATCCAAGCATATTAAATATAGCGCCGACGATATGAAACATATTTATTTCCACATAAGCCACTGCAAATTTAAAAAAATGGATTTTGAGGATAAAATAATGTTTACATATTTACTACTTTTCATATCACAATTCTATCTTAGGCCACTCTCTATTAATCTGTCCGTTTTCTTGAAAAATCTATCGAACTTTCTGAATATTTTTTTCCCTTAAGAGCCAAGAGCTATAGAAATATAGACCAGAAAAGCGGCATTTGCTTCCACGATCGATAGAAACATTTCGCAAGAAAGGCAATGCCATTTTTACATATATTTTTACATATTTACTACTTTTCATATCACAATTCTATCTTAGGCCACTCTCTATTAATCTGTCCGTTTTCTTGAAAAAATCTACTGACCTTTCTGAATATTTGTTTCCCTTAAGAGCCAAGAGCTATAGAAATATAGACCAGAAAAGCGGCATTTGCTTCCACGATCGATAGAAACATTTCGCAAGAAAGGCAATGCCATTTACGAAGCAAGTGACTGATGTGTGGAAAGATTTGTTAAATATGAGAATGTGATTGAAAACTGTGTTATGGCTGAACAAACATTTTCTTTTCCACAACGAGTATTTATCCACTTATTTTGATTACTTACCCGGCGGCGGGGATCTCGGTGAAACAACAGTGAGTGTCTAATAAATCCTAATGCACTTAAAACGTTATGCACTCATCCATGTCTTAATTTTTTATATATTGTTTGCATTTGCCTTAGACATTACCCATGATGCGTATTAATTTTCTTGAGAAATTTAACGATCTCTTGACGGAAGTTATCTTTTTGTCTCTCTAAATTTTGATACTGTTAATTATTTTATGAATCGCGTTACGACTTGGAATTCGATCACCCGGGAATTTCCAACCAAGTATTCTCCTAACAGTATGAGTGGGTTCGGTGCGAGCACATGAATCGTAAAATAACACCAGATATCGAATACGATAACTAGCATTATCATTTTACATTTTGATTCTTAGTACGATGTATTCTCGAATTACATATGTGTTGTTTCTTTTACTACTCAACGGAGTGAAGTGAAACTCAAGGATAACAGAGCATTTTTGACTTTTATGAACTGGCTTGCTTTGAGTAAATGCAACGGCTGCAGTACCCTATCTTCGCATCTCTGGTACTAAGATAATTGGATTACAATTAATACACGTTAATATTTACCCATACATATATTGAGAAAGTCAATTTATAATTTCGTAGTTTCAAAAAAGATATCTGAATTTTAAGATACAAATTGCTAAATTATTCTCATTATAGTTAAAAAAAAATCGTAGACACGAAGTATTCCGGATAAAAGTGAACATTCTCATTGGACAAACTTTAAATCCCATAGCATGCGTGCAGAAATTTTCTTCTGTATCAGTTCTTCGCCTTTACAAATAAGCGTGCTATCTTTCTATCCATAATTAAATATTTGTTTAAGTGATATTATATTATAAGTTAATGAAGAATCGATTTATTTCTTGGTTTATTTTAAAACTATATCGTGCTCATGGCTCGCAACTGAATTTGCGTTCGCCACGCAATGACTGGTTCGGTATTTTAAAAAATTCTTATTACAAAAGTGTCCATTCGAATGTAAATTGCAATTTAGATAAAAAATCTAATATCAGTCTTTTTCGTATATTGGACTAGAGTCCCAATTCTAAAAATACAATACTTTATTAATATTCACAAGTAAATATAGGTGTATGCACATCATAGCATAAAAACTAATATCTGAATATGAACGGTAAAAGCTGGCATGTTATGTTTTATAATACCATGACAGCTTTTTAAATAATGTTTTAACACCAATTTTCATTACTGTGGCATCAAAGGCGATGTAATATATCGAGGAACCCAAAAATGTATACACACTTTCACAGCAGACATCTATTTAATATATTTCAAAGTTGGATCGAAAAAAAAGTGATGTATAGTATGCTGTTCTGTAAACAGATGTGACTCACATACATTATGACAGCGTTGCTATGTGACAGGTAAATCAACAATGAACAAATGAAGCCAAAATTATCGTATGGTGTTCTGTAAACAGACGTGACTCACATTGCGTTATGCTAGCGTTGCTACAACAAAATGGAGCCTAGATTATCGTTTGCACAACGGAAAGCAATTCTGAAGTGGTATTGGAAAACTGAGAATGTTGTTGAAGTTGCAAAATGGAGACGTGTGTACAGAACAGAACCGCCAACGCAAGTAACAATTGCACGTTGAAACTCATAGTACCGTATGCAACAGAATGATGCACAGCACATTACCGAGATGTACGTGCGTATCTTCCAAGGTACTGGATAGGACGAAGAGGTCCGATTGAGTTTCCATCGTGTTTTCCGGATTTAACTCCGTTGGATTTCTGCCATGGGGAACTCTTAGGATGTTGTACACCGTAGAAAATCAGCTACAATGGCAGCATTACGGGGGAAAAATTAAAACGAAATGTGCTGCAATCGCTGAGGACACTTTCGCAAACGTTGCTCAATCAGTAGTTCAACGTACTCAGAAGTGTATCGACGCCGAGGTGTACATTTTGAGCAACTGTTTTAACTGTAAAGGTCTAAGATGATTAGTACTCATCATTTTCTGTTTGTATGAATTCAGTTTTGTTATGTTATCACAGTGCTTTCTTTGCTTGAAGTATGTATACATTTTTGGCACTCTCTGTATGTAATGAAATGATATTGGGAAAGGATTTTTTGGGGGACGGAAGGAAACGCTCTACGTCAAAATTTTAGGATACCTAATAGGACAATTTATGCCGCCACTGATTTCTTTTGGAACAACTCCTTTACATGAAAATAGTCATAAAGTTACAATAAAATTCCTCACGATTAAGGAATATATTCTATTGTCAGAAACATTCCTTAAAAATAGTATAAGGTCGAATTCATTATGAAATAGGCTTTTTCTCGTTTGTCATCAGTAACTTTAACAGAGCTACTTATAAAGGAAGGTTATTCATTATATCAGTAGTACACATCTAGTAAATCTATTAGAAGGAACGTAATATACTATCAATGAGAATATATTTATCTCTTGATAAGCAAACTTCTCAAATATTAGTGAAGTTCACTTCATTCTGAGCTTCGTTAGCAAAAGGAAGAATGGCGTACGTTTATTACACATTTTCCCTCATTAGTTGCTAACCATTCATAAGTTTAATATTTTGCATGTTGTATCTGTTTTTACGTGATTGGATATCTTGTGATTTTTATCAACGCAAAGCAAACCTTTAAAACCTTAATCAGTTATCTCTTTCAAAATATCTCTATACCACTGTTATACACACTGATGTGCAGAAGGACAAAGAAGTTGAATCGATGTGGAATAATGAATGATGATGGAAATAATACAATCACAATAACAAATGTACAAGATTACGGTGGGATTTTGTTCACAATGCATACATATATGGCTACCATAACACAGACATATCTCCGCCATAGATAACGAAGGGAAGTAGGACTCTTCAGTATGAGATATGATCACCCCTAACGTCTATGTAAGCGTTGAATACATGGAGTATTTGAGCATGCAGTACACCTGTACTTCACACTAGTTCATGTGTTCCTCTTCCATCGATATGGATCTTTGCTGACACGTGCCTCTAATAATGTCTTCAGATTATCCGCGTGTTTGATGGACTTCAGATCCAGTCCTCACCTTGATTGTTGTACGACGGGGTCTTGAATTATCGCACAAACTCGGGGTTAACACATTACATTCAATACCCATTGGGAAGAAATAACTCATTAAAGTATTGTTATAATCATTTTAACTTGTTTTGTTTATTCCACTCATACAGAAAGCAATAGTATGTGGTGAAAACACACTGCATTCCTAGAGGTAATTCTGTTACTTTAAGATCTGCACAAAACTGCAACTCATTTGTTTTATAGTTCACAGCTTCTAAAGAAAAAATCACACGTTTCTGTATTTAATTCATATTCCTTAATCAAGATAAAACTTTAGTTGAACTGTATGCAGCCTTTTACACCGCTGGAAATCCCCAAATAAATATAAATTGGCGATTATATCTGAAAGTTTAGGAGATACACAAAATGGATTTCAGTTTCTTCATTACAACATACACAGAAACAGGTGGCCATCGTCGTTAAGGCATAAACTTATAGGCGGGAGGTGTGGATCATCCTCCCTGAGAGGTTGTTTCCAGGTTTCCCTCACCCAGCAAACCAAGGCCTGAAACGCTTTCTTACCTTAAGGGAACCAGGAAGTGTAAATGTAGGAAATAATGCAGCAGTACACTTTTTACGCTGTATCTCAGAAATGTATAAAGCTATAAACAGAAATGTTTATGAGATATTACGTAAACTTAAATAAATGGTATGTAAATTTTAATTCTCAAATGCATATTAAAAGTTTTTAAAGCAACAATAAATCTTATTTCCTGATAACTTAAATTTTTCGTATAAAAGTACATTTTTCTCAGGATTGGCCGGACCAATTTTATTGAAAATTTGCCTACACATAATGTGTACAAATGTGAAGCGTAGTAACTATAAGTATTTAAATATCACTATTAGTGATAAAAATAAATCCCAATAAGAAATTAAAAATATTTCTATTTCTTTTTTTTTTTAATTTGAAAATTAATTTCTTTTCAAGCAACTAGCACAGATATATTATTCAAGTTCCCATGATAGCATGTTTTCTGCAATAAACAATCATTCCAATTCCACCGACAGTTTATAAGAAAAATATAAGATTTTTTTGGATTAAATTATTTTAAAAATGGTTTATGTATATATATATATATATATATATATATATATATATTAG
The DNA here is from genome assembly GCA_030762175.1 of Metallyticus violacea. Taxonomy (NCBI): domain Eukaryota; kingdom Metazoa; phylum Arthropoda; class Insecta; order Mantodea; family Metallyticidae; genus Metallyticus; species Metallyticus violacea. The sequence goes on from CM060845.1 coordinate 89,887,656, forward strand.
AACATTCAAATTTACAGAACATCTTTAGTTGAACTTTCTTAATATCTCTCAAAATGTTCATATAGTTAAAACTTTCTGAGATATAGTGTAAAATATACTCAGTTGCATTATTTACTAGATTTACACTTCCTGGTTACCTTAAAAACCCTTTCCTAATTTATCGGTTCACCTCATGTAACAGCAGTGTCCACTATCTGTGGTGCCTCAGCACTAAAAACAGTATCTAAACATTATGACATACAAATATATCAGAATAATGTATTTTTAGTTCGATGCTAATTTCAGGTATATTGTTATCTATATGTGCTAACGCGTAAAACCTGCGAAATGAATGATTATACAAATCAGAGTTCAAACTCCACTTTTTCCGCCGCTTACTCCTCTTTAATACCTGGGATTAAATTTCGGAAGGCCATAGTAGAGCGTGAGGGTTTTACTTTACAGTATAGTGGGCACAGCACCAGTGCTCTGTAAAATGATTTATCAGGAAAATTATGTTAAATATTTAACATAAATGTTTATAACTATATCCTAAACACATTCTGAAAACACAAAGAAACTGGTGTATCTGCGAAAAAATAGAAAAAAAAATATTAAATCCATATTACTCGTTCACTAGGTAACCCTGACTGTAAATTAAAATAGAATTCTTATAATGAATATGAAAATAGCTGGTAAGTTATAACACTATTAATGAATGTATAATTACAGGAATAATATCTATACTACTACTACTACTACTACTACTACTACTACTACTACTACTACTACTACTACTACTACTACTATTACTACTACTACTACTACTACTACTACTACTACTAATAATAATAATAATAATAATAATAATAATAATAATTCCTTTAGAGAAGGGCCTCCTACTTAGGATATGATTTGCCCCTTTAGATTTCGTTTTCTTAGCCTATTTGCCTTATTACCTATTTCCTGATCACTTTCTAAGTTTGATCCCATGAAGTCAAATACTATTTATAATACTACTTAATACGAGTTTACTATATGTCTCTTTTGTTCTTGGTATGCATGTTCGCTTCATAGCCTACACTTTCATTTCACTATCTTGCCACTTTGGGTTTGAAGCACTTCATTACACTGCACTGCATCTTGCTACTAATACCTCTCTTCCTAGGGTTTTCCACTGCCCCTGCTGCTGTCTGGAAGTCATCTGCCCATCTACATTTAGGACGGCCTCTTCTCTTTTTCCCAGTTTGGCCGCCCCCCACTGTTGTAGCGTAAGCCCATAAGCTATTGTAGTCTAGCCCTTTTTCACTTTAGCCCTTCTGCTTGAATGTTATGTAACATTTTTAATAATATACATAAAAACAGGCTGTTGGAAACAATGTTTTTTTGTTTTAATTCAGAAAATTGTTGTATTATATAAGATAATAGATGAATTTTTGTTTTGTTTTGTAATTCCAGATAATTCTACCTTAGATTAGGTGGGCATTTGTGGCTATTAATTTAGATAGTAACAATTATATCTATAAAAATAATAAAACTAGAAACTGATGAAAAGGATATTAAAAGTGCTTTAGTGTTATTTTTAAACAAATGAAGATAATGCATTAATGTAAAAAGTTTATACATTCAGTTTTGTGCAGTGACATGACTACGCTCATCTCGTAACATTGCCAATATCTCTAAAGATGAGTTTAACTTGTAAATTTGTTTTTCTCAACATAAGTTTAAAAGTTATTGTATTCAAAAGTATAACAAATTTCAAGAAGTTACTGTATTTGTTTAATATTTACAAGCATCTGATACGTGTTAACATATGAGGTGTCTATATTTAAATGTGGCAAGTCAATTTTAATACATAGTTCAGGATTAGCAAAAAAAATTGTGTCGCAATTACTTGTATTTGCACAGAGTTACGAGGTGGTATCCAGAATATTCGGGAGCGGTGCTGCCATATGGTCAAAAAATTATTTTGAGACCAATGACCGCCACTACCCTCGAAATAGTTTCCTTTCAAACGTATACACCGGTCCCAGCGATTCTGCCATTTTTCAAGTGCATATTGGAAGTCATATTCTTTGAGGGTGTTTAGCACAGATAGCGTTTCTTCTTGAATCCTCTCAAGTTTGTCGAAACGACGTCCTTTAAACTTTATTTTCAGTTTGGGGAATAGAGCGAAGTCTCAAGGTGCCAAATCAGGCGAGTACGGCGGGTGGGGGACAACCGTCATGTTGTTTTTTGTAGAAAAGCTCCTGGTGATCCAGGAATTGTGACAAGGCGCATTATTGTGATGCAACAGCCAGTTCCCCTGTCACCAAAGCTCGGGCCGTCGTCTCCGCACATTTTCACGATGCCGTCGCAAAACGTCACAGTAGTACGTGGAATTCACTGTTTGATTTAGTGGGACGAATTCTTTGTGCACAATCCCCTTGGTATCAAAGAAAACAAGGAGTGGCTCTTGACTTTGCTCTTCCCTTGTCTCGCTTTTTAGTTATGGTGAGGACGGGTTCTTCCACTCGGAGGATTGTTGTTTTGTCTCAGAGTCATAACCGTACATCCAGCTCTTGTCGCCGGTGATTACCATGGACAAGAAGGTGGGTCATCGTATACAGCTTGACGAAGCTCAAACTCGAAGTGCAAACTTCAACACGCTGGGCCTTCTGATCAGCAGTCAGGATCCTTGGCACAATTTTTGCGGCGACACGATGTGTGCCAAATTCATCAGTTAAAATTCGTTGGCATGTCCCATAACCAATTCCCACTTCATCAGCAAGGTCTTCAATAGTTCGACGTCGATCCTCACGAACGAGGTGTTGAACTTTGGCAACAATGTCTGGCTTTGTGCAGCTGACGGCCCACCGGTGTGAGCATCGTCTTCAATAGCTGTACGGCTGGCCCTGAACCGAGAATGCCACTCAAACACACGTTACGGCTCATGCTTTATCCCCCAAACACTTGTTGAATCATTGCGAGGGTTTCCGTAGTATTTTTTCCGAGATTTGCACAGAATTTTATGCGCACTCTCTGTTCTAATCTTGGATCCATCGTAAAATCGCCACACACTACACACAGAGTATCATGAAAAGTACTATAGAATCTCAATACATCTAATCAACTGCATGAAAATTTAAACACTCACTCATCAGATATGCTAGAGTTGTCACTTAGCGGTACAAAACTGTACTACAAATACTGTCGAGATGGCAGCACCAGTCCCGAATATTGTAGATACCAGCTCTTATATCTTAATGCGTTTTATACGTTTGTCTAATTAACTGTGGTAACTTACGCTATTAGGGTATAAAGTGGATATGACCGTGTTTAAAACCAGTAATAACACTTTGCCAAGTTGAAATATTTTTATAAAAAAGATGCACTGTATTGGATTGGATAAGACAAAGGAGGTAACCCAACAATGGCAATTGTATCGTATTGAACCTCCGGGAGAAAGAGGTGAATGTGGAATACGAAGAAGAGCCAGGTTTATTGGTTGACAGGTATGGATACGAATGGGATCCCAACGTTCCCAAACATGAATAAATCCAATGATGGAAAGATTTTTTAACTTTCACGTTATTTTTATTTTTCAACATAATCTCTCTTAAGGCCAATGTACCCAAAACGCGGGTTCGAACCCGGCCAGGATCGATGGATTTTTTCGGGCGTAAAAATCCTAAGTATGGCTTCCTTCGGAAGGGAAGTAAAGCCGTGGGTCCCGTGTCGTACATTTACGGCACGATAAAGAACCTCAAGCCTGAAATAAGAGGCCTCTGAGCAAAATTTGTCGGCCGTTTCACGCCCTGAGTTGAATGGGACGCTGATGACCTGAGATGTTAAAGAGAGTCCATAAATAAATCAATAAAAAAAAAAAAAAAGGCCAATGCATATTCTACAGCTGCAGTTCCTCTTGACATGATGTAAAACTTGATTAGGGAGGAACGATGAAAACACCAGAGTTTGGAAAGTAATTTACTCTTGAAATGCCTCACCTTACCCATTGCTTAAACACTTTTGTGAGCAGGTACATTGCTTTTATCAAATATATTTTGTTTTCTTCTGTGAACTGCGCCTTTTCTTATGAAAATGTATGTAGTAAAAAGTTAGAACAGTTAATATTTTATGTATAACACTATGGTTTCCGAATTAGCAAATGAACAAAAAATTAGCAATGAACAAAAAACCAGAAAAATATTGTAGGAAAATATTGGTCCGCAAATTGCAATTTATTTGAATATAAATATTATTATCGTAAATATATAAATACAAAAATATATAAAATATATCACTCAAAATGTTAATATGTTTCATTGCTTGAAGAAATTTGTACAGCTGTATTACTAGTTATATAACACATCATTTCTCAAGAGATATTGTAAATTTCTGGTTATTAATGGTAACATCACAATGTAATCTAACAAATAAATCAATAAAAATGTGTAAATAAATTATAATAACGGAAAAAGATCAGTTTCTTTTATAACAATAACAATTTAAGGAAAAAAATAATAACCGTTCCAGTAAAACAGAAACTACATAATTAAACATTTGGATAGGTACAGACCGAAAATGTAGTTTATTTGTACCGTACTCACAGCATAAGAATATTATTCTTCCCACACATGCAAAAATGTTGGCGTTAATGTTCTCGTGCTAATACTATCCACATCAGTCATTGTTTATCAACCGTAATCACGAGCCGCTGACATATACACGTTCAACACTCTGAATGGATACTACTTGCGAGTACGCTGACGTAACAAGTACCCGATAAGTAAAACCATGCCATTTGGGAGTGGGCGGACACTGTTCCAAACAGTGTAGCGATATTTTCATATGGATGCCTTTTTGATCTGCAGTTAGCATGCGTGGCACCCATCTTGCACAAAGCTTTCACATACAATTCTTCATATAAAATATAATCTACATATTTATTTAAAATGTCTATATCTTAAGTAAATGCATGCAATTTAATTCGTCGATCATAGCATATCATGTAGTTTTCAACAAATTCTGCAGTCCCACATATTAGTCATTTTCAAGGCTGCTAAGGGCATATTTAAATTCAACAGCCAACTTTTTAATCTTTGAAAACTAAGTGAAAATACCCTTATACATTTATATATTTAACATTAACTTCTTTTGACACTAGATATTTAAAAAAAAAATTTAGCTACATACAATGTTAAATTTAATCCATTTTACAGAATACCCACAACACGTCTTCTTTAAAAAGCTGTATTAAAAATTTTTTTCGAAACAATGACTTGATACTTCAAATCAATAATCAAGGCAGAGAACTTCTCACATCGCTCTTGTACAATAAGTGAAATTATCGCCCTATTTCTTACTGCACAATTGGCATCTTCTGAACGAATACTATATTTATTATTTCACTCGAACATTTATATATTGATCATTAATCGGAAGAAAAGTAAAGGCTTTAACTCTTTAAAAATAAAACAACATAAAATTTAGAAAGAAATTAACCGTAATGTTTATTATCATATTTATTTCAGAATAGCACTATATTCCAAAATTAAATTTTATCGTTTGAATATTTTATAAATATTCAGAAGAATGGACATTCATAAAATAAGCTATTATAATGAACTTTCTTCCTCTATGTATTATTTTGTAAAATAATTGCCTTCAATAACACCTTTGTACAATTTCATAATATGAGTTTTTACTCAGTAAATTTGCCACAGCCTTAAATTTATTTTGTGTTGCTGCGATTGTAATCAAAAGCTATTTTGGTACGATAGCCGCAAAAGTATTTTATTTTCTGATAATATATCTCCCCATTCAACTATCAGAGTTTTATTGCGGTTTTCTTTTATAAGAATGTCGGTTGTTTTAAAACTATGACTTAGATAAAAGATCTACGACGAAAAATTTTCCTGCATAACGCTGCGGTTTTCTTTCTTTTTTTAAAAAGTATCTAATGCCCATTTTAAGTAATGAGGCATCAGTACTGAGGCGATTAACATTGATAATAAATGAGATGAACTGATAACTGGGAAAGAATATTTTTAGGAAGGAAGCGTTCAGGGACTAATTTTAGGTTAATTGCCCGGCATTTACCATTTATGAATACTAAGGAAAACCCAGAAAATACCTCAATCAGTGTGAAAAACCCTGGTGTGAATTGAACCCCAGACCTTGCAATAGTTCTTGCACCCCCACGCTTACCAAAATGTAGATTTTCAACACTGTGAAAACCATAATGAATACATAACACTTAATAACTTGTGTACAGTGTAAATCATGAGTATTCAACATTTAATATTTGTATAAATCATAAGGAGTATATAACGGTTAATATCTTGTATATATTATGTAGGCACTATTTTAATAATGATATAAGTAAAATAATATTGTGAATAATGCAGCATCATCTGCAAAAGGACATACTTTCTTGGTGCACCTGCTATTGGCCTAAGACGATGACGCTGACTGTAACAAAAGAACAATAAACCCCTGCCCAGAAAGGCGAGGACAAAAATTGGTATTCGCTGCTCGCTCCGTTACAAATTCCAATAGAGCTGTTATCAAGGCGTATAACCTAACTGGCCACTCGGTCGCACACTTCGAATCAGCCTATAAGGATAGACGGGTTTCCGATTTAAAATATTAGCGGTAGAAGTTGAGTTTGAGCTCACCATGGTTTATGGATGTTTTAAACCTCTACTCACCTCGGAGCCCGTGAGCTGGCTTAGGTGGCCCCCGTTAGACCGCAATAAGCCAGGTTACCGTAGTTTGAATATCATATATAAGGAGGAATGTCCCCCGCAAAAGACATTCGGACATTCTTCTCTTAGATGCATTCACTCAAGTGGAGCAGTCAGCGTTCACTCAAACGCAGACTTTCACTCAGCTCTTCGGCGATCACCATTCACTCGAACACAAGTAAGCCTCGTCGCTTGGGCAAATGTACCACAGGGCGGAATAAAACTTCATAAAATATTGTCAACAATGGTCAGGCGCAGCATTTTCCGATAATTTGTACAGTTTCCATTCCCTTCCTTGTTCTGTGAGAAAGCGCTCACGAAATGGCGAGATCGGGTCCGTGAGTTACTCTGTGATAGTGCTGGTTTCTTCCTTTCAATTGAAAACGTTCAGTGTTTTGCTTTATGCTTTGAGAAACTCTGCGAATAAAGTGTTGTACTTTTCCACAAAGTTCCTTATGGTATGTAATCAGTAACAGATAAAAGGCATGAATTACTGCTGGAAAATTAAATGCTACAAACGTCAATTTAGCAGGTTTTTGAGGAATTATATGATTACATTATAAACGAATAACATACTACCATTCTCCTGCAATGCATTCATCTACATGCTAGATCAAGAATGCATTACTTTTAGTTGATAAGGGTTTCTTATATTAGATCTGGCCGTTTTCATAATAAATTAAGAAAAATCTTACATTTTTTGATACCTATTCACAAATTACTTTCATTTCTCTGATCTAGGGAAATTCATAGATGTTGTAACTGCAAATGCGGAAAAGTAGATTCCGAAATAGTTTAAGGGGCGCCTTATACACCGACTTGTGTGCTGAAACGTGGGTAAAGTGTAAGAATAATGGAGTACACATAACGGCATTAAAAGTACTTACAACTATATAAAATATGTTGAGGACATAGAGCCAATTTCAATACATTGACTCATATACGTGAAATCAGCATTTAAATCTATTGAAACCCTTATTGTGTAGACGATTATCTTTTATCACTAAATAAATACCATATTATTTTGAAATATAACTACACAAGTTGTTTTTATTAAAGCGCAATGCTTTTGTATTAGAAAAACAAACTGCAGTAACCTGGAACAGCATAGACAATCCTGCTCTATTAGTTCAGTTCGTTGATGATGCTTATAAGTGATTACATGATTGCTATGACTCCAAGGGTGAAAGTATCACTTGAAAAACGAGCTGCGAGCTGAGGGAGGTCCATTAGTCTAATTGCTAAAGAATGTGACTATCTAAAAGCGGAGCTCAAAACTGTTTTGTCCCCCACACAAGATTTACCATGACCAGAATTGCTTTACAGTGCTACAAAATGATAAATTTATTAGAATTAGGAATAAAAGAAATACATTTTGAACTGCATTGTGTCTAGAACTAGTATAAATAAACAAGAATACTGCATCTGTTGTAGCAGTAAAAATGACACGTTCAGAAAGTGTGGCAGTAAAGTCACTATTTCACATTGAAGAAACTTAAATGGGATAGACAACATCGATATGTTATTTAATATATTTATGTTCTTGTCACAGATGGAACCGTCGGTCCTGGTGATCTAGTGGTAAAGTTACTTGCCTCCTAGACCCAAGATTGTGGGTTTAGTACCGGTCGGTGTCTATTGAGGTTTTTTTTCGGACATTACTACTCTACTCTACTAGAGGAGCGTTTCTACAAAACTTGTTAATAACGAAATGTACGATTTTCAGTTATATGTCTGCTGTCACATTTATCTTGCTCACCCGAAATAACGTTTTTCTGATGCGTCAAATGAAAAATTGTTTCAAATAAAAGCTTTTAACATCATGGGGGATTTATTGCTAAGGCTATACCTTTTTTATCTCCATTAATGTAGGAAATACGGGATAAAGCTTAGATTTTTAAATGCCACCATTTACATTTATTCAATAATATATTTACCCCCCCCCCAAGAGTTATTCAGAAATGTATCACACTGTACAATTTTAGTCAAGAAACAGTAGATATGAAAATGATAAATCCGTGGTTTCTTTATTTAGTAGTACTATAGTGCATTTGTTCAAGTAAATCATTTAAGTTCTTCAAGAATGTAATTGGATAAATACATTCCTTCATACATACCTTCTCCATAAATTAGCAGAATTTCTACTTTCTCTTCATGCATGTAATTTTGTATGAGAAAATGTAGTCACAATAGCTAAGTACAGTACTAATTTGCTCTGATGAATGATTACGTTACATTGGTACGTAAGCTAAAGCAACTATAATTTGAGGGGTGAGGAAAATGGGGATACCTACCCCATCTCCCTATTAGAGCACCAGTATTTACATGAATCGGAAATCATAAACAAAACTCAGAACTCTAATACAGTACTACATTGGATAAACAATTTGGACAACCAAGGCATTAAACAGTTCGGTTACTTCAATAACTGTGTAGTCCTTACTGTTTGCACATTTACTATTTTCTTTAATGAGTACTGAGAAGCAATGAAGCTCTCTATGGATATGAAGAAGGCAATCTGGTGTGACTATTTCAGCAGAAGCTGTACATAAAACATAAAGAGAGGGACAGAGTTTCTGAATAAAACGAATATGTGTTTAATAAAAGTGTAATAGTTATCTTTTAGCTTACAAGACCACTTAGAATGTTAATTTTTCATTGTTAATTCCAGAAAATCTGGTTAGTTAAATCATTGCAAAGCAGTAATGGTTGCCGTTGTGTTGATTTAGAAATATGTGAATCTTATACTAATTTGCTTACCAAAAATACCAAGGAATCCAAAAAAATATATACACACTTTCACAATAGATATCCGTTTAATATATTTCAAAATTGGACCGAAAAATAACAGTAATGTATAGTATGATGTTCTGTAAATAGCTGTGACTTACATATACTATGATAGCGTTGCTACGTGTCAGGTAAATCAACAATGAACAAATGAAACCAAGATTATAGTATGGTGTTGTGTAAATAGATGTGATTCACATTACGTTAAGCTAGTGTTGCTATAACAAAATGGAGCTAAGATTATCGTTTGAACAGCGGAAAGCAATTTTGAAGTTGTATTGGAAAACCGAGAATGTTGTTGAAGTTCAAAGGCAATGGAGATATGTGTGCAGAACAGATTCTCGGATCTAACTCCGTTGGACTACCTATGGGAACTCTTAAGGATGTAGTATACAGTAGAAAATTAGCTACACTTGCGGCACTTTATGAAGAATTGAAATGACATGTGTTACAATCGCTGAGTACACTGTCGAAAACTTCTCAATCAGTAATTCAACGTACTCAGAAGCGTATCGACGCCGATGGTGGACATTTTGAGCAACTGTTGTAACTGGTCTAAGATGATTAGTGCTCATCATTTTCTGTTTGTGTGAATTCAGTTTTGTTATGTTAAAACAGTTTTTTCTATGCTTAAGGTGTTTTGGGGGGGGGGGCACCCACTGTATGTTCACACTGAAAAAAATTGTTTTGTACATTTCAAGTTTTGTGAAAATGCCCTCAACTTTCATGGCACAAAAAGTGGACAGAGGTATCCAGAATGTGCATTTAAAAAGCTTAAACTATCTATGGGAAAATATCCAGTATGTATGACTAACTTCAGGGACTTATGAAGCAAATGCCTAGAGTTTGGTTGATAGTTATTAAAGTCAAAATGGATTCTTATGAAAAAATAACTTTATGATTTTCCAGAGAGTGCAATAGTTGTAAAGCATGAGTATAATACAAGATATTGTTATTTTCTATTTTACCATCACGAGCTCGAAAGGCTTTCTTGACAACTGCAGCTACTCGACGAATTGGGGTAGGTCGCCCATGAAAGCTCACAGAAAATAAGACAGCTCCGTCCCCCTAGAAATCAAGATGTGATCGACGTCAAACAGCTAGTTACACAGCTGTCACAGTTACACAGCAGGAACACAGGACCCACTATATCGCGGTTTACTGTGGCCGGGCAAGTACTCAATGGTGTTTTGCTTGCCAGATGACCAATATAATGCATCCCATTATAATGTGTCTATCACAGACACCGTTTAGAGAACACTAGAATTGTATAGTGGAGCAATACGTAATATTTATCAATGAAAATTAATTTAGTTCCAAAAGAATTTCTGGACGCCAGCTAATCTGGCGAGAGAATGGAATACGTCATTACACCGTAAACCGCTCCTAAGGGATTGAAGTAGCAATCAAAGAGCTATGATCTGTAAGGTATTGTAGGATGCACTTACATGTACACCGTTTCAGATATTGGAAGGAGATAATGTAAGCGGTGAGCTAATCTACATGCCATGAATGTTAAACATGGAGAAAGTTATCATTAGAACATTGCCGTCATGGGTAGGGGGAGGGAACGATACAGAGAAAAATGATCACCCAGCATGTTGAGTGACTATCGTAAGCAGCTAGCTAGAGGTTCCTGGTTTGTTTTGCAAACGAACATCTTCCATAAGTTTTACATTTAGATAAACTCAGGCGTGTTAAGTTACCAGAATAAATGTTATAGATATAGGTAAATTTATTATTTTTGAACTCTTCATATATAGTTTACGATGATTAATGCAATTAATCAAATTAAAAGTTGATTTTCAGGAAGAACGATACATGACAAAGTATTTTGCATTTGAGATCTGAATTCAACTACATACTAATTACATAAAAATCATCAATTTTCATTTAGTACCAAACTAAAACTTCAACCTTTTTTATTAATATAACTATTTTAGGATGAACTACTTGAACATGATCGCCCACAGATCAATTAAGTGACAAGACATGACCATAACAAGTTGCGCATTGCTCCGTATATATTCAGGCCAGCATAGGTGTATTGTTCCACGCAGCAAGGCGGGCACATTCCGGAAGGATTTCCACGGAATGGGCATTGGACATTGCGTCATGTGTTTGTAAATTATTTAAACTTAGCGAACACAAGGAGGGTACAAATAAAAACTGTCAGCTAGAATTAACATCTAAATCAGTTGTAAATAAAAGTTCCATTATTTCTAACCATCCCAATTGTGAACATTTGCCTTCAATTGTAATTGAATGCCATTATATAACTGCATCACAGAAGAGAAATGCCTCTGACTGCTCCCATGTAAAAACCTAATAGATCAAACTGAAAAGACTTCACTCATAATCCATATGTTTAGACCAAGTATACGGTTAAAGGAGAAACGATTGCCTCTCTTACAGACAAATTTGGATAGACACTTAAGCATTGATTCGTTTTATTCAAGGACGCTGTTTAACATCTGAGGTCATTTGCATTTCATTCAATTCAGGGCGTGAAATGACCGATAAATTTTGCTCAGAGGCCTCTTCTTTCCGACTTGAGGTTCTTTTTCGTGCCGCAAATGTACAACACGTGACCCAGGACTTTACTACAAAAGTAACTAAATCGACCTTATGAAGTATGTAAAAAATTATGATACCGTTTTTAAGCATACATATTAATTTAAATGTGAATAATCTGCAAACAGAAGACTGTCCAGCTAAAATATTAAAATTGAATCAATGTAGGATTTTAATGGAGAAGACTGTGTCTCCTGGGAAACACTAATAGACTAGATACTTTGAAACTGTTCATGCTGTTTCATTCGTTATCTTAATACTATTTACATATTTTTTCTCTTTTTCCCTTAACTGCCATAATATTTAATCATATCTAATTATGTTTTTTTTTTTTCCATTTCATATTTTTCCATCATATAGCTGAAACTCTTTATAAAAAAACGAAACCAACTGCGTTGCCTGCCATAGCGTTGAGAAAACTCCACACTAAAGAAACGGAGAGGGTAGCGCCTTTGTTCGGCCAGGGTTAGCGAGTCAGTCTTTTTTATTCGGTATGTTTTGACAGGAGAGTGTGCGTCCTTTCAAAGTCACATTTAAATGCTAAGCAAGACAATTGACTTGGGTAGCTGAAATTACAGTTACGATTTAAAAGCCTCGTATCACAAGACAGATTTTTTAAAGTTCGTCTCTGCTAGCGAATCAGACGAAAGCTGGCAGATTTAAGGTAACCAATATCCAGATAGGTTTTAAATTACGAAGTAGAGACGCGTATTTCGCACGGCTCGTGTTCTATAACGTTCTCATCTTGAATCTAGTATATAAATGCAATTTTAGGCACTGAGCTTCGATCATCAGTTTATTAGTGAGCTCGCTTGTCATTCGCATCTCAGTTTTTACTTATTTCTCAGTACATCATCGCAGTAGCATCTCAGATTCTCGACTCTCAGTTTAATTCGTCGCCTGATTTTTAATTCTCAGTTTTAGTGGCATCTCAGCTAAACAAACCTCGCAGAACAATTATTCTCATTGTATCGATCCTATCCACGTCAATACACTGAGATACCGCGGAAAGAACGGTGAATAAACCATCTTTACAAATAGCATCGAAACGTCTGTTTATTTACGACGCCCAATCTTTCTAAACCCTGTTGGTTTTACACCAACAAAAATTAGCGGAAACACCGTGAGCCAGTACTGCTTCTCCTGGGATGGAAGCAGTTTCTACGAGCGACCATTGTAGCCGGCAGCAATGAAATGATTATTGTGCAATTCATCTTGGTTTGTTATTGAGATAATTTGTCATTTGTTTTCATTGAATAGCTAAATTAAGTATTTTAAATCTACTTTAACCAATGTAACATATAATCCTTCCATTATTATTCCTTCACAGTACTATTAAACTATAAACAAACGTCCACAGGCTCAAATTTTGGCTCACCAACGAGACGCTATTTTGAAACCGAAGTCGCCCACACCAACTTTAACAGTCCCAACTTCTTCCACATTCTTATGGTCAGCGTGCCTGACTTATGATCCATAGGTTGTAATTCCGAATCCCTCTTGGGTTAAATTTGCTGGATAAGATTTTTCCCTTTAGTTTTCCCTTGCCCTGAAAAGGTGAATACCAGATAACTAAGCGTTTTATGAGCAAGGTTCATCTGCACATTCATTTCATAAATTTCACTCACTGACCAAGGAACGTGAATAACATTTATCTGCTGTTTAGTTTATCTCGGTGAGCAATAGAATCTGAAGTTCTGCTTAGTTCTACTGAACCACTTAATGCAATAAAGTCAGTATCTGTTGAAGTGGGATACTAGAACAAAATTTAATCATCTTTCTCTAGCCTTTCAAATGTTAATAGTGGTACCTGTGAAGCACTTTTTAATACGGAATTTATAATTATTTATAATATTATTAAACTGTAATTTGTGCTTGATATTATAAAATTGTTTGCAAGAGAGAACGTAGGCTTTCACGGCCGGAGTCATAAGTGTGATATTCTTCCAGGCTGCTTTGCCATTGTCTGGTGGAGATGAAGATTCCAGACGTTTCGTCTGCAACTATGTCAACTCCCACTAGTCGACAGGCCGCTGCCCGGTCCGGACCAATCAGCGGGGAGTATAAATAAAGCGACTCTGACAGCCAAAACTTCAGACGCGGTGTTACTAGGGAGGAGAACCCGTCCAGTCACCGAAGATGTCTGTGGTAGATGCAGACGAAACTTCTGGAATCTTCATCTACAGCATACCAAGGAAAAACAAAACAGAGAGTTTATTTGCAAAAGTTTTTTTTCGAAAATGAAATTTCCAAAAAGTATTATATTTCCCCAAATTTCTTGAATCACAAGATGCACAAAATGATTTCGGAATCTGTCACAATATTTAGTGCAAAGAAAGCTGCCTTCGATTTATGTTTTGACCGCACCTCAAATTGCATGATGTACACCCAATGTCTCATTTTGCCAGTCTATCCTTCTCTACAGTATGCCGCTTCAATGATCAAAATATTGATATGCAACTGAGAAATAAGACCCCATATACAGAACTTTAACAAGAGGGGATACACTATACCTATAACGATCTGTTACTCGTTGCAGTAGAACGGAAGGGAATGTGAATCGCAGTGACATATTTATCGAAATGAACTCAAAATAAACCGAATCCAAACTTCGTTCAGTGTCAAGTTTGTAGGATAGAACGAAAGTAAGAGTCTTAAGAGCAAATAATATGCATTGTAAAATATTCTAGTGATGCAATATTTATGAATTTCCTTTATGAAGCGTTTTAAAATAATGATGATGATAATAGTAATAATAATAATAATAATAATAACGAAAAGACCTTTATTTATTTTACGTTAATTATGAGAAGAACAAAATTCTCAAAGCAGTCAATGTTCGTCGGTCCTGGCGGTGTAGTGGCTACCATACTTGCCTCCTATACCCAAGATCGCGGGTTCGAACCCAGTCAGGACCGATGGATTTTTTCGGGGCGTAAAAATCCTAAGTATGGCTTCCTTCGGAAGGGAAGTAAAGCCGTGGGTCCCGTGTCGTACATTTACGGCACGATAAAGAACCTCAAGCCTGAAAGAGAGGCCTCTGAGCAAAATTTGTCGGCCGTTTCACGCCCTGAGTTGAATGGGACGCTGATGACCTGAGATGTTAAAGAGCGTCAATAAATAAATCAATAAATCAATCAATCAGTCAATGTTAACCCACCTTCTATGGTAGATGATCTAAAACTGTTTGTTCAACTTTTGACTTATGTTATTATTGTGTTTATTATTGAAAATTTACCGCATCTAATTTTGCTGTTCGGGTTTAAGTTTTAAGCTTTAAAGTTGTCTAGAACATTCCTTAAGGGCAAAGGCCTTTTTCGATAAAGAAAACTGGCTATGTTGTAGTGGCCTGTTTGAGCTACTCTGGGGAAATTAAGCCTAAAATAATTTTGTATTTCCTAGTTTTAATAGATTTCTGTCACTCTTTATTGCTTTAGCTTCATAGATCGCTGGCATCTGAAGATTGTGTTCAGTTTTGATTTTCCTCATTTGTATGGTCTCAAGTTTTCAGTCTATAAGTACATGTGTTGAAATTTCATACAACGTGTATTGTTCCTCTTCTTTAAATACTTTTTGCAGCAGTCTGGGCCTCTTAAGTGTCCTTCGTTTCCCTTACAGCGTCATGACAAGTTAATGGCTTTAAATTTTAGCTTCAATTTTAAATTCCCGTCTAAAAGGATCAAAAGTTTCTACTGGAAAAGTTTTGCCATGAAACTGATATTCTTCGTAGGGTCCATTTTTGTATAATTTTTCAAGTGATAAAGTTTGATCATGATATATCAAATAATTTATCTAATTCAATGTTTCCTTATTTGTTATGTTCACTTCGAAATCACTCGTCATTAGTTTAATTCTTCGTCGCTTTTAATCCTATTTCTTTGATGCATTGACTTACTTCATCTAAGACACTTCTCCTGCTGTTGAGGTTATGACAGCCAGGTCATCAGCAAATTTAATTTAAGTATTTTCATTCGGCAAAGGAAATTTTAGGAATGTTGGATCACCTTGTCTTACACTTTTCTCATCTAAATTATTTTACATCTTTATCCATTCATATCTTTGCTCTAGTATTAAGTACAACTGGCAATCATTTTTACATACTTATCATGAACCCCTTGTTTCTTTAATCTTGTTAACAGGCATATATTTTCTACGATATAGAAGGCGTTAGTAATAAAATTAAGGCTGTAAAAGCAAAGAATATGCCCTTATGCCATTTCCATGAACAAATGTGACACATGAATTCCCAGATGTCCATATTAAAATGTTTTTTCTTCTGTTAATGTTTCTTAGTTGAGATCGCAGCATTTATCTTTAAAGATCGATTATTTATTTAAATTCATGACTATAGTTACGTGAATTCTATTATCGAACTTAAGATATATTAATATTTTGCAATGAAAAGTTCGAATAATTTCTCCTACTCTAAAATTTTACTCCTTTACCATCCCTCTCCTCTGCATCACTTCACTTGAAGCAAATATATTTTTTGTAATGTTACAACGTGTCTAAAAGATTAAACTTTTATGTCAAATTGGATAATTAAAATGGACAAGAGAAACAAACATCAAAAAATTAAATAGGTATGAACTCGTTATTTTATAGGCGTTTGGTTGCACATTTCGTTTAAAGTTTATTTTATTTCGTTTATCAGTTTTATTGGTATTTATTTAACAACTAATTCAATGATTTACATTAAAAATCACACAGTTGCAATGAAGAATGAGTACTACACCAAATTACTTGTTATTTAATGCAAACAATTTTCTCTTGATTTTTCATATTTCTGTTCTTTTTAACAAAGAACATTTTATTTTTTCATTCCAAATGCAAGAGGTCACACCTTTACTTTAAATAGGCTAAATATGATTTAGCCTATAAACTGTTTTTGTTTAACTCCATAAGTTTGGTCCAGATGTGCAGAGCAAACCTATACATTAGAGATTATCTATCAAAATAACTTATATATCATAACTATAGTTATAGTTTGTGACAAAACCCCTCCATACGGAAAAAGCAGAATTTTCCCTTTATTATTTATAGTTTTCTCTGAGTTTTACCACAAAGGCTGAGAAGTTGTGGTACCTCTGTTCAAGTACAGATTCTATCTCTGTCGCCATTCTTGGGGTATTTCTACTATAGTTGCCCCAACATTAACATATATACGCGTTAACATTACTTTAGCTTGTCCTCACAATAATTAATATCTGAAGTGCTATAACCATTAGTGCAGATATGATATTATTTACTGTAATATACAGAACTTTCTTTTCATAATTTCCCAATCTGAGTTACAAGCTATCGACCCCTTTTGTTAACGGGGGGGGGAGGGCAGTGGTAGTAATGGGCTTTGCGGGCAGATAGGAAGGAGGAAGAGGGAGTACGTGAGGCAGACAACCGTGAAGGGATAGAAGAGCATTAGTCATAATATTTTTGCACATACATGTGAAGGAATGTAAGGTATTTACTTATGTATTGTTGTCTTTTCTGTTTACTTTATTTAGATATTATATTTTTTTGTATTATATATTGCTTGTCTCTTAATACTTAAATATTGTATTGGTTAATGCAGTTTCATTAATTTCCTAGTGTACTGGGAAAGCATGTACGGTCCCGGGCATGTGCGAAATGGATGAGTTAGTTTGAAAAAATATATTTTATAAATAAATAAGTATTACTACTACTACTACTACTACTACTACTACTACTACTACTACTACTACTACTACTACTACTGCTACTACTACAACATTCTGTTATTTATTGTAGGATGTATAGTGTTTTATAAATAATAATTATTAAAACCCAACTATTAGACTAAATGGTTAGTAGTTTTTATAGTAGCCTGTCCAAATTCAAATAGTAACTGTCCAAGTTGCCAGACAACAATAAGAAAACAAAATACGAAATAGCATTGTGTATATTTTTTTAACCTTTAAGCATCTAAATATAAATGTAGTACATTTGAAATTGTAATAGGAAAATGGTTGCGAGTTTTTTTTTTTTTTTTGAGTAGTGTTTAACGCCCGTTTTTACTACTGAGGCATCACAGGCGATGCACACTGATGATACATGAGATGAAATGATAAATTGAGAAAGGATTTTTTTTAAGGAAAGAAGCGTCCCAAGCCTAATTTTAGGGTACTTCCCCGGCATTTGCCATTTATGAGGACTGAGGAAAACCTGAAAAAAAAACCCAGTCAGGGAGGATGGTCCTGGTGGGATTAGAACCACAGACATTCCGCTCACAAGCCCGCGCCTTGACGACCTCGGCCACCCATGGCGGTGGTTGCAGATAAGGGAGTGAAAATTAAAATTTTATTTTAAACTTCCCGATAAATATATAAATTAACTTGGTTTTTTGTTTAAGTCAGATTTATGTTAGGTTAAAATTAAACGTTTTGAAAGGAAATTTCTGTATGCTGTAGTAAACAACAGATAGGCAGCATAAGCATGCAGAAAAAGTAAATGTAGCAATATTAAGATGAGTGTTCCAAGACAGACGCAGTAGCTTAGAGAGAAGAAAATATAAAAATGTAGATCCCTTTATGAATTCAAAGGAGTGAAATCATTGAGAATCAAAAGAAATATTTTAAATGAAAGTTTGTGTATGCAAATAAATTTTTCATATCTCGTATACAGTGAGGTTATTTGAGCTATGGGCCACCAGAGCGCGGCTGCGTTCTGAGAGTGGCTAGCTGTCAAGGTCGTATAATACAGGAAAAACATATACTTTCACCCTGAAAAGTGGTTTTTATTAAATACATAAAATTATATCTTCAGCTAGTTTTCTTTATTTGTTTTCTTTACATGCTCTGCTCTAGCACTCTGTAATAACCTTTAAAAATTCAACTTGCTGAAGTGTTCGCTTAGTTTACGCAGCTCCTGCATAACATACTTTTATTATTTGTCACCACATATGTATACACATCTTGAAGGATGCTTTTCATGCATGATACATATGTGAAAACGGATTCTTGAATAGAAATGGTAAAGCAATTCTTAAGAAAATATTCTGATATTGGTGTTCCAGGTAGAGAAACTTTCGCCAACTTTTTAAAATATTATAAAAGAAATTTTCAACGGTAAGAAACGTTTGTCTATCCGCCGTGTTCTTACCGAAAAAATTTAGATGATACACAGAAATTTCCTATGCAGATGCTGGCAATTTATTGCCAATGAGGGGCATCATGTTTATTATTATCATTATAAAATTTAAATATGTTATCATTTTATGTTTTCAGTAAAAATATGAATATTGAAATAAAAATACCTATTTTATGCACGGTGATATTACTCTCTTTTTTGGTTGGGGCGGCTGCGGTGAGCAAAAAGCATCGCTCTCAGCGGCCCGTAACTCAAATAACCTCACTGTAGATATAGTAAGGATATGAGGTTTTTTCAGGGTTTATCTCAGTTCTTTAGGTGAATGACTGAGAAACTGGGCCATAAGGTCTCCTGAACTCATTGTGCCAAATTATAATTATTTATTACATCTGACACAATTGATTGTTAGGTAGCGATGCATTGATCACAAAAAAAAGTTGAGCAGTGGTTAAAGATATATTCAGAAATGTCTCTCTTTCATTGGCATGTACTTACTCCGGTCTCAATCTGCCGGTACATTGACCCTTGTGTTAATTTGTTCTACATTCTAAAATAGCTTTAAATCTTTGTATGAAATGCTACGATTAAACGAGCTATTTATACATTTTTCTGAAAATGCATGATTTGCCCAATAGTTTGCTTGGATATTCAGTTGTTAGTTTCGTGCAAACAGATACCTTGAGAAACAATTTATGTGTACGTAAAATTTGCATAATAGAACACTTGCTTTAGCGCATTTTTTAATTATTACTTATTTTTTCGTTTTGTTTGCTCTTACTGTACCTGATCATAATTCATAATTCTGTTTCTAATGTTGATAAACACAACGCTCATATCATTTTTCATCGCCACTTATTATCTTGGATCTGGCCAAATGTTTAACTAGTTTAAGACTGAGAACCAAAAATAGAAATACTATAGTTGAATGAAATTTAGGAAAGTTGCACAATATAATGGTTGGAAATAACGTTCCATATAGTTAAAAGTACATACATTCAATATCCATGCTATTTCAACACAGCGTAATTTATACTGAAATCATTACATACCTATGGTGACTGTCATAGTCTATAAATGTATTTTTCCAAGTCTGTTTACAAACAACCGCACACTCAAAGTCAATTATTTGAAGAGCTGCATACGTGTTATTTAATTATTCTTCTATATTTATAGAGGACAATATTTGCAGACCCAAAGTTAAAACATAAAAAGCTTTGACAAACCCTGAGTATGTTGTTATGAAGCTATCTCTTTCTCTTTCTCTTTCACGTACACGCATACACATACACAGATCATTAAGCCCATGCCAGCGAGACTCGTCAAATCGAGAGGTCGAACAAATCGATTTTGTTTTGTCCCGCCCAGGATTGCTGGGGCCACATCGTAAATCATCGTTGCTGCTGGGCAAATCAAGAGCTTTGCGGGCTGCTGCCTGGCAGGCGCTAGACGTACCAGACATATACAAATGCTGGCAAAGCTAAGCTAGCGATTAATGCGAAATATATTCTCCAGAGGAGAAATTAGTATTTAGTTACTTGCTATCTCCGAGATTCCCTCCAGGTTGTCTGACACTAGTATGAATATTTAATGCAAAATAAGAAATTTAACCATTGGATAAAATTATGAAATGAATTTATTTATTATTTGATGCATTGGTATGTTCAAATTATCTTCAAGAAGTTACATATCTCTTTTTCCGTCTATATGTATGTTTATTCTACATTTTGTTCGTCGACTTAACTTCCATCCAATCGCATCTCTTTTACTAGAAGTCACATATATAGAATGTACATAAATTTTATCAACTATTTTATGAATACATTAAATTCTGAACATACATATATATAAACATGGAACTGAAAACCCTTAGTTTAAGGATTGCATTTTCATAACAAACCACTTAATATTACAGGTGACAAAATAAAAAAAAAGTCATGTTATAATGTGACCTCCTTACGCCCCCTGAGCCTGCGTTGCAACCTTTGGCGTTCTATTTTGAAAACCCTTAGGGGGTTTCAAATCCATTTTGGATATGCCAACATCAAGTACAGGAGTTGCATTAACTAAGGACATTAAAATATAAAGAATCAATTGAGTTTAAATGTGAGGAACTAACAATCAATTTAATGAAACTGCCACAATCAATATTTGGGGAAAGAAATCATTTGAATATTCGTAAACATTTCGACTAAAGTGAGCTGGGGCACCATCGTGCATAATCCACATCTGTTGAATGACGTCCAGACGTACGCCACCAATTAAATGATGCATTTCTTTTTGAGAAACTACAGAACTATTGTCAGACGAGACGGGGCCAGAAAAATGATTAGGAACTGAATTTTGTTTGTGTTTCTTCTATTATACGTCATTATTAGAGCAGTGTTTGGACACGAGAGGCTCCAAGCAATCCACAACGGTGTAGCTGTGTATGAAGTATTGCTTGACAGTGTCTAAACTTGGCGCTCTTCTGGAAACAAGGCTGCATGGCTAGTAGCAGGAAAAAGGCTTCACTAAAGTAAAGCAAACTACAATTGAAATGTTTTGACTCCCGTTCTCTACACGCAAAGCAAAGGTACTACGACTGACAAACACTTTACGTATGTCCATATTGACCAGAAGCAGGGCCTAAGTCGTTAGAGTTTTCACTGGCCCAGACGTACGTCCATCGTGACTTAAGAATGTATGTCTGGATTTTTAGGTTTTATAACAGAGATATTAGTCTTTTATTATTATTATTATTATTATTATTATTATTATTATTATTATTATTATTATTAAATGATCATTTTTAGGTTTTAAAACTTATTCATTGGGCATATATAGCCAATTAATGCGAAATATAAAAGCAAATATATAGTAAACACAGAGCATTGAGGTAATAACATATTCATACATTAATATTTAATTCTTTATTGTTTTTGTTGGTAATTAATTTTATATAATAACAATCAACATAACTTACAATTGGCACACACTTTATCCTTTTTACAGTTGTTGGTGAAACTTAAACTGTCAGCTAACATAAAAATAAAAAACGTTTATGTTCACTTTTTGCACTGCGGCTCTATATAATTAGCCACATTTCAAGGTTCTTTGTGGTGAATCTTTTACTATTATTTTGTAGTTTCATAAAAATATTTCTACGGAACAAGATGTAAACAGCTCATTGACCCTACTGCTCGTAGTTTTCAAGAAACTTCACCGTTGAAAGTCTTCCCCCGGATAACTGCACAACTTCCTTCATCTTTCTTTTCATAATAGGAATTTCACAGAAGATTTTGTAATTTAGTAAAGCACTCTGTGCTTACTGAACTTTGTATTTCCTTCATAAACATCTGCGCCGTAGAGATGACGTCTGGAATATATTTTAGCGATAGACCCGCAAACTTTTAAACGTTTAATTGCAGGTGTTGAAAGTGCGCCTTTAAGAATACTAAGAATACAATATTTCTGTTATTCTGAAGGATCGTGTTAGCTTTGCAAACTATTTGATACACTGGAATCGAACTACTGCTTTCTCTTTGATTTTGTCGTGGTAATGGCATAAGTCGGTCTTGGTGGTGTAGTGGTTACCATACTTGCCTCCTAAACCCGCGGGTTCGAACCCGGCCAGGACCGATGGATTTTTTCGGGGCGTAAAAATCCTAAGTATGGCTTCCTTCGGAAGGGAAGTAAAGCCGTGGGTCCCGTGTCGTACATTAACGGCACGAAAAAGAACCTCAAGCCTGAAAGAGAGGCCTCTGAGCAAAATTTGTCGGCCGTTTCACGCCCTGAGTTGAATGGGACGCTGATGACCTAGGCTGTTAAAGAGCGTCCATAAATAAATTATTCAACAAGTAATGGCATAATAGCAAGTGACCAGAAACCTCTACATGTCAATATTGATTCTAGTGGAAGGGGTGTTTCTGTAGGCGATTTTCTTAATCCTTGGTTTCTATATATGGGTATGATTTTTTATTCACTTATTTTGGCTGAATTTTCATTCACACTGAAATGATGGTTGTGCGAATGTGTGCACTAGTTTTGAAGGGTGAATAATATTATTTATTTGAGAATAATTATGGCAGTTGATGTTCTATCTATTACAATTGGTATGAAACTATTATTTACCCCACAGGTTTCAGAGCATTGTTTGTAGAAACCCCGTGATCGATTAAATCAAAAGCTAGCCTGGTATAATCATTATTGCTTTGAGAAACATTCTTAACAGATATCGTGATTTCATTAAATCCAGCGAAAATCTAATAATGAATAACTACCAACTAAAAAAATAAAAGATAATGAAACTAAAGCCAATCTTACTTCATAAGAAATTGGTTAATTCACTTACTTTGCCAAAGACTGCTCAAACTATCCCTTGCTAATCCTACGTTGATTTGTCTTGCTCAATACCCTACACCGCATTAAATGTGGTCTTCCGGGTTCTGTAGAATCTAATTTTTCCACAGTGACATTGTCTCTGAATATGCCCATGATAAACCAAATCAGTGGTGAATTTTTTTTTTTCAATCTTTGCAAATGTATTTTCGTACTGCTGTTTGAAACAACTCTTGCACAACGTAGATAAATATTAAAACTGTCCATGGCTCATCATATTGCAAAAAATAAATTATTTAACTGGAAGATTTTTTTCTGTTTCCTTGTGACACTCTTAATATTACCTAAGAAATGTTTGAGCTGAAGGAATTCATGAATTAGCTGAAAGGAAATAAATTAACATTTTGTACTTGTAGAATATAAATTTAAGCTAATTTCACATATACAAGTAGGAACGATTCCAAAAACTTAGTCTAAAAATCCATTGGCAAAAACCACTAGAATGACCTAGGTATAAAATACATAGGTTCCCTTAATTATCTTTGATAGACTTGGAAGAAGTTATTCATTCATCAGTAATAATATTGGTTCTTCCTCAATATTTCTTTAAGATTTTCCTCAGAAATACCAAATATTGTTTATGCAATGAAAACAATAAACCAGATAACATCCAGCAATAACTTGCGGGTAGTAACACTTTGGCTCTTCAACTTCTCTATAGGTGGCTAATTATTAAGGATTGAACAAAATTTGACAAACTGCAGTTTTTAACGTTGCAACCGATGGCCGCGGCGAGGGACTTGAGAATGATCGGCCATATGGCGGCAGCATGCGAACAGGGAACAATACACATATGTTTGTTTCCGTTGATAACACGAAGAACATAACCAACCCTCTTAATCCCAAAATTAATATTTTAAATATGGATAATTATATTTCTTAATAAACGAAAATTCACTAATTCATTTTAATTCACGTAATGCAGGTAATTCTATCTCTTAATATGTGAAAAAATTGTGATTTCATGTTATTTTAGGTTTTTAAGTTCTATTTAGCTATTTTTATGTCTTTAGATCATATTTAGCTCTTTTTAAGTTTAACCTTGCGTTTGGCGCGGCGTTGGTCTGCTAGACCGGCACTATACTTTTTGGGCTTTACGCCTTGATTTATTTATTTCAAACATTTTTCTTTTCCTCGTTTTTAGGTTTAAATTTAATTAAATGAATAATGCTTTTTATCGTTATTTTATTTTACTTATACAAAGACTACCAACAGTTACTACCGGTAACTACGCAAATAATGTAACCGAAATCAATGATATTGACGGCCATATAATTTGTACCAATAAAGCAGGCTTTGTTCTTTTATTATATTTCTTTCTTTTTCCTGTTTTTAAGTCTAGGATTTATTTATGTGGGATAAATGGTTTTATTAGCCTTATGTAATACAAACTAGCATTAGAAAACATAATATAGGAATACAGTATGCATTATAAATATTCCAATAAAAGTAACTAAAATATGTTGTTTATGCAGCTTACGCTCTAACTAAATCAGAATTTGTGTTAGAGATCTGTTATTCAGAATCAGTTAAAATCCCTTCCGTGTTTTTGCCGACTAGACATAATTCACAAATAACTTTGGTTTGTTTGTTGCAACGGTCCTCATACCCACGCATGCCCACGAGTGAATGCATTTACATAAGTCAAATAGTAATAATTATATGATATAGCCTGTAGTAACAAGCAGAAACATTTCATATATCATTAAAATGTATGCATGGCCAAATGGACGTATAACTCTTTGACGATAGGGAAGAGGCTGCTTTTGTAATCTTTTGTGCCCTCTTTTACTGATAATAGCTAGAGCAATGGGTTTCTCTGTGGTGACAAAGCGAAGTGCATGCAGGTTTCCGAACAATAGATCCTTTGTAATTTTAGTTGCTGGAGATGCTCTGAAATTCGTTAAAGTTGGAAGGGGGAACAGGTGCTGGCAATGACTTCATCACACTGAATGATACGATCTTCCCAATGAGGAGCCAAAGAGTTGATGGATTTAAAGTGAGCGTGTTTTGCAGCACGAGAGTTCACCAATAATATTTAAATATTTTGAAGGCTCTGATCACGTGTGCACTATGTAGTGACCCCCGTGAACTCTTGTTCCCACGTAGGGAACATAAGATATAAGATATTATATAAGAGGAAACAACTTTGCAAACGCATGGTTTTGATTACCAACATCGCGTTACCAGAGACAGTAGACGCTTCATCAGATCGCAGTTCCAGAGAGTAGAGGGCAGTCTCCAGAAGCTATCTCCGGTCAGTACAGTACAGCATTATAGGACGCAGCCCCAGATACAGTAGGAAAGTGAAAGTCGAGAGACACACAATGCAGTTGTAGGGCGGTAGATGCAAATTCCAAGAGCATATGTAGCTCGCGGCGTTAAGATCAAAGATGCAACGGACCAGGTGGCCACCAACAAAGTGTCGGTTGAATAAACTCACTAGGCATCCAATGAATCAAATTGTGTGATTTGAACCTCCTCCTTCCATCTCCCTCCTCCCGTGGCCACTAAGGCACAAAAGGCGACTTTGGGCCCCTGAACGACCCGGGGTATGAAGTAGGACCCTTGGGTATATCCATCAACAATAACATAAACACCATATTAAAAACCGCTTCATTGGAAACAGAGACGAACATTGCATTACTCACATGCATATTTAGTTTTCCAGCCCCTTTTTCTTTGTTGCAGGTTTCTTTTTACTGTAGATTTTGAAGCAGTTGATGACAAATCTGCTGAAGTTTATATTTTGTCATCAGTAGTTTTAAATCACCTGTTGTCGGCCCTGGTGGTGTAGTGGTAACATACTTGCCTTATAAACCCAAGATCGCGGGCCAGGATCTATGGATTTTTTTTTCGGGTGTAAAAAGCGTAAGTATGGCTTACTTCGGAAGGAAATTAAAGATGTGGGTCCCGTTTCGTATTTTTACTGCACGAAAAAGAACCTCAAGCCTGAAAGAAGATGCCCCTGAGCAAAATTTGTCGGCCGTTTCACACCCTGAATTGAATGGGACACTGATGACCTGAGATGTTAAACAGCGTCCATAAATAATAAATCAAAACAAAATCAAATCACCTGTTAGGTTTGATACCAGAGCCCTCCTTTGTAGCTGTTCTGACAATAAAACTAAAGTCATCTACCTGTTTTTCAGTTTCATAAGAAGTTTCTGAATCTAAGGACCTAGTTTTTGGTTTTTCTTCAGAATCAGTATCATCATTTTCATATAAATTGTCATCCTCTGGAAGGGCATCATCATCAAAAAGCAGACCATAAACTTCTTTCATGTCCTCTGTGTTTTGCTGATTGTAGCTCTTGCTAATGCTTATGTCGAAAGAATATCGTCCGCTTGCAAAGCAATTGTTCAACTATACAAGGTAAAACAATGCCCTAGTGACAACAACAGTTTGTTAGGCGTACCATTCAACTCTGGGCGTGAAACGGCCGACAAATTTTGCTCAGAGGCCTCTTCTTTCAGGCTTGAGGTTCTTTTTCGTGCCGTAAATGTACGACACGGGACCCACGGCTTTACTTCCCTTCCGAAGGAAGCCATAATTAGGATTTTTACGCCCCGAAAAAATCCATCTGTCCTGGCCGGGTTTGAACCCGCGATCTTGGGTTTAAAAGGCAAGTATGGTAACCACTACACCACCAAGACGACTTATGCTATTACCACGACAAAATCAAAGAGAAAGCATTAGTTCGATTCCAGGGTATCAAATAGTTTGCAAAGCTAACACGATCCTTCCGCTGGGCGAATCTGACCCGGCACGCCAACCTCCTAACAGCTCAGGTCATCCTTCAGAATAACAGAAATATTGTATTCCTAGTATTCTTAAAGGCGCACTTTCAACACCTGCAATTAAACGTTTAAACGTTTGCAATTAGATTCCAAGAAAGCCAAATATGTAGGTGCGTTCGTTAGAAAAGTATTGCATCTAAATGTTGCTCTGAACGTTAACTTTTCTAATTATTGTGTAATGAAAAATTAGGCAAAAATCTTAAAATCTGAAATCTGGTTATAATATTTGAAGATACCATCAGCTGTAAGAATAGATAGTGATTAAAAATAAATGCTAATAAATTCACTGTGGTAGAATGCGATGGCAGAATTTTCTTCCTTCATAATGTCCGGCGCATTAAGTCCTTGCAGCCGTTAAAGGTGAAAACGGTACGAACTCTTTCCCTTAATAAAAGTTTCTTGTACTACCTAATGGGTTTTCGTCCACTTATAAATAATTTGTTCCTCAAGCCCATAGTTTTGTATTTCTTTTGGTCTCCCAGAATCGAAATCCTCCTCTCAGCCTTTCTCTGTCAAATGATGTGGATCCCTGAGAAATTTCATGCAGAAATAACTGCATTGTGGGGTATCTTTTTGCATAAAGTTCACCTGCTTCTAACATATTCCCATTTAGAAGGGCAGGGATATAGCGTATATCTGCTGTTTCACTCACCATAAACATTTTCTTGTGACTTACTCACTAAAAAAAGACAAAAGAAAAAATGTCCCGGTCTACTTTAAAGAATAAAATTATTATAATTAAAAACAGTTTAAATTGACTATTCTTCAGAGGTAAGTTTACGTAAAATTATTAGTAGCTCTGAAACAAAGAATTTTTCAGTTATTTGAACGTTTTAAATAATTGTAGTTAAAATATTTGACACCTATTTGTGCACATGTGTAAGTATTGTTATTTGTCACAAATACTGTACATGGGATTAGATCCCTTTTGGGCAATACAGTAAAATTCGACTTTAGAATACTTTTGGAGGTGACCACCGAGTTAATTTTAAATTGAATTTGTTAATTTTATTGGCATTTTTCAATAAGTTCCCAATGATAAGATAAAACGAAACAAACATGAAGTCAAAAAGAAAACAAACGAACAAATAAGAGTCACATATATCTTTATATATTTATCAATCCAAGTGATCAGAAACTAACCATATTAATAATTCACTAAATTTTATTTGTACATTCATCAAAATAAGTATCGTGAACGCGCTTTTTTTGTAATTTGTATCTTATTTTGGTAAGACTAAAACATAGATTAACCGCAATATGGCCCTGTTCCATTCATTTAGTTTCGCCGCACAAGCAGGCTGATCCCGGTAGCTGGCAACCTAACGCGCGCAAAGTTGACCTTCTCAGACTTTGTAATACACCCTTTCTTATAAATGAAGAAAAAACGAAATAAATCGTAGCATTTGTGATTTAATGCTTCGGGATAAATTAAAAGAAAAGTTTTGTAATTTTAAAAGTTTAAATATGGCAAATAAATTGCATATCGGATGCAAACGGCGCTAAAATGTGTTTTAGGCGTCGTAAAGCATGTTAAAATTACAAAATATGAAGGGAAAAGTCTTAAGTATTATTTTTGGGCATGTTAAATAATTTACATCTACATATATGAAATTTAAGCCTCATTTACAACAATTTTATCCTTTAATATAAATATATTCACCTAATATTTATATTTCTTATAACATGAAATCAACCATAATGATAAAAATAGTTACTAAAACACATCTTCAGTTTGCTAATATTATAATTTAAATTAAAACGAAATACCAACATCCATGCAATATTAAACTGCTTATGTAGTGGCGTTTCTCTGATAGAGTAGTTTATATTTAGAAAAAAATCAAATTTAACTATTAAGATATAGATGTATTTGAATAAGGATAACCGCTAAATTATATATACTGCTTCCTTGATTGACTGCATATCAGTTTCAGGGATTTCATTTATAAATTTTACATTTTATTCGAAATAGTTACTTTAATATTCTTCTACTGTAAACCAAATAACACAAAAATGGGCTCAAAGTGATAACTTTCTTAAAACCCTGCCTCTAGAAGCCAACTCCAATAGAGCTTTTTAATAGAATATATTAACTTATTTATAATGGTGATTTAAATTTAAAAGAGAACATATTTCACAAGATTAGCTCTCTCTTCTGTTAATATGTATATTTAAACTAAAAAACTAAAAACCACCACCTATTTGGTCTATTGGTTGGCGTTGCTGACTGCTGGATGGGAGATCTCGGTACGTGCTTAGGAATTTTCCTGAACTAAAGAGGTCTGGAACATGGAGTTCACCCAGCCTTGTCAAGAAAATTGGAGATCTCCCTGAGAGAGGAGTCCTTCAATCTCGAAAACTGTGCGATAGACGACCAGTGAAATGCCAGCACGCCGATCACATGACCCTGAAAGACTTCCCTCTATCAATGATGTCACAAGACGAATGTTTAGTAAGTAGAAGTCTCTGGGGTAAGTTCCATTGTGAGATTAAGAGCAATTTTACTTACAAGGAACACCTTCGCATTTGAACAAACTGCACTAAATTTCAGTTATTACCTATTTACTTACTTCTGAATTCAATGGTGATTTATTTCTATTAAACACCGCAGCTATTCACTAAAGGGTTCCGTTTAGTCACCCTTCACTATATTCGAAAAATAAAACCGCATGAAAATCCCATATAGGCATTTAACTTATCTATTAATTCCATTGTGATATTCATTTTTTCTGTAAATTGCCTCAGTTAAACAACAGCGATCTTTGAAGGTATATGTCACATTGAAACATGCTACACAAGCACCTGCAGGGAAGTTACAGAAGACAATTTTGAATTTTGTTTCCGTTTTTCTTGCAAAGAATGACTAAATAGAGCCCTCTGGTGAGCAACTTCAAGCAAAACCAACATCACCATTGAATTCCAAGATATCGAAATGAGTAGTTAATTAAGTATCAAAGTAATTAAGTAAACATAACTCTGGATTCTTATTAACATTAAATTTGGCTCAGGCTTGTGTTCGGAAAGTGAACTAATCCTAAATTCTGCAACCAGCTAAACTGAAATTTTCCGTGGTATAAATGCAGCTTCCAGTATAACATTAAATGTCATTCCATTGCTATGTTTGTGACTGTAGCTTTCTGTGTTTGTGATGTTTTCAAAGACTAACCACTATTCGGGAAATATGTTTGTGTATATGTACGCGCAGTGTGTTCGTAGATAGATAGTTCCCCGATATTGGACTGCCCGGCTGTTGTCTTGAAAGTCCGTGGGTTATAAATGCTAAAATTTGAGGAATGTAAACAGTTAAAGGAGGAGAAGCAGAAAAATAAGTAACCCTTCATTGCACGTGTTCCTGTCTACTTCTTATCTCATACCCATCCCTCTACCCATCCTAATCTCCTTGTCCACGCTGGAAGTCTTGTTATCTGTGCCTTGTTCTTATTGGGCGGGACAAGGGAGGTTTTTTGAATAATGTGATATCATATTATATAGCGTGGTTGGTTCTTCTCCTATTGTCCGCTAGCAGGGGTTTCTTCTGTACCAATGTGATAACAGCATTTAGGCCTTTCTTCAAAATTGGTATGCTTAAGCCTATTACATTGTTATTGTGGAGTTTTTTAAGTGTATTATTTGTTTGTGTTGTAAATGTTTTAATATTGTCTTTAAGTTCCTTTTTTCATTTAACTATAATAACAAATTATGTGCAGTAGCAGTGTAACTGTAAAGGTATTTTTATAAGTCCATAAATTCAGATTTTGTAAAGTTAGTTACCCCCTGAAAATGGATTTAAGCTTTTAAAATTTATAGTTATATATTATGTGGAGTACTCAGTTAATTTTGCACTTTCAAGCTAAATTAGAGCCTATGTAAAGCTAAATTTTGCTTGTAAATAAATTAACTTCTTCCATAATGAAAATTGTTTTTCTCCCGCCACATACTGAAAGTTTTTATTCTAGCATAATTCCTAATTTAATTCATGTTTAGGAATCAGCGACAAAGTGTCTAATTGAACATTATAATGTATTTGATAGTAGAAATGGAGGACAAGTTGCATTGTATAATTTACAAAATTGTATCTCGTTTTTTGTTGTTGCTCGAAATTTAGAATATCAGTTAAATATGCCATGTTTTGACAGGGATAAAAATAATTTATTACTGAAAATATAATTACAAATGTATTCCAGTCAACCGAAATTATTGTTGAAAATATTATGATAAGATACATGGCGTAGCTTTTTACAATATTTATTTCTAATTTTTAGAGCCTTTCAGAGCTTTTATACCTTTTAAAATATATATTTATAATGTTAATTGCTTTTCAGAGCATACAACCTCTGTTCCATAATGCATATAATTAAATAACGACAGGACGCTATTGACACTTGTCCTGGAACTATAAACAGCAAATATGCAGCCCTAAATGCTCTACGTCCAACTTGCTATCGTATTGCGATGATTGTGCAGGAAAGTACGAGGGAGGCATCCATCCTGAAGTAGCGGCACTCTCTTCTGAGGGAACATGAATAATGTTGCGGAACGGCGTTCCTGGAGTCGACACCGCGATCGGGCGGATGGATCAATTTGTCTTCAGCACAATGACGATTCATCAGAAACTCTCCCTCCCACCTCACATCGGCTCACTGCGCCGGGGAATTTATGTGTCACGCAGCACAAGGTTCCTTGAGCCGTGACGTCAACCTTTTCCCTTGACTTCCTCGCGCGCAAAGAAGAGGTGAATCGAGAAACATCCAGCACTCCAAATAGGATACGCTTTACACTCTTCACTCGCGTCAGACATGATAATAAGGACTCGCTACAGCATTCGAATGTAAATCATGTGGTTTTTCGCAATGCTATGACTTTAAAGTACCTTACTTAAAGCTACGACTTGCTGAAGTCAGTCGTTGTCGCTTGTGTATCGTTCCCATCACTTCTGTCCGTCTATCTGAGTGGTACATGAATTCTTGTGATGATAAATGTATACATATCGCAGCATAATCGAAGTTTTATGTTTCATTTTTTAACCCGGATAAAGCATATTTCATATCAGACCCCATGCTTGTACATATTAGCCTACTACTTAGGCATCGGGGCTGTTCCCTGTTTTATTAATCATCAAAGAGTGTGCAACAAAGTCCTATTACTACATACGCATATAAAAACTTCAGTTCAGTTTTCTGACGATATTTAAAGTAACTACTATGCTTCCAAGAGTGGAAACATCACTTGAAAAACGTAATTCAATTGCAGCATTGGGCGAGGTAGCTTCTTCGTCTCTAAACAACTGCATGCCACACCAATGTTTACCAAAACCAAAGTAGCCTTACAAAACCAAAGGTCTGAGTACTTTTCATAAATTAATCCACATATGAGCACTTTGGTGTCAGGAGAATAATAATTACATTCGCCAATGTAAAGAATAAAAGATTTCCCACAAACGTGGTCTTAATTCTTCAATGTCATACAATATCATCTGGATTGAGTCTAATAGAAAATGGTTTCATCTTGCAGCAAGATAATACGATCGTACTATTAAGCATCATTCTACATGAGATGATACATTGCATATAAAGAAATATAAGTTTTATATGGTTTGGTATCCCAAAGTCCGGATTACAGCTCCTTAAGACAAAGAGAAGAGAGGTGTGGTGGAATTAATTATAAATATGAAACCGAAACTCCAAGCTTCATTTCCATAAATGATAATGTGTTTATAATTAACATTAATATTTTATAAATATATTCTGATGTACCTATAAGACTTGCTTTGAACCTGATATCTATTTAGGTCAATTCTTATGTTTTGACGGGGAAGACTTGTGCAAAGACCCTTTACGGAATTGCTTATAATTTATTTTTATTAG
This sequence comes from Metallyticus violacea, assembly GCA_030762175.1. Lineage (NCBI taxonomy): Eukaryota > Metazoa > Arthropoda > Insecta > Mantodea > Metallyticidae > Metallyticus > Metallyticus violacea. The sequence goes on from CM060845.1 coordinate 89,920,878, forward strand.
GGTAAGTGATCAGACTCATGTTTATTGTATATGCCTGTATTTATAACAATGGTTCCGTTAGCCTTAAGGACCGGCTGCGTCTAGAAAACGGACCGTAATGTGGTTTCTCTTTTGTGATACAGATTGCAAGAATTCTAATTTTGTCCCCCTAATACCACATAGTAATGGCATAACTTATTTCATTTCATTAATTAATAAGGCTAAATTTTGGATTTTATATTCTTTTATAAAATTAATCTACTGAGTAAGGCTTAGTTTATGCAGTTCCTGCGTTTTGGTCTTTTTCTGTTATTATTGTAGTATTGCTGTTATAAAGACATTACCTTAGACTTTTTGACGAAGGCTTCAAGGATACACCCTAAAATTTCAAGTACAAAGTGGGCACCTCGGTAAATTACTGGAACACGCTAAAGAGGAAAATGTTAATTTTTCATGATTTTGGATGTTGATGCTTTTACGACCGTATACTTTTCTCAATATTATATTGAAATTGTGTAGCCTGCCTAACAAATATTGTTGTAACGTATGGTTGAAACTAACTTCTGATGAGCGTGCATCTTATCACATAACTTTGTTTATTTGTTAATATTTTTAGATACTGTTTATCAGTTTCGTTCTAAACGCTCGACATGGTTTAATAAAATCATTCACCTTCTTTTCGTTTACATAAAGATGCAATTGTACATTGGTTTTATTCTGCTTTAAGAAATGAAAATGTTTTGAACTTTCAGTTTTTTAAAATATATGCTTAATTAAATATATGACAAATGTTAAGCTTCGATTTCAGTTATCCTTAAGTTCATGGAGAGAGCTTAATATATAGCCAGATTTTAATTATATTATATTTATTAAGGAAGTTTTAATGGTTCATATGTAAACACACAGTAGCTCCATCACATTTTACCGAACTTTACGGAATCACCTCCACCTTCTGTTTTTCAAAATATACCCAGATTTAAGTTTTTCACCGTAACTATGCCATGGAAACGCATACATTCATTTACGCTGGAAATCCCTGTTTTCTCCCCATCCTTATTTGGAATATAAATGGAAAGCAACAAAGCTAGAGCGGAGTTCAAGAAATTATTATAAATATGTTACAATGATATTTGTTAGGTAGGATATAATAGCATAAACATCCAAAATCATGAAAAATTACCTTTTTCCAGAGTAGCGTGTACTAGTAATCTACAAAGTCGCCCACTCTGTACTTGAAATTTTAAGATGTAACAAATAGTTGTCAAATCTGCGGTTTAGTAGATATAACTCATCAGGACAAACAGTCCATCGTTACGTAGATTCATAAATTTGAAATTTTACTGCATTTAAATACGTAGATTTCGTACATTCTTTGTTTGTCACTCCTGGCATCTAAGTGACAAGATACTTGCTCAACAGAGACTAATTTAAACCATTACTTCAGTCTATCAAGTGAACATCGCGGAATAAATACGCGCAACGTTTGCTCTACTAACGGATGAGCACTTAGGTTCACCATAAAGTGTCGTTCAATAAATCCTCATTGAAAGCTACATCTATACGCCTATTTATTGGTAACGGCGGAACCTCATCCTAGCTTGTTGATTTAGTATTAATGAAATCAGCGAAAATTCCCTTAGCGTTTGCTACTTCTTCTTGGGAAGGAAGTAAAAAATAAACACCATTTACGAATTAACATCAACAGCAGAGGCAAAGGGTCAAACTGCCGTTCTCGTTGAATACAATCCCATATTTTTGGCGCCCAACGTAGCCATTTCAAAACAAAGCCGACCCATCATTTTAACACTTCCAATTGTTCTTCTGGGTTAGGTTTTACCTTCTTTTTCTTTCTTTTACCTTCTTAAAAATGCCAAATGTTATTTGTTTTAGTTCTTTTCTCTTACATCGTATACAGCACTTGTGCAACTGCGGAGTTAGAAAATACGTATCTACCACAAAATTAACAAGTACCTAACATTTCTGCTCAACGATACTGCTCTGTTTCAGCTAATAGGTACATCACTTGACGTTATCCGCAGGGCTGAAAGCAATTAACTGCTGCTGCTGGAGAGAAGTTCCCGAGCGGCTAGCCAGAAGCGAGCGAAAGTCGAGAGAGCCGAAGGTACCTCAGCGGAGACAGCCGAAGGTAATGCTATTAGATAGATAATAACGCTTCAGCATCAACGGTGCAATAGCGCAGGTGGTTAGAGCGTCATGCTTCCGTTGTGAAAATAGAATAGTGGATTCAAATACTACCATCTCATGCTTTTTTCACCTTGTCGGAGTTAAAGGAGATTTGCCACAATTACAATGATTTATTCGATGAATTAATTGCGAATTAGAATAAGAACAGTTAGCCACAATTACAATGATTTATCGCTAAACAACTGGGTCCACCGGTTTCTAGGATTTGTTCTAGGTTGGGCGACAGATTAGGTTAGTGAGTGTGTGTATGAATTAGTTGCGAATTGGAACAAGAGGACATTTCCCGTTACAATATTTCACCCCCCAATAATGGTTTTCCACAATTATAATGATTTACTCTCTAAACCACTGGGTCCAACAGTTTCTAGGACTTGCCCGAGGTCACCCGACAGATTAGGTTAGTGACTGCATATATGAACTAGTTGCGAATTGGAACAAGAGCACATTTCCCACAGTTACAATATTTCACCCGTCCAATAATCTTTTGTCACAATTACAATGATTTACTGGCTAAACCACTGGGTCCACCGATTCCTAGGATTTGCTCGAGTTTAGCACGAGAGATTAGGTTAGTGTGTGCATATATATGAATTAGTTGCGAATTGAAATAAGAGCTCATTTCCCATCGAAATAATATTTCACTCGCCTAATAATACCCTCATTACACTAATTTACCGGTCCTATTCATTTATATTTATAAAGTAATGTGCGTGTGCTTAACTTCCGCTCTCTCCGCTGTCGCTCGCTTCTGGCTAACCGCTCGGACACTTAGCACCAGCATTTAAGAGCTTTCAGCCCTGAGGGTAACGTCAAGTCTTACTGTCTACCAAAGCTGCAATGGTTAACAGTGTAAACTCGGTATTAGAGGTCAAGTAACAGCTCTTTACAGACAATGACGGAAAGGCGACTTGCACTGAATGGGTTTTTCATTATTGTCAATAGATAACTAAATGCAAAAAAGTATCGGAGAGTGTTACCTGTTGTACGTGCATAGGGGGCAAGAAATAAAAGGAAGTAACATTTGTTCTCAAGCTAACAACGGTCAGCTGCCTTCATCATTGTTATTAATGCTAAATAGAAAGAATGATGTTCTGAAATACTTAACTTGCCCACAGCCGTCGTTGTGCCCTGAGAAATGCCATGCCTGCTTTTCACGAAGGCAACGGAGAAAAACAAACGCCTCTTTAGCTTAAACTTCGCTTCCATAGTATTAGGCACGTCTTGGATGTGTGAATGGTATCGCGTCAGGTCGCAGTTCTCTTTTTTTGGTCTGTATTGTAGTGTGGCGTGGATTTAAAGTATGTTGTGCGTGTTAGTGTTGTTATTAGTGTGCAGTCTTATTTTTTGTTAATGATAACTGCATCAAAAATTCCTATGCTTGGAATGTGGGAGGAAATATAAGTACATTAAATATCTGAGAAAGCATGGCTGTAAAATTCACCCGAAAAAGTTGGGTGTTTTCCTGCCTCATAAAAATGTTACCGCGCCCCTTCTATTTTTTCTGTATTGGAATTCGCTATTAATTCATAAATGAAAAAAATATATAAGCATCTTCAAAAAGAAATCAATATAAAAAGACCATAACATAATAAAATCAACCTCATTATCAACATAACTTTAAATTCGGGGGGAGGGCTTCTCTTATTTATACTTTTAATGTCTTCTTGATTTATGGTTTCAAATTTTACATTATGTGAAATACTTTTTAACTTGCATTTTACACACACACTAATTATCGCTTCTTAGTGTTAATTTGGAATTGCGAATGTTGTCGCGTCTCTTCTATTTTTCGCCTATTGGAATGCGCAATTAATTTACATACACAATACACTAACCAAAAACTAGCCTCGAGTAAATCCTAGAAACCGATGGACCCAGTGCTTTGCTGCGGCTCGCTATGGCCTAAGCTTGCCTCCTTTTCGTAAATATAAATTGATAGTGATAAATCGACCATTCAAAGAAGAAAAAAATAAGCACCCGATTCTGGCATTAAAAACTCCCATAATTACTAAACCCGTGTGTGAATGTGAGGCTTGAATTGTGTAATGGCGTCGGTCACATCCACAAAAAAACTGGAAAAAATAGTAAATATAAATTTATTTCGAATTGTACTATGTTGGCGAGTAAAGCATTGTAATAATGGCAAATCTCCTTTAATCCCTAAAAATTACATTGAGGGAATTCGAACCCACTACCTTCCCTTGTATTTCCACTATGCTCTAACCGTCTGAGCTATTACACCGAGTTGATTCCATGACCGATTATTTCTATATCTATAGTCAGACTACCTTCGGCTAGAAACGCTATCCTCCCCTGCCGTTCGTGAAAACCAGGCGTGACTTTCCCTAGGACGCAACTACGACAATGGGCAAGTAATATTTATACGTTAAAGTAGCTAATTCTTATATATATATATATATATATATATATATATATATATACATCTCAGCTCTGAATCTACCTTTATGTCTCTATCTATATTTATGCATGTGCCACAATTTTTTGATGTCAAAACTCCAGAGCAAAATTAATGAAACGGAAGGAAAACGTGGCGGACGGGAGATTGAGGGAGATAAATACAAGCTTGGTATATTCTGGTTCTTCAGAAGAGATGCGGGTCAGGAAATGAGGTCCGGAAATCAGAGGCTCGGATTAGTTGACTGGAAGGCTGCTGAGGCCCATATCCGAGCTTCTCTCGAAAAGGCAGTTCTGCGTATCTTCTTAGGCCGACAAATAAATTAATTTATTTCACCCACTAGGGACGCCGATAAACAAAAATCGTTATTCAACTAGACTGCTACTCCCTAATGTTGGTAATCGAGCTGAATATGATGAAATTTCTTTCTGATTGAAAAATTTCTTTTTTGAATAATAGTAAGTTATAAATTTCATATTAGTTGAAAAGTTATCCTTATTGACAAACAAAAAAAAATACGAAGATCAATAGTTTCAGAAAAGTTCCATGTCCTAGAAGATATCTCTGAGGCAGCAAATTTAGCATTGTTTCCTGTATTTTTTTGGTTTCTTAAATCTGAAAATATAAACTACGTGGATTAAACTTTAAAATTCCATTTAGTATTTTGCATTTGATGTTATTTCCCATTTTAATGTTTTTGTGCTATGCAAAATTTGAATGAAGGTTAGCCAAATTGAAATAGTAAGTAAATGTTTACTTCTATTGTTTGCTCCTAGCAAATTTTAGTTTTATCTTTGAAAAATATAACGCTGGAAGACATTTTAGCACAGTACTAATATGAAAAGGAAAACATATTTTTAGCATTTTACCTTTAAGTGATGTATCCATTCCAGTTGAGATTGTTCACTGAAGTTGTTTGACGTTTTCATCGATTCTTAGAGTCATTTGATTGAATTGAATTGAATCAAATTCTGCATTTTAGCTTTAGTTTATACTGATTTTTTTAACAAAATGCAAGAAAGAGTTAAAATTTATGTGCTAAAAGAATAAGTTTTATCAAGTTAAAAGTAATTGATTAAGTACTTTTAGAATTTTGCTGTACCATAAGCAACATCCATCTCTGTATTTAATAAATGGACGATAAAAACATGGAATAAATTAAATAATAACCCAACTTTCCAGAAAAATTTTTTCTTAGTATAGATGCAATACTGAAACATACCAATAGAGTAAAATAAATAAATAAATTATAAAAAACGAAAATATATAGAAATATATATCACAGAGAAATAGGAATCTTTTACACCCCAACACCTTGAGCAGTGACACTTTCTGTCAGCGTTCATATCACATTCGAAACAGTCCTGCAATCCACAGCCTAAGTGTTCACCTCTTCAGCCGAAACGAACTTCCTTTTTAGACTTTCGAAAACAGTTTTTATTAGTGTTTAAGGCCCGTATTTACTGCTGAGACACCACAAGCGATGGATACTGATGATACATGAAATGAAATGATCTATTGGGATAAGATTTTCTAAGGAAGGAAACGTTCCAGACCTAAGTTTAGGGCACCTCCCGGCATTTGCCATTTATGAAGAATGAGGAAAACCTGGAAAAAACCTTAGTCAAGGAGGACGGTCCTGGCGGGATTCGACCCCGGACCTCTCGCTCACGAATCCGCGTATTAACGACCTCGGCCACTTGTGGCAGTGGAAACAGATCAGGTGGTGCAAGACCTGGAAAACATGGGGATGAGGAAGGACAAGTATTTTATGCTTTGCGAGGAAATCGCTCCACTGGATGTGCTGAGGCGTTGTTGTGATGGAGAACCTACTTCTTCCCTGACCACCTATGAAATCTTTTTTGTCATAATAATGCATCACGAACATATACCTCCTTATTGATAGATCGTCCTTTAGGAATGAGTTCGAAATGTGCCTGGTTATGTGCAATGTTAGTCACAATCGATCAATTACTACTCCTGACCAGCCGCAGTCTGTCATGTAAGCCTGATGACATACGGTATTCCACGAAGGCAAGGCAGAGAAGTTGCCTATATAGCACGGCGGAGCCAGTATAGGGTTTTTTTTACTTTATTAGTATAGCTCCTTGAAATGGAGCTGGAAAAGGGGGGAAGGGGACAAACAAAACAAAGCATTCGACCATGTTTGACACTTAACAGTTCTGTTTCCCTAACAGATCTTCACCAACCTGCTCGGCAATTGAACAGCTAAATGAAATTCGCATGTTGATAGATATATCCATATTAAAAGAAATAGAAAAAACAATACAGGCATGTATATGAAAACTTTCAAACTAAAAGAGTTCAACATAAATCGCTAAATATGGCTAAAATCTGCTGAGAGAAGAAAATATTTGTTGGTTAGTATACATTTCCAATAAACGTACCGAATAGGCTCGAAAGTATAGAAGTACCGTGGAAACAAAGTGTTGAAGCCCAAAGCATAATACAATACACTCCAAGGAGTCAATGTAGTTAATTAGATGCGTTCCAGGAATACAGATTGTTGTACAATTCTATTCATTATAAAAACACGCTTTGCCTAAAGATGGTAAATAATTTTAAAATGTCAACTAGCCCTAAGCTCACAAAGACATAAAATTGAAATAACCATAAAAAATATGCGTTTCTTTATTACCATGGTCATGGTAACAAATTTCCTCTATAGAGAAGACAAGAAAATATTGGGAGGGGGGTTAAACAAAAATGGTGGTAACATACCTATATCTGAGAAACAATTTATTCTAGAACCAGCATATTGTTACTTTTCCCCATTATTTTTTGTATTTACTTCATTCATATCCTACTTTTATTTCTGTAACGTTCCCTTTATTTTTTTTTTTAATTTTTGCTCAATCAATTCAAACCAATCTATATGAGAGAGAAATATAGATATCTGAAGTACTAATTTAGTGGAGAATATTATGCTTAAGGTTGACAAAAACTATAATAACAAAGTGCCAAGAGTATACCTTGAAAGTAACAAAACACTAACATAAAACAACAGTTAGTGTTTTTTTTTCCTTTTGGAAGTGAAAAATTGATCATACTTTTCCTTAATGAAGGATATTAAACGTTAATTCTAATGAGGTTTGATTATGTTGGCAGAAAGGAAAATCAGCAAAAGGTAGTACTAATTTATTTAATTATCAACAGTTATGAAAATACAGAAAGAGGAAGCGTACAGAATAAGCAATAACCTAAGAGTTACATACGAAGAAAGTTATGATTAACAAAGACCCTCATATTTCTAGAGACACTTGGAACTTCAATTCAATGTCAATCGTGCATCTATATGGAAGTTGTTTGTATCACAGAAATGGCTTCCACTTAAAACATAGATATTGCAAGAGTTAAGTGAAACAGTTTGGATGACTTAAGTGAAATTATATTACAGAGTTTAAAGGATTTTAGGGAAGAAATGGAACAGATCTGTGTCGGCACTATGCAAAAGACAGTAAACAGTATTATAGTGATGAACTGGGAAACTGCTTGACCGAAAAGGTTTCAATTTTCGAATATATATTTTAATTTAAATGTAATGGAAAAAGGTTCCATTTCAATCCAGTGTTTTGTTGAGTTTCATGGCTTACTTTATATACACTCATTACATTCTTATAACTTTTGTTAATACTAATGCCAAAAATCCTAGTTAAAAATGTTCCTGTTGTTGCTGCATGTGCTTCTTTAATATAGTTTCTTAGATCTCCTGAGAATCTCTTATTTTCATTTTCGTTTCGTACACTTTGCTTGAAAGAAAATGCATTGTAAGAAACATTTGATTTATATGAGTTGTAACAATTGCATGATGAGACAGGGTAAGACATAACTGCTCTACTCTAGAATATATTGAATTACTTCCGGAAAAGTGTTGTATAGAACTACAGTTACGTTTTTGTAAATAGATTCACATATTTAGCTTTGGTATGTTCCTTTGGCATTTTAAGATAGCTTAAAATAGTTTGCTATCGCACTAGTGAGTTATATTGGTTAATAATACCACAAATATAAAACGTGGCATAAAGAGTAAATCTTTTCATTGTCTAAATCTTAAATTAGTTAATGACGATAGTTTACGGTCTTTATGATTTTCATCCTATTTTATGAAACACTTAAATATGATACGGTCGCTTTTGCAAGTCACATAAATTTTCGAAATAGCTGGTCCTAACTGTTTGCTTGATTTCCTTCCCTTGGCTTTTCGAATGTGTTTGACAACCAGCTCAGATATAGGTGAGGTCTTCTAAGTCATGATCATTTTGTAACTTTTTCCTGTACTTTAAAAAGTTATTTATTATGTTTCCATGAAGCTGCGACTGCTTTTTTTTTTCTCCCGAGAAGTCCATTACATTGCATTGCAAGTTGTGTAAAAAGGTATATCTACCATCTCTTATGAAACATTTACTTTTGGTTAAAAAAATGTTGAGAATATAATTTATCAATAGTTTCTTTACAGTTATCTGGGTACCACATTACACTGAGACGGCTCATGTTGTTTGAACATAACTGCCAATTTGAATAGCTTCTTTGTATTCCAAAACGTAGACATTCATTATGCTATGCAGTCTGACACTACTGATCAAAGCTGCGAGAAGTAAATAAGTAGCCTACTCTAAATGATTATGGAAGTATATGTGATTTAATTTTAGAGTTCTTTCTCCAATTTTGCTGAGCTGCTATAGTAGTATGTCTTGCATAAGTGAAATACTGAATCTAATTTTTTATGAATAATCCAATTTATTAGCTTTAATGCCGTATAGTTTTAACAACATTAATATTAAAATACATTAACTGCTTTGTAATAATTCGTTGATCGTAAATAATAGTAATTTATCTTTCTCTGTACATATTTTATTAAATTTAAGTTCAAAGCCTTTCCTTGGTGTTATATGAACATTTGGAAAGTGAAAAAAAAAAGTGCTACCAAGTTTCTGCTTTAATGGAATCCATTTTTTAATTTTTTTAAACAAATTTATTTTAAATTATAGGATTAGAGTACGTGGAGGAAGATTTCAGAAACAAAAGCCCAACGAAAGTCTTTTATATCCTACTGAAACTTCCAAAGGAAGCAGTGAAATAAGATATAGATAGGCGGTCAGGTTTATGGGACCGGCTGTTTGCAAAATGCAAACTAAAACTCGTTTCCAGGTAGATACCCTACTGACAATCCTCCATAGAACTGAACTAAAACAATCAGGCATGCATGTCACAAGTGAGAGTTGTAGGGATAGGAGGGGAGAAGTGAGTAATGCATAGCTAGCCTTAGCCATTGCCTCCTGCTGAGCTCTTAAAATAAACGCATGATCCATGAAATACCTATATGTCATAAGCAGGTTCAGCTGATCTATGTTTGATTATTACCATGTCAGAAAATGCCATGTTGCAGTTGTATAGTCAGAACAAAACTGCACTATGCGCATGTGTAACGAAATCAAATGTAACGGTTAGTGGTTAATAACACCCAAATACAAGTTGCAAAATCCCCTCTTTCTCTATCACTCCCCAAGAGGAAATATTAGTGAACAAGATTGGCCCGTATTTGGCCTGTCTCTGTTTATATAAGTATTTAATTATGATAAATGCTACTCTATGTAGTTATATATTATTATTTCTACACTTACAATTACCATTTTACAATATTTCCTTGATCCTTGGGTATTTGTTAATTCAGGACCCTGTACAATTAACACCCCGGTTATTGTGTACATAAATATGCATATTGTCAAGTGACCTTTACTAATACTTCTTCTTTCATTGTTACTTTATTACCTTCTTCCTTTGCCTTGGTCACTTTTCTCCACCACTTTATTCTTATTTTCCCTGCATAGTTTCCAAAGGGCTACTAAACACCAAAAACCTTTAATGTCAGATAGTCTATCTGTAATTTGTTCCATATTTTCTCTCTCCATTCTTCGGTTTCTGTACAGTCTAATATAATTCTGTACAAGTTCTAGTCTATTTTATCACACAGTGGGCACAATGTCAACTTTTACCCCATCTAACATCATTGTTCCTGTCCTTGCCTCTGTCATACTCTCCCTCCTCATTTTGTCAGTTAACCTCAATATGTTTTCCCTTGCTCCATCCTTTCTTAAAACTCTTATAATATATCACAGTACTCTTATCTCTTAGGCTACCACATATTTCCTGTTTCTCTATATCATCAATCCTTGCTTTCACTTTATTCCACATGCCATGCCCATTTGGTGTCTGTAAATTAAGTAACTCTCCCAAATTAATCCATTTTACAATTTCCTTTAATCTACCTACCCAACCTTTTACCTATTTACCTTTTACTTGCGCCTCCAAGTACTCATTGAACATTGCTAGGTAGTTGAACGTGCGTCTTTTATTGCTTATATGGTAGACGGCAACAAGCGTTTGTTCATGTTTGCATGTTTCTTTTACAGTCACTAATATGAATCTAAATGTTATCATGAACAAAACAATAACATTACATAATGCAGATTGCCTGCATGTGAACACTTCCATTCAAACTAAAGTTTCACTTTTATCACCCACATCAAATTTTATGATATTTTGGAAATTGTAAAGTTGATTCACACGATTAGTTTAGTAACGATAGCCAATATGTGTAAATATAATATTCCGTAGAGAAAAATTACTGAATAAACGAGTGGAAATTTCACCCGTATACAGTAGTTAAACATGCATAGTATTTTTAACAGTTTCCAAATAAAAGATAAATCCTTTTAATGATTCACAACTCAGCAAGCGAGTAAGCCTTTCATCACAACAGATTTTAGATCTACCAGTCTTAAATTGGAATTAAAATGCGAAAGAGATATTATATCTAGGGTTAGTTCGCACTTTACATGTTAAATAATATTTATTTTAATCTACCTTCGCAAATTGCTTACAATTTGGGCGGCAGGTACAGTTACAATAGAGGATCCTAACATTCCCAGATTCGACATGTCACTACACAGACGAAGACTCCTCCCCACTCTCGGAGGGATCGCTTTCACGCCGGACGTCAGAGTAGTTTATCCAATGACCAAATTCTACCCCTGTACATTGCTCACTGCCAACTCACAGTGCTTACCTTTGCAACCCTGAAACAATGAACAATGACGTTAATGATACGCAGAGCATAAAATATATTTTCAAGACATATTAACTTAAACAACTCATTACCAACCTAGCTTATACCGGTAGGCAATTGAAATTTACAAGCATAGAAATAATTTTAACGGGAAAGAAGAAGCTCTGAAATTGAACTCAGCGAGCGAGCGAACAAATCTGGCAGGCTGAGGTTAGTGCTCAGCCTGTGTATGGATGCTGCGTCCCTACCCTGTGTTGGGCTTAACCGCAGAGACGGGATGGGGGTTGTAGGGTGATAATGCTGTTTTGGTTTTGGGGCGGATGGGTTGTGCAGAAAAAGCTAATCCTAGTTGAAACGGGCGGATATGACATCCTTGGAATTTGCATGATATGCGCATGTTGTTCGCTGCTTTGTCGACAACATGAGTATATCGTCAACTGATTTTGCTGTTGTTAATTTTCTGTTTGTTATTGATGGGGGGTTTGGAATGTGTTTCCTGTCGCTAGGTTATGCCCCTTGGTTATCCGAGGTGACCACACGCTAAGCGTGGCACCTTGAATTTGGGCTTAGTCCTATTGCGACAGGGATAGCTGCCAAGTGATCGAACGAGAGCGCTCTCATGAAGTGGTAATTTGGCGTAACATTTTTGGGCCCGGCGTCTGATTTCCTCCTCGATGTATGGGAGGGAAGAACTCTCATGTAGTAGCCTAGATGGAAAGCAGCGATATACAGAATAAATGGTCCTAAGTCCTTTATTCTGTACCCTTTGCAGAAGTGCGAGCCAACTGTCAGCTGCCATACCCCAGATTTCACAGGCGTATAGCATGACAGGGATGACCAGGGATTTGAAGAGTTGTTACTTCAGGTGAACTGGCATCGCCTTGGAACTGAGTATAGGGTACAGTTGAGCGATTGCTCCCTGCGCCCTGTGAGCAGGCTATGTGTTCCCGGAAGGTTAGACCTTTATCTAGATGCACCCCCAAGTAGGTTATGGAGTTGTTCCACCTTATCATTTGCCATCTGTATGTTAGTGTGAGGGCGTTTGCAGGTACGCGGCGTTTTGTGAAGATTAATGGCGTTGCTCTTTGCCGGGTTGATTGACATTCGCCAATGCCTACACCACTTTTCGATTAGGTGTAGTAGTGCTTTGTATGGGCATGAAAGCTCTGTTAAGTTTCCGTTTGTTTTGTATAGTAGGACGTCATTTGCGTATTGAGCAGTGTTGACGTCTGCTGAGTGATGAAAGTCTGACATGTATATGTTAAACAGAATTGGGGATAGAACAGAGCCTTCGGGGACTCCGCCGCGTATCGGCTTTAATGTCGAGTTGTTTCCCGCCACCGCTACTTTGAAAGTGCGATGCTTGAGCTATGAGTGTATAAAATGAATGTAGTTTTTGGGAAGCTCCAGGTGAATCAGTTTGTACAGGATCCCGGCGTGCCAGGTCGTCGAGAAGGCCTTTTCTACATCCAGAGACACTGCTGGGGTGAAGGATCCCTCCTGGAAATCCAGGGCTGAGGCCTCCACAACCCTCAGTAGCTGTTGGATAGTAGAGTGCCCAGGTCGGAAACCGAATTGGTGAGGGGGGATGGCTTGAATGCATCCCAGCAAGGGAAGCATACGGGCAAGAAGTAATCTCTCAAACACTTTTGAGAGAGTATAAAGGAAACTGATTGATCGGTAACTGGAGGGCTGAGTTGCGTCTTTACCTGACTTCAATATGAATATCACCCGCGCAGCCCTCCACTCTCGTGGAAAGTGGCTCAGGCTGATGCACACATTGAAATATTTTGTGACAAAGAGCACAGCCTTGAAAGGAAGGTTTCGGAGCATGAGGGGCATTAGCCCATCCGGTCCGGCACCTTTTTTGGATTGAGACGCTGGATTGCGCCCTGGACTTTGTGGGGGGCAAGATGGGAATCCTGAAGTCATCTTCATCCGGCGGACGTCGAAAATATCGACGGACGTCGCGACGAACCCGACTTGAGAAGCTGTCGTCCTGGGGGTCGTCTCTGGGCCTGAAAAGACGTTCCAGATAGTCAGCGAGAGCATTGGCTTTGACTTGGGGGTCATATACGTGGCCTCGGGTGCCATGGTGGTAGGGAGGCTTTGTCTTTTTGGCCACGGAGGTTCTTTGCAATCCTCCACACGTCGCCATCGATCAAGTTCTGTCTTGCCATAGTGTCCTCCCACGCGAGCTTTTTGTGCTCGCGGAGGCGGGCACTAACTTGGCGGCGCAAGGTCCTTAACAGAGCTCGATGATGTGGCGTGCGGTGACGCTGGTAGAGTCTGCGGGCGGCCCAGGAGCGACGGATGAGGAGCTCCAGATCAAGAGGGAAGCAGTACAGTTTCTAGGGAAGTCTGTTATTTTTGGGTTGGGAGGGATGATAGTGCCGAGGCCTTTACCTTTTCCAGTCGATCTCGCGGTTTGTACCTGCGACATCTTGACTGACAATCCTAGTGTTGATTTCGGCCAACACGGGGTTATGATCGGAATGAAGTGCGTTGATTGATGTGAGGGTGAGATGGTGTGGAAAGTGTTTGAGTATCGTAAAGTCGATGACAGAAGACTGTCCTCCACTAAACGGATGATGGGTGGGTTGCCAGGGGCCCTGTACTCTGAGCTGAGGGTCCTGATCAATTAAGCGAACGATTGCTTTGCCTCTGCTATCCGCACGGTAACTGCAATGCCAACGAGGATGTTTGGCATTGAAGTCACCCGCGAGGATCACACTGGGATGTAGGGCGAGGAGGGACTGGTAGTCAGCCACCACAAAGGCTCTGGATGGGGAGTGGTATGCAGATACTATTAGTACCTCAGTGCCACCATAGTTCCCGGCCCTACGAAACACCAAACCAAAGAAACTACGTGAACCAATCAGCAACCAACACCTCGCTGTAAATGCCCAGGAGCTCCAGATTAGATCCAACCACCTTAACCAAGCGAACCAATCAGAGTTCAGTTCCAAAGGCATATTCACAATATATACCGCCATTCATTCCAGCAACGAGCCAATCACTGCTTTGCATCCAAGATCATTCAAAGGCACCATTGACGATGTCCATTGATGTGGACGAAATGTCTGGAAAGACGGAGAATACCATTGGACCACGGTCTTACAGCCCGGAAGACCTAGTTCACAAAATGTTCAAATTTTCTTCAAATTATGTAATATTTTAAATGTACTTAAATGCATAATTGTATCATATCCCTCCAAAAGGCACAAAAACAACCCGTCTTCCAATTGCATATAAATATGTATTCTGAAATATTCGTCACAGAGTAAAATCATGTTAGAAAAGTTGCAAGTAAGTTCATTTGTTGGTCGTTTGTTACGTGACTTCTTTTCCGTTAGGAATATCATTTGGTCTTCCCTCATTGGAACAGTATTTTTTGTGCGGATACCTACAATTACAGAATTGCTAAGCTATTATTTCAGAGATAACTGGAGCGTAAATTGAAAATGCAGTCATACACTGCAATCCATGAACTCATCAGAAAATCGAGTAAGACTGACGCCCTTTTTAAATGTAAAATATAGAAATTAATTTAATATAGATATAGTGACAGATTCTACTTATCTTCTTTTTCAAAAAATAATTGGTCAGCTAAAGCAGTCTTTCACGTCGATGCTTATCATTGGCTATAAATAATCAACGAAGTTATAGGATGCAGGGAAGTATACACATTAATTTACAGTCCTTTAAAATGTGCTATAGTTTAAGGTGAAACTACAAATGAAATGCATAAGTAAAGCTGTAAAGATTTCAGCATGTTAACGTGGTGTTGAATCATTCTCGATCAATACAAATCTAGTCCTCTGCCCACACACTTTTAATCCCATGCATGCATTAATAGATAAAGTGACTTGAGTTTCCAATTGGCAATGTTGTAGTACATAGATTGCGTTGAAGGGGCAGGGACAATATAGCAGACTTTGTTGTATGCATGTGTACCTGGATGCAGGATTAGGGCCTCGCTGGGATATGTCCGCCACTCGGCTAAGCCCTTAAATTACATAAATAAATAATGCTACTCTAATGCCCGTGTCCCTTGGAATATTCATCAGCGTCAGTGTTCAAAAGCCGAGAGGTTATGAGAAGGCGGAGGGTTGTCCAAAAGAGTTATGATCGTCTCGCAAGGGGAAAAAATGGTTGACCAGTGATGCATTTGCATAAAACGCTATAATTTACACAGCACTTATAATTTTACAACTCCTACAAAAACGTTATAATATTTCTTAATAATGGAATAGTTTCTTCAATAAACATTGTGAAAAACATTTTAACAAAACCTACAAAAGAATTCATATAATTCCGAAGAGATAACCTTCCCTAATTGCACCTGCATTCTGTATATTTACATTATTAATAAAAATGTTTAGATTCGTTGTTTTTTTTTTCAAATATTAACCACATATTTTCAGATTGTGTATCACGATATTGTCCAAATATCTGTTACAATATTTTTTCCGAATAAAAATAATTTTGTATTTTAACCCCTAAAATAAATTAGTGTCAACCAAACACCCTAATCGTCCTAATCTCTGTGGAATGAAAACTATTACATCATAAGTCAGCTCATCAATAAAGCAAAAATAAAAATATAGTTACATTTTAAATCTAGTATGTTTTGTTCCTCTCAGTAAACACATAAATACTAAAATATGAAGACTAATTTTACTCCTGTGGACTATTTCATTTTTGCGGTTGCGACGGCTGCATTTCCTTAGAAGGAATCCGTGTCCAATTGGCCCATACCTCAAATAACCTCAGAGGAAAAATCCCTAACGGTGCCCCCAATTCTCCTTCGTCATATAGTTTAACCTTGTTCTGGAAACGAACCCACTTCCTTAAAATATTATCGAATTTATGCCAATGAAAATAGACTTTTTAAAAGTAGTTCCAATATCATTTAGTTTGTAATTTTTCGGCAGGAAGAAAGTTCCTTAATTCATACTCCTTAATGTTTGATCCAAATATATTAAAAGGAGCATTTGATAAAAGTGTGGTAAATACCTTAACAAATGTTTTACTCGAAGTAATAAATGGAGAATCTGACTCCACAACGTAGTATTTATGTCTAATTTTAAACTATTTTCAGTAATTACAGTTAATGATGACTTTGTACCCAAAAATCAAATGCAAGGCATAGTGTCTGTAGTTGCCCATGATTGTCTTCAGAGACTTTACTGCTGTAGAAAAGGAAAGCATCATCTTTCTTCTCCGGCTTTGCTCATCGACAGGAATGTCAATAGAGGAACTACTAGAGCGGGATATGTTATCGTCAAGTTCATCACTTTGGAAATCATTGCCAGATTTTTCTTTTCTATCAAGACTCCTTTCGCTTCCACATACACAACCTCGTCTGTACTGACGTCCTGACCAATATATTTGCCCTCGTTCTATTCCTCCGCTTGTTTCAGAAGTATAAGAAAGATTTCCATTGTCGAAGTTGAATGGTGCCTTTGTTTGACTTCGAGCTAGCTCTGTCATCCGCATCTTGATTGCTGATTCCAGAACGTTTCTACAAAGAGATTTATTTGGAACATTAGCAAAGTTGCTTTTCGCCCCCTTGCGGATGTTATTTTATTTCTTACCGAAATATAACAAAGTATTTTGGCGATACGGTTTCAGTATTATGAGTTGAAAATACATATGCTGGAAAATAAATATTTATTATTTATTTATTTATTAAATATTTATTTTCCAGCATGTGTATTTTCAACTCATAATACTGAAACCGTATCGTCAAATATATACACATAAAATTTCTTAAATTCCAAATATTTATAATACTGAATATTTATAATAATATTTAATAAACAATAATATTTATAATACTGAAACCGTATCCCCAAAATACTTTGTTATATTTCGGTAAGAAATAAAATAACATCCGCAAGGGGGCGAAAAGCAGCTTTGCTAATGTTCCAAATAAATCTCTTTGTAGAAACGTTCTGGAATCAGCAATCAAGATGCGGATGACAGAGCTAGCTCGAAGTCAAACAAAGGCACCATTCAACTTCGACAATGGAAATCTTTCTTATACTTCTGAAACAAGCGGAGGAATAGAACGAGGGCAAATATATTGGTCAGGACGTCAGTACAGACGAGGTTGTGTATGTGGAAGCGAAAGGAGTCTTGATAGAAAAGAAAAATCTGGCAATGATTTCCAAAGTGATGTACTTGACGATAACATATCCCGCTCTAGTAGTTCCTCTATTGACATTCCTGTCGATGAGCAAAGCCGGAGAAGAAAGATGATGCTTTCCTTTTCTACAGCAGTAAAGTCTCTGAAGACAATCATGGACAACTACAGACACAATGCCTTGCATTTGATTTTTGGGTATAAATTCATCATTAACTGTAATTATTGAAAATAGTTTAAAAATAGACACAAATGCTACGTTATGTGTGTGTGTGTGTGTGTGTGTGTGTATGAGTGTGTGTGTTTGTTAACTATATTTAGGCTTATAACCGCTGGCAGTAGGGAATAATTTAACTAAAATTATTATTTACAGCAAAATACGTAAAAAATAAACCAGCTAACTTCATTAAAGTTCATTGCCAGCCTAGAATTAATTAAATAAATCTAATTTAAATGTATGTAGAACTAATATACATGTATATATATTTACATTCCCTTTAACTTAATCAAATATTTCACCTAAGTAAAAATATGTCAATACACTTCAACCAAGGTAATTACGTCAAACTAATTAAATACATGTCAATTTAATTTTACACATGTTAACTCAATTAAATACATTTCACCTAACTAAAACATGACAATCTAGTTAAATGCATATCAAACTAGTTGAATTCGTTAAACTAGTTAAATATATGTGGACATAATTTCGTACATATTAACTTAATTAAATATATTTCAACTAACTAAAAACATCTCAAATTTAGTTAAATATATAAACTAATTAAATAAATGTCAAATTAATTTTAATTTAATTAATGCATTTATAACGTTATTAATTTTATCACAAGTTTAGACTTTAGCTTGAATATTAATATAAAATTAAGCGAAACTAGCCAATTAAATACAATAAGGAGTTAAACATTTCATGTGGTCCGAGAAAATTTAAATTTGAACAGTAATCACATTCATATCTACTTACACCAATGAAATATTTGTATACATGTAGTCTTAGGTTACTTTTAAATCTTGTCAGAGAAGACAACTGCAAGTCGTTTGGGCTTTATTTAAGAAAGTGAATTTACCTACATCCGTTCTCTGTTGCCTACAATTGATCTTAAATGTATGATTGTTCCCTACCGCAGTATGTTGATTTTCCTAACTTAGCTGTGATATCCATTTACGCATTTTGTTTTGTATGCGCTTGTATAATGACGTTATCTTCTCTTTTTGCTCTTTGCTAGTAATTTTAAACCATTTTCATCTTCACGTTCTTCTTGTATACTTTTCGAATTTTTCAGTCCCACACTGGATTTTATTTAGGACACTTATTTGATCATTCTGTATGAATCCCAACAAACTGCTCCATACTTTATTATGAGCCGAACTAATACCGTTTTTTAGTATTCTCATAACAAAGTGTAGCTCCCCTCACGCTTTCCTCGTACCACTATCAATTTGTTCCTTCCATGCAAGTTTAGAAGTTAAGTAAACTTCTGAGCATTTACAGCAGCTTTCCTGAGGAATTTATAATTAAAATTAATTTCTTCTCGGCTTTTACAAAATATTACTATCTTACTCTTAGGATCATTTATTTTAATTCTATGTTTAACCGCCAATTGGAAGTATTACTAATTTCGCTGGGTGAAATGTTCTTACCCGTATTGTCATTAATTTTTATAAACTATATAATCGTTGTCAAAAATCAATTTTTGGTCTTATATTTAAAGAAAGATCGTTAGTATAAATAATAAAAACAGTGGTCCAAGAATGCTATCTTGTGAAACATCTGATGTCACCTTCCCGATAATTGGTATTGCCTGACCTACCCTAACTCTCTGGGTCCACTATTCTAAAAAAGTTTTAATACAATGTACAATCCTTTTATCTATTTCCTGTCGATTCAATTTATCTACTAATAAGTCATGCAATACTAAATCAAGATTTTGAAAAATCCATTACAGCTGCACCAATCCTACCTCCTACGTCTGTCTTTTTGGCTAGGACCTGAACTAATGAAATAATTTGGCAACCGCAAAAAAAAAAAAAAAAAAAAAAAAAAAAAAAAAAAAAAAAAAGGAAATCGTTTTGACGGCAGAAGAACAGTCTTTATTATTAAGGACACTGCGAACAGATTGATCTAGCAAATATTTTATAGCTTTGCATATGACTGATATTAAACTAACATTGTAATTTTTACATCTTTTTTTAATGCCACCCTTATGAATAGGGGCTGGGAACAGCGGACTTCCAGTCTTCCAGTAAGCTAGAATTATTTAGAGATGTGTTGAAGAAGCGCATAAGTTCAAAATGATAATCTACTCTCCTATCTTAAAGACTTCCATAGCAACTTTATCAGGAGCACGGGAGTTCCGATTTTTTTTTTTTTTTTTTTTTTTTTTGTATTTTAATTTTTTCTCTATTCTATTTTGGTTCCTTCTTCTAGGTCATGTGACAACCCCTATTTATTTATTATTATTTTAATATAGTCATGGTCAATTTTACTAAACGTCGAACCAAAATAAGAATTTAATAAATTAGTTTTCCTTAAGATATTTTTCGTTTTCATCCCTCAATAGTGTCATTTTTCCACTTTTAATATTTTTTTAGGAAATTTTCTTTTCCTTTCTTTTTTTTTTTTTTTCGCACTCCAGTTTCTTAGTATATTAAATGTATTTAACTGAGTTCTCAATGGTCTGTTTACACGTATTATGTTCCTTCTAGCCCTTTTCCTTTAAGTTACGAATGCCTGAGTATAATTCTCCTAATCGGATTATTTTTATGATTTTGCGAGCAACATATTTCATAAGTGTCTAAAAATTATGTTCTTAAATTTATTCCAAATAAAACTTTGTGCAAAATTTCTCCAGTACTTAGAAAAGCATTATATATATATATTAAATAAAACATCTGTACTGCCTCAACACTTATTACACGGATCTAACTAGATATATACTCGTATCTAAGAGCATTGTTCCGGGTGGGTGTTACCTGGGTAAACATATTTCCTCAAACCAGTTAATTTACCAGTTTGAAGCTCGAAATTCGTACCTGACAACCCGTTTCAATATTCCGTAGGTAGGCTTAATTCTCCGGAAATTTACATCTTACGATCATGTGCTATTAAACTAAGTTTTCACTGTAATTTGTGCAAAGTTGAATGATTTAGACCGTCTGTAATATATTCACGCTCTAGTGTTTTCTGGTCTTTTTTTTTTATCTGCATACATAACATTTCAACTTCGTTATGTTAACATTTCATAAGAGATTACTGTTTATTTCTCTTTTAGTGCAAACAAATATGGTCCTTCTCCCTTCTAAAAATACTATAGTTTGGTTTAAAAAATTTCCGCATCGTTTACATCACCCCATGATTCCTTAGGATTATTGCTTCCGGATTGTACTCTTCAATTAAATTCCAAAATTCAGTTAATTTATTCAATATACTATCGAACCTGCAGCAATCTGTTGAGGTCCATCCTTACCCGACTATTCTTAAAGTGTTCTGTATCATAAATCTCCTGGATGTTTTGATGTCACCACCTCCGCCTTCCCCGATGGTGAATGACACCGCTACTAGGAGCCGCGATACCTCCCCTGTTGAGATGGACAGCACCTCTTCCCAGGTCCCTGTCTTCCAACCAAATGTTTAGATGTGCACAAAGTGGACCCAGTCGATCTGGCTTGCAAGCGAAGGAATTGTTGATTTTCATAATCTTCCTCCAGTAGATGGCAGCAGGAAACTGTTTCTTCTACATCTCTCCTCGTAGCGTTCGATGCTACGCAGTGTAACAGTCTCCGGCTCTTCCTTCTCGTGTTGTCGATGACCCTCTTCAGTACTTCAGTTCGAATGCCAGGAAAATATTCCAAGGACATCCCTCTATTTGCCGTATCAACGTGTAGCAGTCGGTCCTGGTGGTGTAGTGGTAACCATACTTGCCTCCTAAACCGAAGATCGCGGGTTCAAACCCGGCTAGGATCGATGGCTTTTTTCGGGCGTAAAAATCCTAGAAGGGAAATAAAGCCGTGGGTCCCGTGTCGTACATTTACGGCACGAAAAAGAACCTCAAGCCTGAAAGAAGAGGCCTCTGAGCAAACTTTGTCGGCCGTTTCACGCCCTGAACTGAATGGGTCGCTGATGACCTGAGATGTTAAAGAGCGTCCATAAATAAACAAAACAAAAAAAAAAAAACGTGTAGTACAATAGCTCCGTAACACAAGGCAAGATGTAATTCTCTTTTCGGTGTCCCTTGCTGTCCTAGTCTCCCCTGTCCCTGATTTTGCTTCTTCGGGCACTGAATCTCCTCCTTAGTCGAAATTTTCATCTACATTTTATTTACATTTTTAAATGTGTAATAATAACTTTATATACCGACGATGCCAAAAATGTATACACACTTTAACAGTAGATATCTATTTAATATTTCAAAGTTGGGCCGAAAAACAACAGTAATGTGTAGTATGACGTTCTGTAAACAGATGTGACTCACATTACGCTATGCAAGCGTTCCTACAACAAAATGGAGTCCAGATTATCAGCGGAAAGTAATTTTTAAGTGGTATTGGAAAACCGAGAATGTTGTTGAAGTTCAAAGGTAATGGAGACGTGTGTACAATACAGAACCGCCAACGCGAGTAACAATTGCACGCATTCTAAACAAATTTGAGACCTATGGTACCGTATACGATGTTCACAAGGCCAGATTTGATGACAATCTTTCAAGGCACTAGATAAAACAAAGAGGTCCGATTGAATTTCCACTGCGTTCTCCGGATCGAACTCCGTTAGACTTCTACTTATGGGGAACTCTTATGGATGTAGAAAACCAGCTACACTGTCAGCACTTTGAGAAGAAATTGAAACGGCATGTGCTGCAGTCGCTGAGGACACTTTCGCAAACGTTGCTCAATCAGTAGATCAACGTACTCAGGAGTGTATCGACGCCGATGGTGGGCATTTTGTGGAACTGTTATAACTGTAAAAGTATATGACGAAAGGTGCTAATCATTTCTGTTTGTGTGAATTCAATTTTGTTATGTTAACGCAGTTTTTTCTTTGCTTGAAGTTGTATACATTTTTAGCACCCTCTGTATGGCTTCAAATAAAAATATACTATATTCCTGACTGCGGCATATGAGAAACTGTGTATTTGTTGAACTGCAAGCTCATATGAACTAGGGTGTGAACAATGCATTCGTTTTGTTTTATTTCTTTGTCTTCTTCATATTTTACTTCAAGTTTGTGCATACTGTTATACAGATATGCGGCAGCGTACAAAATGGAAAGCAGCTTCCATTCATGATATATCTTTTTTCAGTACAAGTTTTTTATTGTGAGCAGACGTGTCCTGCGGGCATTGCTATATTCAGAACGTCCTAGCGGCCATAAGTCGTAGCTTTCGCCCAAGGAAGTGTTCCTGTGCCCAGCGGGAACTACCGCAGACAATGGTCCTATTGTTACGAACACTGCCCCTCACCTTACAGATAAAGTACTCCCGAGCTGTGTGAGCAGTTTGCCTAGAACATGATACTCTGGAAGCTTCCACATGCCAAGAAAAGTCCTTGACAGCAGTCAGAAGCCTTGGGCGCACTTCTTCAGCGCCGTTCTAATATACACTTCGGTCAAATAGAAGTAAGTGAAACACCAAGTGGAAATCTTTAGAGTTTCTATTTCTTCTTCTAATGGATAAAATAAATTTGTGAACATAAAAATGTTTGGAAAAATGAAAGTTTTTTTTTCAGCTACATATTTCCATTAAAGGTCCCAAATGATGTGCTAGATATTGTTGTGAAAAATATCTGATTCAATATTAAAGAATTTTAAATGAACTGCAGCTATAGTTAATTATATAGTTAATTATCACTAAGGGATTCTAGCAGGTGCGCGCTGTGCTTTCTCTTTTTAATACTAAGAAAGTCACTAACACATTTTCAACTTTCTGCGGCTTAGGAATGGGGAAATAAATACTCATACCTTGATTGAAAGAAGAAGAACGTGTAATCAGCTAAGCAATGTACTTACCAGTATTTATTGATCGAAACCTCAACAACTCTTTTTTATCAATTGAAAAATTTAGCAAATAATTATAATGCGTTTACTCGACGTTTTGATCAGCCCATGTCTTTCTGCGCCTCCTGCAGATCGTCTTCCAGGTGGAGTGTATTGTAGTGTCATTTTTTATAGACGATGTAATTTTGTCGACAGGCCTTTTCCATTTAGATCTAATATTCTTTATGAGGGCTACTATATTGACCACACCAAGCTGTGTACTTATATGTTCATTTCGTAGCACTTTCCAGAAGGTGTACGAAGAAACCTCATTTGTATTTCCTCTAGTTGTCTTTCTTTACTTTTTGTTAAAATCCAGCATTACCTTCCATACAAGAGTTACTGGTTTGCTTACCATATTGCAAACTCTCAAAAGGGAAAATTGATTTACTAAACTCTATTTTTAAAATTCTATTTATTCAATTGTATTTAGTAAGTTACTCTTGTATTTCCTCATTTCTAAAATCTGTTATTGAAGTAATTGAAACTTCTAACTTGATTTATAATTTTATAATTTATTACAGTGTTTATTTCTATGACAAAGTGTTCTTGAAATATTGATTTGGTTTTTGCTCGTTGACACCTTCATATTATAAAGTATAGTCAAGATGGTTAGTAGCTTAGAAGATCTGTGGGTTGTCCTTCATATATGATCTATAGTGTGTAATGGTCACTCTCAAAATAAACTCACATTTGGATGCATTATTATCTTAGGGAAATGCTTACGATGAAATTGTGTCTCACAGCCGAGGCTCAGGACACCGTTGACAGGAACCTGAGCCCGGAACGAAGTCGACGAGCCGGTACGCCAATAGAACCAAACCCCAAGAGAGCGATGATTACCTGCGCCAGGGTTTTTATGTGGGGCTCTAGCAGGAGGAGCCAATGTGGCTATGTCATTGTTCACCAATAATGGCAGTCAACACCTGTCCAAAGACAAGAAACTTGCAAGGTGGTGGCATGGCATTGCGAGACACCCAATAGTTTTCTGGATGCTCGTTTCCAATGTCAACCTTTGTCCTGGTGTCCTGGTGTCCTGGTGTCCCTTCCCTTGCACTGTAATCGTGCCCAGTTCAGGCATGAAATGAGTTATCTCTCTAGAACTTGTGTTTTTGTCTATAGGCGGAAGGATGACTTAACCTGTTTCCTATATTTTATTGCATTAGTCTCAAGCTGTAAATGACTATGTTCATAAAGAATAAAACATCGCAAGCTACTGTCCATTAATGCGTATTAAATGTAGTTTAACTAGTTTGGTAAATAATTGTTATTTTCCGGGCTTTATCATAACAATAAGAGCTTACTTAATAGTTTTAATACTATTAACATTCCTTTTGGATTAGTAAATTTTCACAATTTGACGATATAGATAATCCGGACTTTATCATAACAACAATAGCTTACTTAATACTTTTAATACTATTAACATTCCTTTTGGATTAGTAAATTTTCATAATTTGACAGTATAGATAAATCATACATTAAAAAGTAACGGAGACAGTCAATAGGATCTATTGGGGTCCTGAATTTATTCTAAATTTATCGGATATTTTGTTTCCTATTTAATAGCAATATATATCTTTACGTAAAGATTTAATTAAATTTAGTTTAATAAAATCTTGGTCAATATTCCAATTTATTAATATGCTAATATAGTTTGTCTCTATCAATTCGGTCATAAGCTTTCTGGTAATTTATGGACAGAATATAAGTCCGTAAATTGAATTCTTTAATCTTTGAAATTGACTGTTTTAAAACAAAAATAAAATCTGTTGTAGAGCGTTCTTCGCAGAATCAATATTGGCTCTTCTTCCAAACTTTGTTCCCACAGCTTTAATCGTTGGATGTTTGTACATACTTTTGAAGCAGCACACAGGAATACGATCTCTCTATAATTGTCTCAGTAACCTTTGGAACCATTTCTATATAAATTTTATTACTGCCATTTTCCAGCCTTCTGGAATAGACAGTTTGCCTTATACTATTAAATAATATAAGACTGGTTTTTTTAAATGTTTGAACATCGTATTTTAACAATTGGTTAATATTTTCTATGACTTTACTTTTCCTGTTTTTTCCTTTTATCAATTATTCCTCTTCCATTTCTTCCATCGTGATATTGTCGTGAAAAATGATTTCTTTGTGGTTCAGTTATATCTGTCATTTGCTTGTTTAATAAATGTTTATAGTATTTAACCCTGTATTCCTCAGGTATTGGATTGAGTTATACCATATCCCTTTCAGTTTCTCTCATGGACCTAAGCATTCTGCAATTAAACTTTTATGATCCTGTTGTTTTCCATTGTATTTGTTTAACAAGTATGTTTCTACTTTCTCTTTTTGATTTGCATGTTATTCTTCTATTCCTTTTAAAAACTTTCTTTCATCATTATTCCTGGTTGCAAGATATGGCCTGTGTGATTTCTTTTTAGAATCAATTCCTTTTTTAATTCGTCGTGCCCGAATATAGTATTTTCTTATTTCTTTTGGACTGTTTTCCTAATATCTTATTAGTCACTGTAAGAATGCTATTCATAATATCCTTCCATTCTTAATTTATATCCGTCTATTCCTTCAATTCAGTCCATACTGTTGGTATGGCATGTTGCAACCAATCAGGAAACAGAAACGCTTTGACATGTGCTAAAATTTTATCGAAAAGGAAAACTACTACGCCAATAGATATTACAGAGCTCGCGGAATTGTTGCCATATCTTCCGCATAGGGCTGAGAAGTTCATAAGATGTCATTGTATTTTAAATGAGACTCAGCTAAGAGAGCCGGTATAATAACTGCAAACAGCTGTAATTATTGACCCAACAATTCGCAAGGAAAGAGACAAGAGGCAAGCTCAACAGGTGGATGAAGAGAAAAAGGTGATTTATGAACCTTGCATTCCTTTCATTGAGCATCTCTGTCTTAAATCAGTCAGTAAGTATTAATTTACAGCGCTAAGAAATCTTTGTCCAAATTTCCTAGTAATTTCTTATAACTCTTAAATATTTTAAAACCAAAATATGATAGCCATAACTTACAAAACATTGTTAATCTCCACCTATATTATTCTGTAGCTTTATTTAATTTTAAAGTCTTTATCTTTTCTTATCACATGGTTTCATTGCTTCTTTTCTTTTCATTTATTTTATTACTTTTTGTTTTTGTCATAGGTATACCGAGGGTGCCAAAAAAGGTATACACACACTTTCACAGTAGATATCTATTTGATATATTTCAAAGTTAGACCGAAAAACAACAGTAATGTGTAGTATGATATTTTGTAAACAGAGGTGACTCACATTACATATATTAGCGTTGCTACAACAAAATGGGGCCAAGATTGTCGTTTGAACAGCGGAAAGCAATTTTGAAGTGGTAATGGAAAACGGAGAATGTTGTTGAAGTACAATGGCTATGGAGATTTATTTGTAAAGGCATATTCATTATTGCGATAGACAATTGACATACTATAATGCAGCTCTGGATCGCCCTAAAGCAAGTTTTTCTAAAAATGAGCAGCGTGCATGAGTTAAACTTGATGCGGCGCAATGCAAGAACGTGATAAATACCATGATGTCTTTTCCAGAATTATGTGGCATCGAAACTTTGTATTGGATGGTGACCCGTTGGATGTCACTCTTTCGACAAGGATGTAATAGTGTACAAAGTGCGCTGCGTGCAGGCCATTCTATCCTGGAAGCGTATTATGCAAATTAGATTAAATGATTGCTGGAGGTGAATCGATGATAAACAGAAAGCGTCTTCCAAAAGAGTGGCAGCGATTGGTAAATTTATTTGACAAGGAAAATATTGAAGGAACACAAAAGTCTCAAGGTTCTAGAATACATGTCTCTACCTATAAATATGTTTTAGTTACTTTTCTTACAGCTCTCGTAGATATGCCTGTGGTTCCCTTTGTTAGGCGATTCTCTATATTTTGTGTACTAGAGAATCTGACGTGGGTTACTGTTCCAGAAAACTTGTGGCTATTTTCTTAAACAATATATCCTTGGGATTGAAGTCAGTGTAGATAATGAATCACATTTTCTTCCTGTCCGTGAATTTATGAAATCCCTTTCCAGGAACACAACTCATACTCGTTTCAGGATATACCAGAGGTTCTGAAACATATACTCAGAAAGCTGTAAGTAGGGCACCCAATTTCAGAAGTTAGCAAGCCCAGGGATCTCTTGGAGGTAATTACAGTGACATTATGGGTCTGTTTTTCATTTTCTGTCTTTACCAAATGTCATTTGTCTACGAGATGAATTGGAAGTGGTACAAATCAGGAAGCAGTAAGTTGGCACATAAAAATACTTTCATTTCTTTTTTATAATGATAGATACGAGAGTAGGTCTATAAATTTTCGGCCTCGCCGATATGGATTATCGTCTTTACAAAACCCTTATCTGGTGTCATACCTTAACTGTTAAGTAAATAATTGCAGCTGTAACTTCCGTTCCTCTATGTTCAGTTCTTCAGATATAGTTGCATTAATAAGGCTATGTATATAAGATTGTGACATGTTCAAAATAGAGTTCGAGCTGTTATCAAGTTCTACTCCAAATGAAATTAAACAGCGATTGGACGGGACGGTGTGTATGGGAAAGCATTCCTCTCATATTCACCGTAAAAAAATGAGCCAAACTTTTTCGAATGGGTCGGGAAAGCGTTGAGGACGAAGGGCGTGCAGGTTGGCCCTTGGAGGTGCCCACTTTTGAAAACTTCGCTCTTGTGGAAGGGGAAATTAGGAAGACCAGCGGCTCAAATTAACGGAAATAGCAGCAAGGTTGAGCCTTTTTAAAACAACAGTCCTTCAAATTATTCATGAACATTTAAACTTGAATAAGGTTAGTGCAAGTTCCTCAGTCCAAAAACAGCAAGGAGTCATCTATGGTCAGGCATTTTTGGAGCTCTGCCGTGGCTACGAGAGAGAACTTCTGCAAACCATTGTTGCAAGAGATGAAAATATGGTCCTCTATCCCTTGTCCGAAAGAGAATCAAAGGAGTGGCGTACACCTGGCGAAGGACCGCCTCTAAAGGCCAAGGCCACTCAGTCAAACAAGAAAATTATGGCTACAATCTTTGGGACTATGAAGGAATACTCTTCATTGACTTCAAGAAGAGCAACACCACAGAAATTGGGGAGTACTATGTTGGCGAGGAAAGCTGAGGGGTGATGTGCGCCTTCTTCACGACAATGCGCCTGTGAACACAGCTCTTGTTGTAAAGGAAGATGTGAAGAAATATGGCCTCAATAAGACGACCATCCACCCTGCAACCCAGAACTAGCTCCCTGTGACTACTTCTTCTTCGCAAAACTCAAGGACCTTCGAGGAAGGAAAGTTAAGTGTGTCGAAGAAGTGATTGGATGCTGTATAAGCATCCATTTTGCAGACAAAACTTCTGACTATTATTGGGGATGGGGGATTGAAAGTTTAATTCAAAGATGTGAGAAGTGCATTGCAATAAAGGGCAACTATATTGAAAAGTGAAATACAGTTTTTGTCTTTATCATACCTAGAAAGTGGTTAGGCCGGAAACTTATACTCCTACCTTTGTAAATTGGAGAAATATTCACCCAGGGAAATAATAAGTATCAAACGTGGATCCGGCAGCATATCTATGCAGAGTATTTGGAAGCTCCAGCTTCTGGTGATAAATCCAGTGAAGAACATCATCACAGTGTAAGAGTTGCTGGAGCTCTGGGAGGTTGAGTGCAACGAGTGATCTCAAGATGTGTGAGAAACTTCAGTATGCTTCTAGAGTTGTCACTCATCATCTATACTGAAAAATATTTTATTTTTATAGGGATATACGTCGGGGGAAAGATTGTGAAGATACAACATTGTGCACGTAATTTATTCTGAGTTTCCAGAATAACTTTTAGATTATTAAAACTGCACCGAAACAGTCATTACCATCATCACTATCAGAACAGAATTGGAATGCTGAATTTGTACACATAACTGTATTTTAAAAGTGGCGTACTACGTTACTACGGAGGAAGGGGCACTTGCTGCGGAGTCGAAGGGCTGTCACCATTTTAGAGGTCATATTCAAGAGGGGGTTATTCACCATGGATGGTTACTGATGATTTATATACTTGCAGCGTTTCGGAACTATTTTCAGTTCATTTTGTACAACTGTACCTTATCTCTGTGTTATTATTTGGCACTGACGCAGTAGATTCAAATTTGTACAAACAGTTCTGCATTACAATTCTAGAACGAGGGAATTAATAATAAAAGTTTTGAACCATTTCCGCACATACACAACGAGGTGATTCAGCTTAAAATAAAATTCAGGTATAAAAATGCGTTGGTATTGCACCAACTGTCTAATCATCTTCAGGAATTAAGGTATGTGGTCTCCAGATCGGTAGGGAAAAGGTTCAGAAAGCGAAGCTTAAGGATTTGGCAAAAGGGGGAAAACAGAGTTCAGGTGCCAACGTCACCAGTTGCTTAAAACCTATGTTTATAAAAGTATTAACTTTCACACCATATCCCGCTTTTTTTTTTGTTAAATAAAATGTATACTAAATATATAGTTATTGAGACAAGGGATTTTTTAAATTAGCATTTGCGTCAACTTTTGGGAGGCCTTGAGTTTGATTTCTCATCAAGCAAAGCTGTCTGGTTAAGATTTATTTTTTGCAGTTTTCTATACCCTGAGAAGATAATTGCAGATAATTTTAAGGCTCCAAGGACTCCGAGCACATTTGTGTTATCATTAATTCAGTTAATTTATTCAATTGACCTACACCTACAGTATTCACTACCACGAACTATAGATGCCGGGATAAAACTAAGCTTCCAAGCGATAATAAATTAATAGTATTAAGCATTCTGAAATAAAAAGCTGTATATTAGAATCTACATCATTAGACGTTATTCAGGTTAACAAAGCGAGTAAATCTTTTTGATAACTCTTGGCATATTTGCAGAGTTAGAAACTCTTTAAACTAATGAAATTTGTAGATATATTACTAATAGTATTGGAGTCAGTTAACTTTCCCCGAAATTCTCTTTGGGGGTGCGCTGTCTTTCCCTGGGTGTCTTAGAAAGTTTATCAAGCTAGAATTAAATTATTATTATTATTATTATTATTATTATTATTATTATTATTATAAAATAATTTAGCATGGAGGAACGAATTGTGTATCACATTTGCTGAAAAACAGTGAGATAAGAACAAATTCTATATTCACTATGTTATATTCTGGTACTTAATGCTAATATTTTAATATTTTAGGTTATCAATCTATAATAATAATAATAATAATAATAATATATTAATACCCAGTTATATGAAAACTGTGTAATACATGATGTTCTTATCTTTTCCTAATATCATAGTCGGCGCATAATGTCGAGGGTATTTGAATGTATCATTTTTATTCGAACTGACAATTTTAATGGAAACCAATAACAGCCTTTGGACTGTGAATGGTGGGAAAATGACCAAGTGATCTGCGGTATGTAAACGAATTGAATAAATTGTGGCGGCGGTCACAGAAACGATGAATAAACAAATTTGAAACATAATTTAAAATTGGCTTAATCAGTTTTATGCATTTATATAGTTATCATCACCATCATTATTATTTATTGCACGCCACAACAAGCGACGGTATTACAGAGGTCGGAAAAAAAAAACTCTCTAAACAGGGCTGAAGTTAGTAAGAACTTTTTGTTTATTGGGCTCTGGTAACAGATAACGAAGAAATAGGCCGCTTTACTCGCAACTATTTTTCCCATAAGCTATCTCCCTAGGGCTACCAGATAAGGCTGCTTTAAACAGTCTCAAAAATTGTCATATTTTTAAATGAAATTGTGAAGTTGGCAGCAAAATTGTATCAATGATGATAAACTTTTTATATATTTTGCAATAATTTCATGTAATTATTAATATAGTGACTAACGTTTGCAAACTGACCGTTTACCAGAACCGCAGTCTCCTGCATTTAGCGCCAAGATTCCACCGCTTCTTACAAAATCTAGAAGTGTTGTCCATTTTGTACATCTTAATAATCTACCATTTACACTCATCCGTTTTCTGCACTAACGGACCTAATTTCTCTTTGAAAAGTTTCTGTAAGTTCCTTCAGAGTGATAATTAGTCATTTATACTCTATGTATTGAAGTACACCAGATTGATGAATTACCAGTATGAGGTTTGGCATTATCCTACAAGAAATACGCCGGTGAGCATCCTTCTTATGTTAATCACAAAAGGGTGATAATATTTACTTATGTACTTTCACTGTTAATTTGTTGTGTTTCCAAATAAAACAACCCAATAAATAGTTCTTTTTGTCATCGTAGAAATTCGTTGCTGTTCGTCCATTGTTTCTTGGTGCAAATATCTCTAAAACAGCATTCCATATAAATGTGTTTTGAAAAATGGACATAATTACGATCCTGTTCACCAGAAAATATAGATGCTACTGAATTCTGAAACCAGCAGATACACGTGAACTTTCGCCACTAGCTGAGATTATTTTAAAAGCTCCAGAGCAAGGTATAAGGGTGTCTCTGAAGAGAGGTATAGAGTTTATGTTCGTGTTCAACTGTTAGTCGAAAGTTTATTACTGCACGTCTATCAAAAAGAATTTTCACTGGGTCTGTAAGGTTAAAAGAGAGCTTGGAAACAAACGAAACAAGATAAAAAATATACTTTAAATATATATTAGGGATTTATAGTGTACAACTCCAAAAATAATTTTTTTTTTTTTCAAAAACCCTATATGTGCAAGAAAAATCCTCTATTGAAAACGGTGGTTTCTGCAGCTCAGCTACTGTGAACACATCATGCAATCAAACACTACACTCTTCTCTCATTAAAGAAAGTAATTTTATCAAACGAGTGCTTGCTGCGTCGTGTAAGCTCCTGTTTGAATAGTGGGCTTAGTTCAACTAAACAAAGTCGTGTGTATACATTTTTCATAGATGTTCAAACTTTGGCATATTAAAGAAACTTGGCTCATTGTGTTACACTATGTTAGAGCTCGGTGTGTAGAGGAGAGGGTTAAAGAATATGCAGCCACCACGGTAAAATATATGACGGATGTTCACAGGCTTAAACATAGTGGCAAGATGTGTAACATGTCAGTTCACTGATATCAATGTGTTGTTGATTCACGTTCTTATATTGTGTCCAATAGTGTTCATGTTCAGAGACCTAAGCTTTCGGTAAAAGACACATTATTTGTCTAGAATTTAATAATTGAGTCCTAAAAGCGTGTAAAGTAGTAGTAGTAGTAGTAGTAGTAGTAGTAGTAGTAGTAGTAGTAGTAGTAGTAGTAGTAGTAGTAGTATAAGTGGTAGTAGTAGTGCTTGTAATAGTAGTAGTAGTAGCAGTAGTAACAGTAGTAGTAGCAGTAGTAGTAGCGCACTAGTAGTAGTAGTAGTAGTAGTAGTAGTAGTAGTAGTAGTAGCAGTAGTAGCGCATTAGTAGTAGTAGTAGTAGCAGTAGTAGTAGTAGTAGTAGCAGCAGTAGTAGTAGCGCATTAGTAGTAGTAGTAGTAGTAGTAGTAGCAGTAGTAGCAGTAGTAGCAGTAGTAGTAGTAGCGCATTAGTAGTAGTAGTAGCGCATTAGTAGTAGTAGTAGTAGTAGTAGTAGTAGTAGTAGTGGTAGTAGTAGTAGTAGTAGTAGTAGTAGTAGTAGTAGTAGTAGTGGTAGTAGTAGTAGTAGCGCATTAGTAGTAGTAGTAGAAGTAGTAGTAGCAGTAGTAGCAGTAATAGTAGTAGTAGCGCAGTAGCAGTAGCAGTAGCAGTAGCAGTAGCAGCAGTAGTAGTAGTAGTAGTAGTAGTAGTAGTAGTAGTAGTGGTAGTAGTAGTAGTAGTAGTAGTAGTAGTAGTAGTAGTAGTAGTAGTAGTAGTAGTAGTAGTAGTAGTAGTAGTAGTAGTAGTGGACGTTTTATTGTACGTTTTAGAATATAATCAAATAAATAGAATTGCCGCATGGGCCTTATGGCCATACATGCTAATGTCGTTCTTATAGCAATCAAAAGGGCCATACACATATATACACACATTTATATACACATACATACACATATACATACACACATACCTACCTACATACCAATATACAAATACTTGGAAATATTTACGTTTACATTAATGGAATTCTTACTCTTGAGCCCCACTTCCATTTATTCACATCCCCTCTCCAACTCCCCCCTCTTCATAATAGCCATTAATCTTCTTTGTCGGGTCTTCTCTAGAAATATTCCCAAATTATGAGAGTATCTCGCATGCACCAACACTTCCCGGCATATGTTCAAATTTCTTTTGGAATTCAGAAATTGCAGGAATAAATGCTAATTTCTTGAAATCTCCGTTTCCCTGCATTCTGCCAAAATATGCCTCCCGGTGTCGCTTTCTCCGCACAATGGGCAAACTCTTTCTTCGAGAGCATTAACCGTTTTGTTTGTTTTCTAAGCTCCTAATCTGAACCATGCAATATCAATTCTTTCTTCTCTGCCACAGATATGTAAATAATTTCTCCTCCGCCACACCGGGTGTATTTGAGTCTGCAGGTTAAGCGATACTTTTTCTACGCATTGAGACTCAATATTTTGTCTATCTAAATCTCGCAAACGTTTATTAGTTATTTTTCAACTATTACGTGTAATGCCCTTTTCCCTTAACCAAATATACCCCAAACCAATTTTATCTAAGCCTTTCCTTATTTTTGATGCCTATCCCTTCCCACCCTTCTTTATTTACTCCCTTAGACAAACTGCTCGAAGATCTACTTGATTCCCCTTTTTATCCTTAACCATTATTTAATTGTTCTTATTTTTAAATTCACACTTTCGTTAGAAATACCAAGCTGTTTTAAGAACCTCACAATTTGATGGAGTGAGTGTAAATTTGAACTTACGGATTTTGCCTGCATAGCCTTTTTTTTTTTTTTATTTATTTATGAGCGCTCTATAACATCTCAGGTCATCAGCTGGGTCATTCAACTTAGGGCGTGGAATGGCCCACTAATTTTGCTCAGAGGCCTCTCTTTCAGGCTTGAGGTTCTTTTTTGTGCCGTAAATGTACAACAAGGGACCCACGGCTTTACTTCCTTTCCGAAGGAAGCCATAATTAGGATTTTTACGCCCGAAAAAATCCATCGGTCCTGACCGGGTTCGAACCCGCGATCTTGGGTTTAGGAGGCAAGTATGGTAACCATTACACCACCAGGACTGACCCTGCATAGCCTGTAGAGCTAAAATATTATAATGAGGATTATTAGGAAAAGTGTACACAGCTGTGCATCTCCTTTACCTCCGAATTACCCATATCCAGTTGTTAGTTAATTATGAATACTATAATAACTATTAAAATATACAACACTTTAAATAAATAACCTAATAATTAGTATAATTTCTACAATCCTATTTATTATATTTGCGAGCTGCTCTAGGTGGGATTAGACGAGAAGAAAATAAAAGACTAATTACAGGTCAAAGTTTTCATTTAAATCAAATTTAAAACTATCTCCACAGCAGTGCATGAAGAAGAAATTCATTATTATTTATTGCATTTGTCCCTCTGAAGTATTTTCGGTGTCGTGTTGAGTGAACTACCGCAAATTTACATATATGAGTTTGTATAAAAATTATGAACAATTAATTTCAACAGAGCAAAAACAGTACTGTATACCGTTCATTTTTAGAATGGTTCCTAATATAAACATTAAGCATGTGGCATTGACCGCATGATATTTTACTGACTATAAAAAGTAATGCACATTCTACATGTGTGTAAAAATAGGAAGCAAGCTGTAATTTAACATATAATACTTTAAGATTTTATTCATAAAATTTCACAGCCTACAGCTATTATTTATTTGAAGGGTACAGGATAAAAAAATATCCAGTTTAATGAAATTTGAGATTTTGATGTCAATGGATTGTGGGTATATAGTACTACATTCATACAGGAAATAACACATGTAGTCCATACAAATCAGCATAGAAAAAATATGTCTAAGGGAAAAACAATCAGAAACCCCCATCAGTTTCAAATTTGCAAATGCTTTATGTCCCTACCACAATAAAATTATAGCATTATTTGCCTCATTTATGCTATAATCGATATGTGCAACATATTTGAATCAGTAAAAGTGACTTTTCCCATCAAAATCCACAGTTATATGGAATGTGACAAAGGTATGGATTTAATAAATCAAAAAACCCATACTGAAACACCCAGCACACCAGAAATTGCCACATGAAATTAACTCGTGGTCTTCATTTGTTAATAAAGAATACAGAAAGACATGTCCAATGATGATAAGAGAAATACGAAAAACGGTAAGTACGAAACCTCTTTTAGAACTATAACCAGTCCAACAACCTGCAATGGCTCTTGGGAGTCCCATGTTATTGTTGACTAAATATGCCGTACACAGACTAATGAACAGCCTGCCTCTTCCTATTCAAGTTTAATTCTGCTTTCCAAGGCAAAATATGATGACCTACAATGCCTGAAGAGATTCTGTTCCGAAAATTCTCAGCTCATTTTTAAGGTTATCTGTAATAGACAATGAATACTATTTATTGAATGATTATTTTTAATATTGTTTCATTACGATTTATATTTTCCTCAGCAAGTACCTATGTATAATTTGGTACATTCCGTAGTATAGTTGTCGATTTTGATTGTTTGTATCTACAAGTATGTGTACTTTGACGTTTTATTGTTAATTAATATGAAAAAATAACTCATGACATTAGTTTCAAAAGAAGGACTTTTTAGAAAATTACCTAAAGAGTTAACTTAGAAAAAACTATGTCTATGTATCTAATGTATTTAATTTTGTAGCGTTTTTAAACTTCAAGATACGTTCCTGTAAAAAAGTAGACTTTGATTGTTTATCTTTTGTATCTTTCATTCGTATCAGAATAAAACAATTTAGTTAAATAAACAAAATGGCACATAAGAAAGCTAAATACTTATATTTATTAAATACCAAAGAGGTAAAAGTTTAAGTAGTGGTGAGAAAACAACAGCTATGAATATGTTGACAAATTTGCCGAAAAGTATTCCCCACTCGCAATAAAAGACATTGTCAAAATCACTTCTAAATTCGCTAGCGTTTCTTATTATAGCATTAAAGAAGTCGTAAAAACAGGAAAAATATTATTTTAATTTTATCTAACTCTAACCGCAACGATTTTATCATATTCTGCTTAGTTGAACATATGGAAACTGTCTCCTATATGCTAAATACCATAGAGATGATATGGGGTAGCGTAAAAGGTTACTTTGCTGAAGAAAACAGAACATTTAAACTGCGGGTTGTTTGCCTTTGGTGAAGAAAGTTTGGAACTGGCCTAAAAAAAGTGGAAAAAGTGCATTGCGCGTATTATGATAGCAGAAAGGAATAAAATTTGATATATGGCCGGAATTTGCGACACTATTGTCGACCTACTAGGCGAATGAACATCTTAAAGCTGCAGTGAGAATGAGAATTATTAGAGTTTTCATAAGGCAACTTCGCCAATTATTAAGTTATTAGGTAAAACTTCAGTTTTACGCCATAAAAATGTACATAGGATATCATGAAAGTGAATAAATACAGTGTAAGAAGATAATGTGACTCGGCTAAAAGTTAATGTGCCACGCACATTCTCCAAAGCGTATAGCTGAAATCCAACGAAGGACGAAGTTGCTGCGTAGTGTGCTTACGTCATGGTTATACCAACAATAAGAAATACACCAGTAAGCAGAGTGTAAAGGATAACGGTGAATGAAAATAAATTTCATAAACAAAGTAAAAGGTTACCTGAAATAAAAGATAAGGTGCAGGCAATATTACTAGATCAAGTAGTAGTCCAAAGTAGTAAATAAAAGTATGGTAGAATAATGGGTAAATATACACAACAAACTATTTTAGATTATATAATTTAGGAAGGATATCCAATTGTTTCTTCCAGATTTTGCAAACAGCAGCAAGTGTATTAGTATGTCTTTTCTCCCGGCCAGTTTCCTTATCTCACACAAATTGTCTCTCCGTGGAATCGACAAACACTGGCAATAAAAAAGAACTTTAAATATACTTGAAATTCAACAATGCCATTATTTATCCACGTTAGTCATAAATTCGCTCTCCTTCTAAGCTTGTTATCTCTTTTGTTTAATTTTTAAGTGAGTTATATCGCTTCAAATAAAGCTTTTGCGATTGAATACCTTCACTTTTGGTCAACTTTTCAATACGTTGAAGCAGTCATTTAAATCTTGAAAATTGTTTAAAGAATTGTCTCATCATTGTTGGCAGGTTATTGGTAAAGAAATCCTCATAATACCAGGGTCATACTCGAGTAGTGAGCAACAATTTTTAAAGTATTAATATTTATTTTTAGATAAACCAAGTACATTATTGTAATCTACAGACTTTTCTCTCGCTTTTCAAAATAGTTTCTATTTCTTTGCACACATTTTTCCCATCGTTCTGCCAGTTTGAAAATACTCTTACTATAGAACTCCGCTCCAGCTGCACGAAGACACTGACGCACGTTTTCCGAATATCCTCCACCGTCTCGCAGTGTTGGCCTAGCATCTGTTCCTTAACAGAATCAAATATATATTCGGAGGGCGCCAAGTCGGGACAGTAGGGAGGATGGGGAAGAGTTTCCTACCCTAATGTTCAAATGTTCTGATCTTCTCAATTGTGACACGGGCAGTGTGAGGACGCGCATCATCCCGTTGCAGGATGATTTTCTCTCCAGGGCGCTTATCGCACAATACGACAGAGCTTCCAAAGTGTCTGAATATAGTGGGCAGCATTTATGGTTTGTTCAGGTCCAAGAAAATCAACCAAATTGCAATCCTGTGCATCCCAGAAGACGCTACCCATAATCTTCCCAGCTGATCACATTGTCTTCGCTTTCTTCTTCGATGGCGAATCCAAATGGTGCCATTTCATACTCTGGTGTTTTGTTTCAGGCTCGTAATGATGGAACCAGCTTATGTCGCCTGTCACAATCCTCCTCAAAAAATCATCACCTCATTTTGAAATCTCTGAAGATAGTTTTGGCTGATGATTTCTCTGAAGTTTGTGGTCTTTGGTCAATAAACGTGGGGCCCAAGGGACACAAACTTTTCGGTAACCTAAGCTTTTTATCATTTCTTGCACTGCACTACTGCAAGTTTTGCAGTCATTTCATCCCAGTGATACGCTTAACTTCTAATGAACTCATCAACTCTTTCCTTGTTGCGTTCCGCGTATGCAGTTCGAGGGCGACCGCTATGACGTTTATCTTGGATACTCGTTTTTCCATCTTTGAAATATTTCACCCATCTCCTAACACTGCTCTAGAATCCATGCAGACATCTCCATAGGCATGTTGAAGTCTGAGGTTAATTTCAGAAGCATATTTTCCCTCTTTAACAAGGAATTCAATGACAATACGCTGTCGAAACTAAACATTCATGTCCGCCATTTTGGAAATTGTGCCTGTAGTTACGTGATAGAAGCTAATGACGTCACAATATGGCAACATGTGGTGTAAAGTCTGTAGATTACGGAGCCTGCAGTCCTTTTCGTTACATTATTGGAATTTGAATTTTAACAATGGGTTGCTCACGCCTTTCAGTGTGACCCTCATAATATCACTTTCACAACACTACTCAAATGAGCTTCGTATTCAGAAATAGACTCTTTACTGTCATATGGGTTGACACGTATAAAAGTTCACGTAACTAAAAGTTCAGCGTCACTCTATAGTATTAATTTGGGATTTATATTCAAACTGAGTAACAACAATAACATTCGAGCAGGATAAAACATATATAGCATCAAAGTTAGTTCTGCAATAATAGGAAACAAGTTTATTGTTGTAATAGCATAAAATTATTTGTATAAAATACTACAATAAAATGACAAAAATACCTACATAAATAGGATATCGCATGTGAGAATTATAAACTTTTGTATTGGTTCATACAGATCCAAACATTTCGAACGTAATTAATTATATAGATAAAAGTACGTGAATAGTTATAAACTTTTAAAACTACTAATTACTTGGCAATTATAGACAGCCATGAGTATCATAGGTATTTTTTATATTTAAAAAGTAATGGCAATATTTAAACAATCTTTACACTCTTCACCAATTACACAATTTGCCATTATCTATTATGTCTTAAAAGTTCATTATGTCGATCTTTGTTTATTTGAGACTGTTCATCTATCCCTATTTTGAATTTTCGGAAATTACTTACAGTGATATGCGAATAACTTGGGTCCTCGATGCAAGTGTGGTTACCTAGACCACTAAGGATTTGGTGAAAGTAGCTTTGCTTATGGGTAAAAACCATGTGAAAATTGATTTAATGTGTATTCTACTCGAGATATATGTATCAATACTTCGAGATATTGTATGATGTTTTTAGTCATATTTTTGGGATAAATTTCTAGTGTAATGTTGTTTTTTTTTTCGAATATTTGAAGTCAAGTATATTTTGTTTTCCTTTTAATGTGTTGCACTTAAAAATAGAACTTATTTCGATGTTCTTACTCAATTATTTTAATGTGAACGTCTTTAAACCTTTAATTAATTGTTAAATTCGCTAATTATTAAATTAGCGTAATAATTAAATTTTGATGCATGAATATTTGTTCAATAAATTTAATAACTTTCTGTTAGAAATTGGTACTTCTTTCTTGGCTTTGTACATATCCTTTCCATGCCAAATCTTAGGCCTTATTCATTAATACGCTTCCTAAAAGTCGAAAGCATTAATGGTGCACGACACGAACGGGAGAGTGTATATTATTCATATGTAAACTATTGCTGAATTTTGTAGATTGTAAATATTATTATATATAACAAATCAATAATTTTACCAAATCTATGACAGTAATAATGCAACTGTATAAATGATAACATATTTTTTTTACTCGTTCTCCCCCTACATATCGCCCTCCTTCATCCATAAATTTCCTCCAGTCTGCAGAACCACACACAAACTAATAACTCTTTAAGAAACAAAAATCACTCATGAATAGTATAAATATAAATCTTTGCACAATCTTCGATATTTCTTGAGATATTGCAATGTATTGTACTAGGATTATGATTATGAATGAACTTCATTCATTATATCTGTTAGTTTATTAATATTTTACACACTATATGCATAAATGTATAGTGAGGTTATTTGAATTACGGGCCGTTTGAGTGGGGCTGTTTACTGGGGAAGTGTAGCCGTCGCAAACGGAAAAAGAACAGATACAATCGCCGCTGTTAAATCTAATATTTTTATTTCCGCATTTATATTTTACTGAAAGAATAAAACAAAATGTATTTCAAATTAATAATATTAAGCACTTGTGTTTGTAAGAGATGCTCAACGGCAATACATCGCCGACTACTGCTTAGGTTACCCTCTAAACTTTCTTCCGTAAGAGCACTGCGGTTCAGAATATGTTTCTTATCATTGAGAGACCTTGTTTCTCGCAACATTTTACAAGTTGGCAAAGAGGTTATCTACCTGGAACATGATTGTCAATAGTCGCCTTATATTTTTCTGCAAGAATTTTTTTTCAAATATGTATTGTATTTAAAAATCTGTTCTTCAAGATTATATTTATATAGTGGCAAAACTCACGAAAGACAATTAGCAAGCACGCAATTTACATACAGTGAAAGCACCGAATGACACGTTAACCCACAACCCCTCGCTGAAAAAGCTGCCTCAAACCAACTACAAGCTGGATTAAGACCTTCACTGGCTTTTCCCAATACGCACCAGTGTTCTGCCTGCCCGAAACATACATAACCTCAGGTATTATTGTAATGCATAGGAGAACTGAGGTATACAACTAGGTATTACATTTGCTATGTAGGTACATGCAATGGTACATGCAATGGTACAAATAAGGCACATGATCATGAAGAAATCCCATGATAATCCAACGTTACAAATTTGTACTACAATATAGTTGATAGTATAGTGACTTGGAATAAATATTTTCTGTAATTCCTATTACAAAAATTAGTACATCAATCTTTTTTTTTATGAATCTGCTGTTTGTCGTCATCATTGTTGCTGCTAGTCTATGTCTTAAATGGTGCAAAGGCCAATACCGTATTTCTTATTTAGAGAGTTTAAATTAAGAGTAGATATCATGGTTACATTGGCAACACTTATTTTCTCATTTCCCTCCAGCGTGAAACACGTTACCGGTATAAGAATTTATAGCGGTGATTGTCGTAATGTAAAACTTCAATCTTCTCGAGAAAAGCGCACAAATTTGATGAGTTATTCGCCTCCCGTATAGCGCTGTTTCCCTCGAATGGGCTTG
This sequence comes from Metallyticus violacea, assembly GCA_030762175.1. Classification (NCBI taxonomy): domain Eukaryota; kingdom Metazoa; phylum Arthropoda; class Insecta; order Mantodea; family Metallyticidae; genus Metallyticus; species Metallyticus violacea. The sequence continues at coordinate 89,963,083 of CM060845.1, forward strand.
CTAATGACTTTCACCTTCCCTGGGATCGCTTTCGGAAATTTTGACGCGAATTTATGGCACATCGCCCGGCCCCGGCAACTCTGTGATGGAAATTCCGGGAGTAAGGCGCTTATTTATGCTAGTTAACTAGAGTCGCCCTCTGCTGCCTCAAAAGTGTATTATACTATGTATCAGAGGATGTATGAAAGCTAAAACGCCACCATTTGAGTAGAAGGCATAAAGGGGGGAGGGAGATCCATTATATTCTGTAACAAATAAAACAAAAATGTTGTTTTTCCTCTTAGCATAACTGTGCCAAGTTTTACGCTATGAGCAACTTCTTTTGTATAAAAAACATGACGGATGAAAAACCTTTCTGATTATTTTGTATTTAGTTTTGTTCTTAACAGGTGACCTCTAAAGGTTGATATTCCATTTATTAAACTTTATTTTTATTTAAAATACAATGTATCTATATTCATTTTTTTTCAAATTTTATTAATTTATATTGTTGTATGTTTAGCTTTGTGTCATTTTCTAGTCATTAAATTTGTCCTGGATGAACAGCACTTACAACTTTAACGTTTTCAAATATGTATATATAGTTAACCAGCTGACGACATTGTCGATCGCCTTCAATGACCCAGTAATAGTGTTGTTTGCAATTACTAATCTGAGGATCCTAGGTTCGATTTAAGACCAGGTTATGCTATTTGTGTAGCCCTCCCCCCCATTCTTCGAGATTTTTCCTTGACTAGATGAATGCCAGTTAGCTTAAAGGTGCCAAGGACGCTGAGCTTATTAGCGCCATCATAAATTCATTTCATTTCATATATAACTACAGACTTACACCTACAGTGTTCACCTGCAATCTACAGACAAAGCGAAAAGACTAATGTAGTGAAAGCGACAAAAATTTAGGAATTATAAAAAAAATATTATCATTTACTTTATATCTTTTTATACCGCTGTTTTGCAAGGAATTTTTCATTTAAATTTTGTTAATATGTAGATGCAACAAAGAATGTTCTTATTATTTATTTCCGTATGAGTAGAAGTTTTCTTGTCATTTGATGTTCAAGGTCTCTCCAACATGCAAATACCACAAACGCAGTACCTGGCCTGCCGCCGCAAATACTGTGCCAACTCAGCCAACACTCAGGATCTGTCAGCATCTCTAACCACAGCACAGCGCACCCCATCTCTCCCTCCATCCATCAGCACAGCTCCAGCATCTGACACCCTTGAGTGAGGCCAGCCATCGCGCCATAGCCGACCTAACTACCAAGATATCCGAAATTCAGCACAACTTACTGGAACGAGTCGCTAGCACATCAAATCAGTACTCACTTCGACCGCCTGGAAGAGACATTTACCGAACTACAATCATCCAACCCCAGCGCATCCTTCAGCCTCATCCAACAGTTTCAAGAACTCAAAACCTTAACAGAATCTGCAATGAAGGAGATCTTACACACCAGAGACTCACAATGCCAGCCCAGCTAGATGAATTTCTTCACTATCATTATTTCAACTCCGCTCCCACTTCAAGGTCCACCAGCCACGCACGCTCTCACCCTAGGCATGATGCCTACAAAAATATGACCCGCACAAACAGTGATTAAATAAATTTTCCCCAGAATATCCCCTCACCTACACCATAGAACGTTTACTCAGGACTTCCGTCATGCAATTAGCTGGGAGCTTATACCTTTTCCCATGAATAACAAGGTTGCTTCATGTGGGACCTAGCAACTTCCATCCTTACCTTTAACTGAAGATACACATCATATTCGCTATTAGGAAGTGTATAGATTGAGCTTATTTGATCTTCGGAGAGGAATACGCAGGTGCATTATGCTGGAGTTTTTGCTCCAACTAAGTGCTTAGCTGAGCTCATATACACTAACGTCCAAAAGTGAAACATAATCAATAAAATAGACAGATGGAAGGGGAAATGCGAGTAATTGCTGTCACCTTAGTTAAGCTCTATATAGGCAAAGTGTTCCGCCTTTTCAAATAGGGGCATCCTCTAAAATTAGTAAAATCACAATCTCGGAACCGTAGTGGCTGATTCTTTATCGTCCGATTTATAGTGATAGGTACTATCTTGTACGTATCGTCCAATTTCTTGATGCTGTTAAGGTCAGATCTCAAACTTGCCTTGTGTGATGTACTGGCCTACACCAGATATCTCCTGTGTCTCTGAACGCTACTAAAACTTGGAAATGACAGTTTATGGCACATTAACCGCAAAGTAGTTACATTTTTGCCTGGGAGCTATTTCAGATTGAGTTAATTTTGTTGCTTTACACAAGACTGTGACTTTGTCACATTAAAAATAAGTTTATACATAACATATATACATATATATATATATATAGAGAGAGAGAGAGAGAGAGAGAGAGGGGGGGGGGAAGTAGGTGCCAAAAACAGTATACACACTTCAATCAAAGAAAAAACTGTGTTAACATAACAAAACAAAACTGAATTCACACAAACAGAAAATGTTGAACACTAATCATCTTAGACATTTAAAGTTACAACAGTTGTTCAAAATGCCCACCATCGGCATCGATACACTTCTGAGTACGTTGAAGTACTGATTGAGTAACGTTTGCGAAAGTTTTCTCAGCGATTGCAGCACATGTCATTTCAATTTCTTCCCGAAGTGCTGCCAGTGTAGCTGGTTTTCTACGGTATACAACATCCTTAAGAGCTCCTCATAGGTGGAGGTCCGACGGAGTTAGATCCGGAGATCGCGGTGGAAACTCATTTGGACCTCTTCGTCCTATCTAGTGCCTTGGGATCGGTCCTGGTGGTGTAGTGGTAACCATACTTGCCTTCTAAACCCAAGATCGCGGGTTCAATCCCGGCCAGGACCGATGGATTTTTTCGGGCGTAAAAATCTTAAGTACGGCTTACGGCTTCCTTCGGAGGAGAAGTAAAGCCGTGGGTCCCGTGTCGTACATTTACGGCACGAAAAAGAACATAAATAAACCAAATCAAACCAGTGCCTTGGAAGATTGTCATCAAGGTACGTACAGCTAGGTGGTAATGTGATGGTACACCTGTTGCATACGGTAGCATGAGTCTCAAATTTGTCTCGAATGCATGCAAATGTTACTCACGTTGGCGGTTCTGTTCAGTACACACGCCTCCATTGACTATGAACTTCAACAACATTCTCGGTTTTCTAATACCATTTCAAAATTGCTTTCCGCTGTTCAAACGATTATCTTGGTTTCATTTTGTTTTAGCAACGCTAACGTAATGTCAGTCACATCTGTTCACAGAACATCATACGAAAATCTTGGTTTCATTTGTTCATTGTTGATTTACCTGTCACGTAGCAACGATATCATAATGTATATGTGTCACATCTGTTTACAGAACACATATATACTACATTAGTGTTGTTTTTGGTACAACTTTGAAATAATTAAATACATATCTACTGTGAAAGTGTGTATACATTTTTGGCAACATCGGTGTATATATATATTTGTATATCGTTGTTTATCAGGAATTTATTTGATTTATATTTACCATATTTTGTCTTAACCTGATATTTCCTTAATAGAATAATGTCTCATATACTTAACTTTTGGGAGCTGGTGTATTGTATCATTATGTTCCCTACCAGCAATCTCGTTGGTTAATTGGAAGGTTGATACTGTAGCTGAATAATTAGAGACGTCATACATTGAAAACTCAAAATAAAGTGAGTGCCTATTCGAATTTCCAATTACGTGTTTGTAATTTTTCCAGTCTTATGCCATCAATAGTATATCGTGCTATAAATAGTACTTTTATATGGTGTAGTGCCTCAGAAAGGATTATTATAATCTACGTTATTTACTTCAGAGTAGTGAGCGATCACAGATCTAAAATCAACAATTATCTGTAGACTGTGGCCCTTAATTGTCATTTCCATAACGATGTATTCCATTCTATCGGTATCTAAAATATTATTCCATTTAATTACATTAAAGATCGAATTACCTTCATATTTCTGTCAAATAGGATCAAATCTAGTTGTGCAAGTCGATCACGTGTACCTTTAATGAAACAGAAACTATTTACGCAATTGTATAACAAGTGCTTCAGTTAGACACTGTTCATATATTAAATGTTTCCAGTTTTGAGCCCGCAGAGACTTCATGCCAAAGTGAAAATATTTATGCTTTGAAATGGGCCATGATACAGAGAGAGGTAATTAAATTTGAAAGGGGACAATTACTAATCTAATTACAATAAACTCCTTCAAATTTACACATAAAATTATTCTCAAAAATTAATACTATAAACTCTAAAAACTAAAAAGAAAATTTACTTTGAATAGACTTTCAGGAATCGCCTCTCCACTATTAAAGTTTATGTACAGAGGGCAGCTGGAGAGATGGGGAGAGACCATTACACACTCCATGTGCATCTTCATCTTTTCAAATGTTTAAGAGTCGGTTCATCTTTTTGCGTTAACAAAAGCAGAATATTAATGTGAACAGTTGAACGTTATCAATACATTCCTCTGATTAGTCATCTCTCCAGCTCCTATGTACAAACCCATTAGTTTATCTAATCCCCCTTTTTATTGCTGCACCTTTATCCCTGGTTCCCGTTAAATTTCATTATGTACGAGGGTAGTTCCATAAGTTTCCGGTCTAGTCGATAACGATTATCGCCTTCACAAAGCCCTCATCTTGGGGCATACCTTATCTGTTAAGTAAATAACTGCAGCTGTAACTTCCGCTCCGCTGTGTTCAGTTGTTCAGATATAGTTGCATAAAGAAGACTATAGTTGCATAAAGAAGATGATATATTCAAAATGGAGTATAGAGCTGTTATTACTTCTTCATAAAAGGACGTACTCCAAATGAAATCAAACAGTGATTGGAGGGTGTATATGAGGAACCTACCACTCATATTGTAGCGTAAAAGAATGGGAATAACTTTTTCGATTGTCGAAAAAGCATTGAAGACGAAGAGCGTGCAAGTCGGCACTTGAAGGTGCTCACTCCTGAAATAATCGCTCTTGTGGAAGGAGAAATTATGGAAGACCGGCGGCTCAAAATTACAGAAATAGCAACACGGTTGGGCATTTCTAGATCAACAGGCCTTTGAATTATTCATGCACATTTAAACATGAATAAGTTTAGTGCAAGATGGGTGCCTAGACTTCTTTCCTTAGTCCAAAATCAGCAACGAGTCATCTGTTGTCAGGCATTTTTGGACCCCTGCCGTGGCAACGAGAGAAGTTCTGCAAACAATTGTTACAGGAGATGAAACTATGCTCCTTTCCTATGATTCCTTGTCCAAAAGAGAATCAATGGAGTGCAGTGGCGTAAACCTGTTGAAGCACCGCCTCTAAAGACCAAGGTCACTCATTCAAACAAGAAGATCATGGCTACGATCTTTGGGACTATGAAGGAATACTTTTCATTGACTTCAAGGAAAGTAACACCACAGTAAATGAGTACTGTACAGGTCTATTGCACAGACTACGAGCTTCCATCTAAGAGAGAGGAAAGCTGAGTGGTGGTGTGTACTTTCTTCACGACAACACGCCTGTTCACACAGCTCTTGTTGCAAAGGAAGCTATGCGGAAATGTTGGTTCAAGGAGATGGACCGTCCATCCTACAGCCCCGATCTAGTTCCCAAAACTTACGAAGCACCTTAGAGGAAGGAAATTTAAGTGTGATGATGAAGTGATGGATGTTTTTGTGCATATTTTGCAGACAAGATTTCTGACTATTTGGGGGGGGGGGTTGAAATGTTAATTCAAAGATGTGAGAAGTGTATTGAAAAGTGAAATATAGTTACCAACCTAGAAACTTATTAGGACGGAAACTTATGGACTTACTCTTGTATATGTCACTATTCCTGCTATGTTATTCAGTAATTTAATAACAATTAACAATAATTTAACTTTTATTTAATTTAATTTACATGTGTATTAAAACGTTTATATAAAAAAAAACTTAGATTTATATTATGCATTTATTGCAATATTTTTTATGCTTTTTATTTCAATTTTGCTGTATTCTTCCTTATTTAAATCCTATTTTGAATTCGGATATATTGAAAATGCAGTTTATTTGAAGTATAGACAAGTTTAAAGATATTGCTTCGATATATGCCTATATTATGCAAGGAGCATATTACTTTAAACATTTTGCATTACATATGAATCAAGGCATATATTAAGTGCAATATAATATGTGCTGATGACTTCAGTTGCCTTGGTGACAAAGTTATAAGATTGTGTCTGAACAGGGAGCTATCAGTTAATAAGCTCACCTATAGCGTTTAAACATCATAATAAAAACTACATGAATCATTGTCAATTTTCTCATTTATACTTGCCTCATAAACCCAAGGTCGCGAGTGCAATTGCTCTAGGGTCCATTGATTTTTTTGGGCGTAAAAATCCTTAGTAAGGCTTCCTTCGGAAGGGAAGTAAAGTGAATCCCATGTCGTAGATTTACGGCACGTAAAAGTCTCAAGCCTGAAAGGAAAGGCCTCTGAGCAAAACTTATAGGCCATTTCACGTCCAAATTGAAGGGGACGAGGATGAACTGAAATGTTAAAAAGTGTCTGTAAATAGATGAAATAAATCTGTCAATATGAATAAGTAACATATTTGCAACAACCCTGTATTAGTGCACCGCAATTAGAGTTAAGTCGCACCTTGAAGATCTGTAAAACAATCCAGAAAGACCTAACATTTCCTTTGCTTTTCGTTTCCCTAGCGGCAAGGAACCCTACAGGAAGTTGTCAACCATTATGTCTTTGATCCAAGACGAAAAAGTTTTCTACTCCCGTGATTTCTATCACCATCTTTTGTTGTTCTTTCCTTTTCCCTTCCGTGCGCGTGTAAGGTCGCCTACGCAAGGTTTCTCAGAATATAATACACAGTTTCTCTGGCATGTTCTTATCCCCATCGGCTTTTGCCAAAGCGAATTACTTTATGTCATTAAGAAACTTTAACGAATTTGATCTTTGGAGGCCTAAAACTTATTAACCATCTAATTCAAATAAGGACATTCTCTATAATTCTGAAGGAAAATAAAGCCCATAACTTGTATATATTGTAGGGGTATATACATTAATTTTAGCGTAATTTCACAATAAATTAATAATAATAATGATGATGATGATGATAATAATAATAATAATAATAATAATAATAATAATAATAATAATAATAATAATAATAATAATTAACAATTTAATACGTTATCAGTTTACGAGTATATGTATATTTAAGTCTGCAAATATACAAACTACTTCTGTTGCTGCATATTTGATGACTGCAGATGTTGAAAAGGTCAGCCCAGTTTATTTAATAATATTTTGTAATATATCTTGGTAAATATAAATGATTAATGTGTAATAACAAGGAATAACTAACGGTAACATAACTTCGATTACGTAAATGGTTATACACGTACAACCGCTGTTAATACACAATACAACTTTTGCAACACACAGCGTAAATTATAATTGCAATATAAGACTGAATAGGCTGGAGCCAAGGATGCTGATCTGAGTTCCATTCTGTGAAAGAAAAATGGAATTTGCGGTGCACAAAATAGCATGTAGGGGTTGTTCATTTTAGGGGATTCGTTGCACCGAAGCTGTCCATTCTCTTTTATTCCCATTTTTCTCATCATTTCAAAAGTTTCTTTTGAAATTGCTCAGGTGCTTTTCACGTGGCTGACAGTACTGCGGATTTTCAATCTTCTTTCTTCGAGATATTGAATCCTTGTTGAAAGTATTCCAATGATGCCTGAGTTTTGTCTCTGTTGAAACTCGTTCGGTGTTACTGGTGCCGCTTAAATGTTCGGTCTGTGTCTGACGGGGTTATGAGAGAGCTTTCATCGGCAGTCATTTCTTCGTAAGGACTTAAATTTGCCAGTTGGTACACTGCGTCAAAACTTTCATTCTTGAGCAAACCTTTTTTCAGAATCTGCAAAAATAATCTGATATTTATATTCTTTTTTAAATTTATTTTTGCAGGCGTTTAATAATCCGCCAACTGTCAACGTCTCTCGAAAGAGGAATGAACTAATGAAGAAAAATAAATTCCGACTTCTTAGCGTCTAAAGTTATGTAGTAATGACCGTTAGAATTTGGGGAAACTCTGACAAAAGCTTTATCCAGGCAAATATTTCATCCATTGTGTAAAGCTGAAATGTTACAGAGTCGCTCAGCTGCAAGTACTGTTTAGTGCTTTTCCTCTCCAGTAATTATGTTTATCACCTGTTTTGCGTACAAAAATTTTCTGTTGGACTAACATGAAAAAAAAAAAAAAAAAATATTGAAGTTTTTATATATTTGCTGAATAAAAGTTTAAACTGAACAAAGGTCTTGTCTATTAACACTGAAATGTTTCACAGAAAAAAGCTTGAAATCAATCTCTTTCTATATCAAATGCAGAAATGTTGCTGTCACCTTCTTCGAGGAATTTATTTACAATTGTATTTGTCTAACACTCCACAAACACATTTATTAAGATGCAAAAGTCTGGATGTGTATGTACAATTACTGCTTAAACTGAAGTTGGAAGTTTTTCACAGACATACTTAGTGTGATGTTAGCTTGCAGTTCGGCCGATATTTTTGCAGGGAATATGGTTTCAAAGTTGTACTTTACAGTTAGGTAGGCAGTAAGTCCCCAGTAGTTTCCCTTCCTTTGGCCTGATTGCGACAGTGTTCTACACAAAAAGTGCTATATTTCGTCTATATTCACATTGGAGACTAAATATGTAATGAAGTTACATATTTCCTTATCGATATGATATTAATTAACTAAACCTTAGAGCTTAATTGGATATCATTATTATTCTACCACATTGAGCCTATAACCTTTTAATTATAACATTGGGATTTACTAAAAGGGAACCAAAATGAATAGCTTTTTCAAAATGCATAAAAATTATTATGGGTTGCATTTAGGTTTGGAGTTTTACATACCCTTACTAAGGAAAAAAAAGCATGACAAAGGAAAAGATAATTATGCACTATCGTTATTATAATTAGCAAAACAGTTCTTCTTCATTTGTCATTATGTCCATCTAGAAATTCGCATCTATTTAATGTGACTATGCTTTAGGGTGGGCATGATATTGCTCCTAAAGGCATGAAATATCCTTGTATAGTGGTTAACGTTACTCACTGCTGGCTGGCAGGCTCGGGTTAGATTCCAGGTACATGCTTAGGATTTTTTCTAAGTTAGGGAGGTCTGGAATGGGGTCCACCCAGTCTTGTGCGGACAGTTGGGAAGCTGCCTGATGGAGAGGTGGCGTTCTTCGATCACAAAAGCCGAGTGATGCTGATCACAGCCGCCCTACAATACTGCCCTTTATCAGTGAAGTCGTAAGACGAAGAGAGAGGATGCAGAGATCGCTGCGTCACGCCAAGGCCCACCCCAGGCCGTAGTGCCAAATGATGAGGAGAGCATGAAACATCTACTTCCAGCTTCTTGTGTTAAATTTCTTTGTGACTTAATTTCCTTGTCCGTTGGGACAAGTTCTATTGCTTTTTCCATCACGAAGTTATGAATTATTTATTGATTTAAGGTAACCAGGAACTGTAAATCTAGCAAATAATGGAGCACAATGTATTCATAGATTTATAAAACTATCGATATGAACATTTTATGAGATATTAAGTATACCTAACTTAAGTTGCCCTGTAACTTTTAATTCTGTAATGCACATATAAAGTTTTTAAACAAAAATAATTTCCCGATTACTTAAAATTTTGACATAAATGTGCCTTTTTCTCAGGATTGGCTGAGCCAGTCTTGTTAAATATTTGCACACACATATATAAATGTGAAGTGTGGTAAACAGAAGTGTTTAAATATCACTATTAAATCAATATCACTATAACAATATTTATTCCTTTTTTTCCAAATGGTAGAATTAATTTCTTTTCAAGCAATTAGCATACATAGGTCCCAGAACAACATGTTTCCTGTCGTTTAAGTAAAAAAAATGCAATTCTACCAACAGTTTATGATAAAAATGCATGATTATGTCACAGTGTTTCCAGGTTTTAACGAGGTTTTATTTTGGTATAAATCTTTTGATAAAAACGATTTATGTGCATTAGAGAATTAAAATTTATAGAGCATCTTTGGTTATGTTTTCTTAATATTTCTCAAAAGTTTCATATTGATAGCTTTAAAATTTTCTGAGATACAGTGAAAAATGTATATTTAATATTCTTAATCTTTGTGATATTCTGTATTCCACTTCTTCTTCTTCTTCCCTTACAGCTGGAATCTCTTCTTGCTCCACTCTTTCTTCCCATGCTATTTTACTTATTTTATTGACTAAGGTGAAGAAGCAATGTTACAAAAGGTGTATCTTTCCTACATATCTAACCATATAAAGCGAAAAGTATTATTAGTAAGCAGCTTGTACTTGATTTTTTATGCTTGTCAAATATCTAAAACAGTTAATAAGCTGGTGGGTCCTTTATTCTGCTATGCTATGAGCCATTTTTTCATCACAATCATTATAATTTCATAATTTCAGCAGTGGTCATAGGAGATAGAACATGAGGGGGAAAATGAGGAAAATACTTATGTGCAAGTAATTAGGATATGAATCCATAAATAAATACATCTACCTGCACTATTAGTTAACTGTACTGTGTATCTCTTAAACAGTATTTTAATCCTGAAATAAAATAGTGATTCTGTTGTATAGCAATATAATTAAGAGACAAAAGAGGCAAAACCGCCCCCCACAATGGACGAAATACGCGCATTGTGCAGTGTGTTCTAGTGAAGTTACTTCACATAGCACAAAGTCTACTGTAATCCCCATTGAGACGAAGGGGAGATCTCACCAAACTGCGAGCAAATCTAAATTACAGAAACCTCCACACCAAGGGGGAAAGCAACAGAAAAATGAAAGCCGATTCCCACAGCAGTCCCCTTCCGTATTGTCCAGACAATGCTTCTTTGGAAATATCCTCTTTGTCGTGGCCTCAAATCTGAATTGTTAAGGCCTAGACCACTGAGGGTGTGGGGAAATGGAATAGAACCTTCGTGAAGCAAATAAATGGGCAATCTTAAGCCTCTCCGAAAGGAGAGTTTTCCCTTGGCTGTATATTACATAGTCGTGCGGGACCGACGCTGTTTAAATGATGAAAAAAGGGGGAAAACACTAGGCAATATTTTATTGGGAAACAGGGTATATTCTATAGGGAGAATCATATTGTGTTTGGTGGCGCGAAACGAAAGTGTTAGAGCTAGAGAGGATAGCGCAATATATCACCCAGATAACCAAACATAGCGTTCTTGATGGAAACCAGCGTTTTCAGAGGCAAACTCTGTGACAAAAAGAATGTCATTAACGCATCTCTAATTTTGATGTTACATTAAGCTTGTACTTTTTAACGTTGTTCTTTCTCAGAAACGAATATAAAATTTTAAGGGTTATGTTAAATAATAACGGCACAATAGATACATAAAACGTTTACTTTCGATTAAATATTGTATTTTAAAAATTTACTTACACCTTACTCTTATTATATGTTCAATAATTCTGGCTATTAAACAGAATTGAAGGATTCAACTAACGGTTGAAAGAATGAGACTCTATGTGGGTGCATAGTAAGCTAACAGTCGTAAAGCAATTTCATTTTTTGAATGTATTAATTTTCCCATGGTGTATTTATATGTTAATAAAAGCGGAGTCTAGAAAATAATCAAAATAATGTAATATTTCCCGTATTGCTTTCAAGAATAGAAAAGAGAGAAATTCGACATAATATAAAACAAAGTTTCGCAACATCAGACAATTGGTGCTCCCTGTATATGTATTGCTTGGTTATGTATTGTGATTCATTCTTACTCTTTCTTATGTCCTCAATCAAGTCTCCAATAGCGATCTCAATGAGTTTCGACATCAGCTTATAGAGTCCATATGAATGAGGGGAATTCAGTTGTGATAATAACGTGAGCCCACAGCAATTCAAAACTAAAACTTCGATGGCGTCCATTTTACTCATGTCTTCCTTCCAAATATTCAGTTAAATTTCACTTCTTAACAAACGAAATGAATTTTCCTACCTTAGAAGGCAAAACTCGGGAAGAAGTGATGTATTGGAATCTGAATCCTTAGGGAAAATATATATGAATAAAAATGCTGCTAATCGATAGAAACTTTCATATAAATTTAGCATCTAGTAACATTAAATCAGGAAAAACAAAACATAATAAGTAAAAAAAACAAAAAACGGTTTTAAACAGGGGTACTATAAAATGCAAATATTCAGTTAAATTTCACTTCTTAACAAAAGAAATTTATTTCTCTACCTTAGAAGGCAAAACTCGGGAAGAGGTGATGTAATGGAATCTGAATCCTTAGCAAAAATATAAATATGAATAAAAATGCTGCCAATCAATAGAAACGTTCATATAAATTTATCATATAGTAACATTAAATTAGGAAAAACAAAACATAAAATAAATAAATATACAAATAAATAAAAAACGGTTTTAAACTGGAGTGCTATAAAATGCAAAAGATATAACATGCTCTAGCATGCAATATTAAAATAATTACTTCAATTTTTAAAATTACAAACTACTAATTAGGTCAAAGAAAAAACCAAGATATACAAAAATCTGTTTAAAACAGAACCACTAAGACACATTTTTAAGAAATAATAAGAAGTTCAAATCGAAACAAGGATAAGATTTCCCCTTAGCTGTATCGGGACCCTCTGCGACACAAAATGTTCTTACCAAATGCTCTCAAAGTAAAAAATGATATTGGATGTAGTTAACTGTTTTAAAAAAACAAAAGAAAGAAACATTACAAGCCTTTGGAACAGCTTACATAGTAACCAGGAGATCCCGAGTTCGGTGTTAAAAAAAGAATACTCTCTTGGCGCATACTGCCTGGCCGAGCTTTCTCGTAAGCACAAATAATGACAAAGGAGGAAGGGCACATTTACTCATTCCACACTGGCAAACCATGTGGGATTATTTGTGATGTAAGAAGGTCTATTACAGGTATAAAAAAATAGAAAATATGAAATAGAAAACTTTCCTTTCCGGAAATTGATGTGCTTACTCTATTAAGGCCAGCTTTAGAATGAATCGTTCAGCACATACATGACTGATAGGAAATAATTAAGCTGTTGTATGATAAAACAGCTTGTCATCGTACACCATCTCCCTAACATTTAGTGAAAATACGATACTCAAATCTGTGATATCTTATCTTGTCATTTATTCCTTAAGGAGGGGAGAGCTTACAGATGCCTTACTTTCGTGAAAGGATGTACAAGAAATAAATTAATGATTGTTTATATTTTGGGGTAAATGCAAGTACTTCTTTCATGTTCATAAAAGGTTATTCCTATTGTGCTTTTCCATTGCCTTCTTTGTTGAAAGAACTGACAAATTCCTCGTTCCTTCTCTGGGTGTTCTCTAAAACTGAAGCAGCAAATCTAGCAGCCGATCGCTGTACTAAACATGGCTTGGTACACGTGATAAGAACGCATTCGGAAAGTTGATTGTGTTTTAAAGAGATGCCTGTAACCGAAGAAGATTAACTTCGACTCTCGTGTAACAGACTTAAAAAAACGCTACTGGGCACAAACTTTCTGTAGATAGAAATTACTAAGAAAGAACAATATGGGTAGACCTTGCACAAGGTTTATATGGAAGGTTTGGAGAGCATTTGCTTAATGGAAAGAGTAACAATCGCGCGCGCGTGTGATGTGGGCCTCTCCAGCACGAAGCTCGACGTCTTCATGATATCAGTTTAATTATGGCATTACACTTCAAAGAGATGTGATGTTGGTAGAGCCAGGTAATTGTAGAGGGCGCTGAGAACGAGGATGCTCTAACCTCTCCACCTGTTGGGAAGATGTCTTCAAGATATTCGAGGAAGAGAGGATAATCTGCATAATGCCCGCTCAAAGGAGTATTTGAATGTCTCTGCAGAAAACTGCCTGGAAACAAGAGAAACCTGTATTCAGGGATAATGAGGTGCAACCGTTCTTTTCATGAAGTTCCCTCTGCTTCCCCATAAAAAATATAATCATTTAGTTGTAATGCTCTATTCGTTAAAAACTGGTTCCCCACGGAATGGCCTAGTTACCACAAATAGTTCATCGGTATCTAGCGAGACAAACTCTTAGATTGGAGAAAACTAGAGCGTTCAGCTCTATTCTGTTTAAGGCATTAATTAGTACAAAGTATTTCCCATAGAGTCAAACCAGTTCTCGACCCAAATTTAGCACGTGATATTCGTAACAACTTCATGTATAAGGATAATACTATTATTCGTCTTTTTATACATCAATAATTCCACTCTTAATTGAATGCAAATAGATACCCTAAAGCCAACATTCCTTAGTTACGGTGCGCTAAGTGCACAAAGGGCTCCCTTTAGAACTGAGATATGCAGTAATGACCTAGATAACGACATACTACTGTTTTTTCAATAGTGACGTATCACTATTGGTGGACACTGAAGACACATGCGATGAAATGATAATCACGGAAAGGAATTTATAAGGAAGGAAGCGTTCTAGGCCTAAGTTTAGGGTACCTCCTCGCCATTTGCCATTTCTGAGGACTGAGGAAACCTGAAAAAAAAATGGAGGAAGTACGATTTTGGAGGGAACACTCATGAGTTCGCGCCTTAACAAGCTAGGCAACCCGTGGCGGCTGTACTGTTTAGAATGATTGAATGCAACGATTGTCAAGTCGAAAACAATGAGGGTAAACATAAACCTCATCCTGACCGAAAGATAATCGTTTACTCTGAACACTTAGGCGAATATTGCGATGAATGTTTCCTTTCCACGGATTATTTTTTTCTTTCCCATTTTACTCCATTCGCTCTGATTGAAGGATCAAAGTCGCCATATGTGGCAAGATGGTGCTATGTGAGGCGTGTCCGGTGGATTCGCGCTAAGAATGATGTCAACCATTTCGTCTTTGGTGGAAGTAACTCCTTTAGAATCTCTGGCGTCGCGGTGTTCAATCTGGAAACGATTATATGCCACACCGCCTCTAGCTCTCCTGATCGCCCATTTTTTCCTCAACTTACTCCCTCCTCCTGCAGGGCTCTTTTCGACAGCTTAAGGTACAAATGACCCCGCATGTGCCTGAGATGTCAAATTCCCTCCATCGTTCCCGGCAACCTAATTCATCCAAACTTCATTCTCTCAACTGAGATTTAAATTTCAGAAAAATTAATATCGATCCTTGAGGTTCTTATTGCGAAGAGATCTTCAGAATTCCAGCAAAGGTCTTCAAATTCAGAAACAAAAATTATTGAACATATGATTGGTGACCTATAAAGCTGCAATCTTGACCTGATGGACTAGGACAACACTGCAAGCTTTGCTGCTTAGTCACTCTCTAAGACGATATGTTTTTCGTATTTCGCATAAAGCCGTTCAAAACAAAGATTATTATTAGACAATACTCCCTATTCTCTTCATAGTTTACTTCTCGTACTTCCGTTTGAAAATGGAAAGAAACGTGTGAGTACTGGGTCACCGGAACCTGGAAAAAAAAAATGAACGAGAAAATATATCAAAGTAGCAAATTTCTTAGCGCTGTCTTCAAGTAAAATCCATTGCCATGGGGCATAATATATTAAACGTCAGTCACTATAAGAAATATTGCAACTGCACGTGCATTTGAAGTCCATAATATCATCCATTCCCCAGCAAGGTAGGGGCTTAGGCCCTTTCTGCAGGCTTAAAGCAAAGGAGTATCTCTGACCATATTATAGAAATACCATGCATGACTGGTAATCTCTTGCTAGGGAGCCATACAGGGGAACTGATGGACGAGTTAATAGATTATAAGTAAACTTCGGCTGTAAGCGACTTAAGCCGGAATGATGCTACAGAGTTGGAAAACTAAGAGGTTAGAAGGATAGGCTAATTACACCAGTAGCGAGATAGGAAGAGCACCTGATAGCTTTGTATCTGTGGCCTTCTGCCCAAGAGTTATAGATGATAAGATCTAAGAATGCAATAACTAATAGAAAGTCTTCCGGAGATGGAAAGCGGTAAAACTCTACAAAATGTAAATTAAATTACAGCAATTTAGGATTATAAATCCCAATGGGCATTCTTTTCCTTCTAATTTCCAAAGAAATGCAACGTCCTATTTATCCTGTTGCTAAAAATAACTTTATATCTAAATCACCAGATTTCAATCATCTCTAAACATCGGACACTACTAAGAACTCTAACTATGGATAAGGATGTAACGATATATTAAATAAAGAATTGTGTACATAATACATATTATAGGGACTGGTCTTCTTCTTACATATTAAATGCAAATTTCCAACCGAAATATAAAATAAGCTATATACTTTTAATTTGCAGTTTAATATGTATCATAATCAATGATAAAATAATGGGCCACATGGAAAAATTCATCCTGTTTACATAGAGATAAGACGATATTTCAAGCTCTTTTGTACATAAATAATTTAAAATATATATTTGGACAGTGTTATATACAAAGAAAAGTGTGCAACAGTATTCCCATTTCTATTTAATTAGACTAAGAACCGTATCGATAGAAGTTGACTATTATTAAATTCAAACTGACGAAAATTTACTTTGGTATTTTCTACAATCTCCTGTAGAGGCTTCAGGCTGAACTACATGAATAGGATAGAATATGAATTAAGGGACAAAGGAGTTTTACTGTATCGCGTCCACGCTGATGCACCTTTTGTACCTATGCCCTCCCGAAGAAGGAAATCTCCGAGAGGAAGGGATGAGATGGTGGGATGCCTATGCTTCTTCAGACAGTACGTCCCAGAAACCAGCAGGTCGCGACGATATCTCCTTGATATTTTTCGCGACGGTTCATGGCGTTCCAGTCTCCCTACACACAGTAGGACCGAAACTTTCCCCAGAACGCAAATCTATCATATCGCCACATGGTCGGATAGGCAACTCCAAAAGATCTGAACTCGGTACCTCCGGAATGCAAAACTCAAAATGTGAACCCCAATGAACTCCTATTCTTTACTAGAACAAAATATCTCAGGTTGTTAGCTATTGTGTTGATCGACGATAAATGCCAATAAATTAGCACTTACAAAAGACAGATAACAAATTTACGAATTGAAGTGCGTTAGCATCGAGGAGAATTTAAAATTTGTTCAACTGCCGCTTCTTAGCTTATTATCGGTATTTTGAACCGATTACAATGGTAAAATCAGAGGTTAATTTCCTCTATTGTGAACTTAATATATCCCATAATTTGCTGATCTATTGATCATTATTACCTTTAACTGCTTTTAAATGTTTGTATTTTTATGTTCTGTTGAAAGAGAAAGCAATGTTTAGGCGAACGTGCTTACAAGTATCAAATAAGGTGCCTAGTTAATAAGCTGCTGAGAACATAATAGATGAGTTTGGCCACACAAAGCAAAAAGAAATAGAATGTTTAAATTTTTCGTATAGGATGTTTCACTTAGAGGTATCAAAAAATAAATGCTCACTATTTAAAAGCAGAGAAAAATATCATTATAATGTTCATCTTATATGATACAGAAACATTACAGGATTATAAACAACACCATGCATGTTCGTTTAATTTCGGACGAGCAATAGACCCGCTACTTTAAGCATGTGAGGTAACAAAAAGTTCTATGCCTACTGCGGTTAGCAGGAAAGAAAGCTGCTACCCTGTGCACGCCATGATGATAGTCGTAAATGGAACAAGTGGAGTCCCCAGATATCTGTAGGGTAAATGTACGCGCAAACATTGACATATCGTACATTGGCTATTCTCCTAAACTTGGCGAGTTTCCACATCAAGCTAGGTAAAATAAAAAGTCTATTATAGTGTATATATATATATATATATAGTATAAACCATTATTTATTTATTTTACAACTCAAACTATTACTCATTTCTGGTGCCACTAAGCCAATACCTCTGTATTATATGAGTTTAAAATAATAATTTACAAAGAAATTCAAAGTAATGGTATTTAATTCAGTGTCAGCCAAAGTTTACCATATCCATTGATTGTGTTAATTTCTTATTTTGAAATACTGAATTAATTCAACCATGGGAAATGCTTCCCAGTTCTAAGGGGCACCTCCACTTTCATTGCAAATGTTTATATTTTGATAAACTCTTTCAGGCTTCATGGTTCGTGTGCAGGTACACCCAGCGTATGCATTACAAACAGTTTCTGAGATATTTTTATTTTACGTCGCTGTCCCTTTTCATGAACTCTGGCCATAGAGCTGGCCATTATGTATTCCGACCAGGTGGACGTGATTGAAATAATGTTATATTAAATGCTCGTGCAGTCACATACATAGTACGGACGCAGTTTATACTATTTCAGATTCCTCTCACGTTCGAAGTAACAGCAGGCTAGCCAGTGGTTTTCCAGTCGATCATTGCCATTTCCTGCTATGGTATGATTTTTATTTTATGAAACGGAGGCCTGAAAGGCTCACAGGTTGATGTTAAATAGCCATATGGGCATGCAAGTACGTCATCCATGCAATACAACACTAGCTTCTCTCCCTTTTTTTTAAAAGTCTTTCTATATGTAACACTTGTGTATCTTTTGTTTTTACTTTGCAGCTTAATTAAAGTGATGACTGAATGCAAATACATAGCGACCATTAAAAGTTAATAATTGAAATGGACACTTGCTACCGGCAGCTGAAGTCTACATTATTTGTATAAATGTAACATTAAAATGTATAATAGGTTCTATTAAAAATGAATGCTACTACAATAGATTAATAGATTAAATTAAAACAGTTTCTTAAAGGGAATTAAATCTCAAAATTGATATTTAATAGCTCGATTGACATAAGCAAATATTACCTCAAATTGTGGCTCCCAGTAAACTGACAGAAAGAAGAATTAATATACAAGAACTTTGATGAACAACCTCTTGTGCATCAAATTAACTCGGAATGTAATTTATCTTATTAAAGATTAATGTTCAGATGTTTGTACATGTATTTATAAATTGCTTTGTTGTAGCATGTTACTGCATACTTTCGGTTCAATTTCTGTCAAAATGAAACGTTTTTATATAAGAGATGCAACAACATATATACAAAAGTTATCTCCGTGAACTGCATTCTGAAATTGTCCCTATAATATTCAATGTCAGAAGTGATTTTACTACAATGGAAAGAGCTAGTAACGCTTGTACCAGTTTCTCGATTATCAAACCCAATTGAGGTATATCGTTAAAAGGTGTGAAAAAAGCATCGCTTTAATCACTTATTCGAAAACCGACTCATATTAATCTATAGATGAATTAATGAAAATAATAGCCCAGTCTACAGCTTAGTGTGTCTGTACTAAAAGAAATTCCTTTAATAGACACGTTTAGAGAGCAAGAAAGAAGAGAAAACATGTTTGAACATATTAGCAGGAGTAAGAAAATTCATTTAATTTATGTCGACGGCATTGCCATGACATATGGAGGAAATATAATCACTGCCAGTCTCTGCTGTTTCTTAAAATGTAAATAATGGTTCGTTCTGTATAGTGTACATAGATTTATAGCATTAATACAAAATAAAAATAATACAAAAAAACTAGCAAATAGACGTAATTTTTGAAACAGCGGTTTGCAGGTATTCCTATGTTTGCAAAATTAAGACTCAATAAGTGGTGGTGGTAAAGGAGGGCATATATTACTTTGGTACCAACACACTATAATACAAAACAGTTCAACAGGCGTACGTGCTTTTATAATACACTTGGTCTATCTGATTTAGTCCAGGACATTAGATTACACTTTCACAATAAACTGTCAAACATATATCTTCAACAATAAGATAAGACAGAATAAAATAAAAATAACATAGAAGTATATTTTTTAAAAATGTTAAAAATACATATAAAAATATAAAGACATCCAATTAAGAATGACTCACAGCTATATTTAATAAACTTGTTTCCCCTCAACCCCACCTCTTGGGTTATCGGCCCTTTCAGACTTGACTTTCATCAGAAATTTACGTAATATCTCCTCTCCTTGTAATCATTTCATTTGAAGTTCCTATGCACGAGTATTACATTTTAGTAATTGATTGTCAGTCCTGGTGGTGTAGTGGTTAACATACTTGCCTCCTAAAAGATCGCGGGTTCGAACCCGGCCAGGATCGATGGATTTTTCGGGGCGTAAAAATCGTAAGTATGGCTTCCTTCGGAAGGGAAGTAAAGCCGTGGGTCCCGTGTCGTACATTTACGGCACAAAAAAGAACCTCAAGTCTGAAAGAGAGGCCTCTGAGCAAAATTTGTCGGCCGTTTCACGCCCTGAGTTGAATGGGACGCTGATGACCTGAGCGTCCATAAATAAATCAATAAAAAAAAGTAATTGGTTATGTTAGTAATCACGCATTTGATACTCCACTACCATATATCTAGTGCTATCATTAACGTTATCAATAATAAAGGCCTTGACGTACAAATTCCATGTCAAGGTATTAACTTCCTGAAAACTCACCAATGTTGTACCAAGATCTATGTCGATATATTCGGTATTCTGCTGGGATGTGAGTGCTATCGTATGTTTCAGGAGTGCAAACATAAAACCCCCGAATGTTGGTGATGGCCTCATTTTTCGAGAAAAGAAATGCAATTACTCCCCTGTATTTATAACATAACTCACCTAGAGACTCCATTCTGAAACAGCTAACTGCATCCCATGCAGAGGAAGATGAAAGAGACCGAAAATTTTAAGATACTGAAAGGTACTACATATTAAATTTATTATTTTCTAATATAAATTGGCCCAGAAAGAATTAGCTGCCACATAGGTAGTACAGATAATTACAGCAATTTTCAAATGGCATCGACATACAAATTCCTATTAGATAAGGCAAAAATACAATAAACCTAAAGCTAATATTACAACATTAACAGTGCAACATATAAAATTTACAAACCTCATTATATTTGAACTACAGAGTTGGACTAGAGCAATATGCTTCAGTGCTACTATTTTAGAAGCAATGGAAACAAACATCTTTCACTCCCCCCCCCCCCAAATGCCTAAGTGATCTCATCGGAAGGAAGAGACCCCACCAGAAATACTATTATTCTAGAAATGCCTTTACCTGTCCCAACCAATGGAAACAAACGTCAGGTAATGAAGCTTTCTGGTATGGACAAAGACGAAAAGGATAAAAGGTGATAAATGGATGGCATCAGCCTGAACAAGACAAATGTTAAAAAGGTACAGAAAATACAGGTCATCATACATGTTGCTAATCATATTTTCAATGAAAACTAAATTATTAAACAGCAGAATCAATTTTCTTTAATATTGTCAGCAAAATGTTTGTAATTTTTGGAGGGCTAAGGAATTTAATACTTTATTTCTTGGTAATTTCAACACTTGGAGATGGCCGTTGTGTGAAGAACGTACACTGCCCATGATCGGTATGTTTATGTACGAGGGTAGGTCCAAAGTTTCCGGCCTAACTATTTTATAGGTATGATAAAGACAAAAACTATATTCCACTTTTCAATATAGTTACGCTATGTTGCAATAGACTTCTCACATTTTGAATTCACATTTCAATCCCCCCCCCTCAAAAATTGTCAGTTTTTCTACAAAATGGACATTAACAGCATCTATCACTTTCTCGTTATACTTAAATTTTTTTCCTCGAAGGTCCTTCTTGAGTTTTGAGAAGAGAAAAGTGACTGGGAGCTAGATCTGGGTGTAAGGTGGATCTTCTTGAAGTCACATTTCTTCACAGCTTCCTTTGCAACAAGAGCTGTGCACACAAGTGCGTTATCGTGAAGAAGGCGCACACCACCACTCAGTTTTCCTCGCCTTTTCTCTTCGATGGAAGCACATAGTCTGTGCATTAGTCTGTGCATAATACTCCCAATTTACTGTGGTGTTCCTGTCAATGAAGAACATTCATTCACAGTCCTAAAAGATTGTGACCATGATCTTCTTGGTTGACAGAGTGACCTAGGCCTTTAGAGGCGGTGCTTTGCCAGATTTATGCCACTCCATTGATTCTCTTTTGGACCAGAGATCATAGTAGAGGACCATAGTTTTATCTCCTGTAACAATTGTTTGCAGAACTTCTCTCTCGTTGCCACAGCAGAGCTCCGAAAATGCCTGAAAACAAATGACTCGTTAATGCTTTAGGACTGAGGAAAGAAATCTAGGCACCCTCTTACACTAACCTTATTCATGTTTAAATATTCATGAATAAGTCGAAGGACTGTTATTTAAGAAAGGCCTAACCCTGCTGCTACTTCTGTAACTTTGAGCTGCCGGTCTTCCATTAGTTCTTCTTCCACAAGAGCGATGTTTTCAGGAGCCAGCACCTCCAAGGGCCGACCTGCACGCTCTTCATCTTCAATGCTTTCTTGATCCATTTGGGAAAGTTTGGCCCATTCTTTTACGATAGAATATGAGGGTGGTTGCTTCCCCATATACACCGTCCAATCGCTGTTTAATTTCATTTGGAGTAAGTCCTTTTGTGAAGAACTTAATAACAGCTTTATACTTCATTTTGAACATGCCATAATCTTTTACACATAACTTCTTTATGCAACTATATCTGAATAACTGAACACAGCGGAGCGGAAGTTATAGCTAAACTTATTAACTTAACAGATAAGGGATGATATCAGATAAGAGTTTTATGAAGTTTATAATTCTTATCGGCGAGGCCGAAAACTTATGGATATACCCTCGCATATTGAAAGAACTCCATAAATGCATCTCTATGCTCCTTTGCAAGGTGTGATATGATATGCCATCTAGTTGGAGCATATTTAGAATATCTTCTTGGATGTTTAACCACTCTTTAAGCGTTCTTGTATGTTTGGAAGGCTTGTGGAAGCAAGAACCTAATCCAATTAATGTTTCTATAAAGATTTCCCAAACCTTCAAACATGCAAGAGAATGAGGCAGTATTAATATTAATTAATGATTAAAAGTGTGTAGAAATATACTTAAGGATATGTGTGAAGGCAAATTGGATATTTCAAAAATAATTATTGTATAGAACATGAGGAATCACTCATCGGAATTAATTAAATTTACCTGTATTCTGAATATAACAAGATTCCTCTTAAAAACTGTAAATATGTCATTTTAACACTGCTTTCAAATAGCTAAAAATCACTGACGAGAAACAAAACAGCAAATTAATATGTGAAACTGTCAGCAATGTGTAAGAAAATTGTAAAATCCTTATCAAAGAGATAGGCTAAACGTTCGTTCAATTCTAGCCTTTATTAATTCGTGTATGCACCGCCAAAGTAAAATGTGATCACTTGGCAAGCTGCGAGATCAAAGCTACTTTATGCTGTCAAAGTGTTATTATGCCGATGATTACTTTTAAGAAATGCAGCTTTACTTTGAAAAATTGCACTTCAAAGTTAAATGGAAAATGGAAACCTCTTTACTTTAAATGAATTGCAAGCCTTAGGTAAGGGGCGGCTTACTAGCCTGTCCTCAAGGAGTTCAACTGATATCTCTTTCAGGTGTTTGTAAGAGAGAAGCAGTTGTATGAATGTCGTATACCTATAGATCATGAAACGGGGGTGTTATAAGCATTGGTGTGTTTAAAGTAAGCTACTGTAAATTTCCTGTTTTTAATGGATTATTTACACATGGTATTTACCGTCATAAGTAGACTGTTAGGACAAAGGGACAACACTGTGTATTATTAGGCCAAATGAAAGTGAATGTTTGAACCAGGTTAGCTCAAAGGTGTGATGAGAAACAAAGCGGGCATCGCATGAAGGCAGCAGGCATCTATTAAGAAATGATCGATCTATTGCTACATACTAATCGAAGAATCACATAAGAGAAATCGCCTCCATGCTTAACATTTCGGAGAACAGTGCGTCACATTATTCATGTAATGGAATGTCAAAGATCTGCAGGTTTAGGATATTAAAATACGCCTCCTTCGAGAAAAAAACAATCGCGATTTTCAACCGCCAAATAAGAATGCTACAATACAATATTAAAAGTCTAACATCAATGCTTTTTTAAGATTCAAGAGAAACAGAAAAATAGGCAATTCCACACTGCACGAAACACCAAAAAACTAATTGAGAAATTATTGATTTCTTACCAAATTCTACACTTGAGACCGTCCAATTTCATCGTTTGCCAAAGTAAAAGGATAAACTTGGGGGTCGCCGATTTCTACTTAATGAGAAATTGTAAGGATGTATTAGGAATGGCTGAAGGGACATTGTCTGTTTTTCATTCGTTAACAAAAGCTTGATTTTTATAACGTAAAAAAATTGAAGGCGTTTCTTTTTTCATTTTTGATACCAATGTACTGTAAATCTCGTTTTCATTCTGACAAAGCGCAGAAACTGCAACAAAAACAGGTGACTCGCGGAAAGCATAACCTTAATATTATTTTGCTTATTAATTTCTGAACGAAATGCACAAATTTTTACTAATCTTTACTAACTTAAGCAATTTTTTTTCTGTAGACAATGCCTATCTGTACTTCGCCACGTTGTTTGACGAAATATAACTAGCCATCCATTATGTTAGCCCCACTCTATCACTTCTACAAAGGCGAAAAAAGTAAAAAATATGGTAGTCGGGATAAAAAAGAGTAAGTATCTCTGGCCTGAGTGTATAGACGACTATTGGCTTATTGCCACACATATATTATCATACTGCCAACTGAAGACACAACAAAAAATGAGCTAGATCACACGAACAGAGGGCACGAGACTGCTGACTTCGACACGACAATATTTCAAACCAGTTCGAAAAGAAAGAAGCATGCTTTCAGCGGCGTGCGAATGGATAATGCACACCATCATATGTTAACTAAAATATTTCACAGATTATATCGAAAACTAGCTATTCAATACAGTAGTAAATGCAGAGGAATATCTTATTTGTTAGTAGAAGAATCTGTAACGACTTATATGTAATAATAATGATAATAACAGCAACAAAATTGCAGCTAATAGACTTGTACATACATTCCCAGTAATTTTTGTAAATAATGTTTTTCTTTAATGAACATTTAGCCCGATTTTATATGTAGACAACCGGTAAAGATATTTATTTATACTCTTTTTTTGCTTAATTAAATTTTCATAAACACATTGTTTCATGTAATGATTTATTAGGTGCATGTCGATTTACATACTTTATAATTACTCACCCATAACTTGGCGTGGTTGCTTCGTTATATATTATTATATTTTTGACCCAATGTTCGATAAACGCTTGTGATTATTAATTTATGTACTTATGTATTTGCAATTTAATATAGGAGATCATCATTTATTCATTTGCCCCCCCCACACACACACATATATATACACATTTCACCTATTCCGATTCGTTTATTTACTTTTGAATATTTAAATTTAAAATACACAATATTTACCTAAATTTTCAACTTCATATTATGAAAACGACATTCATCATGTGAGTATATTATGAGCAAAGTTCTAAGAAGTTCAGCTTTTCGAACTTTTTATTTTATAGATGGAAATTCATCATTGCTATATTATGGGGTACCGTTTCTATAGATGTGCTAATGTTAATCATTGTAACAGGTCTCTAATTTTTAGGCACATATCATCATTATTATCTACATAAACTTTGGGAATTACTTATGTTGCTCTCCCTGAATTGGTCAATCTCTCAGTCGACTAATCTCTCTTCTACCTTTAGGATTACATTCAAAATGAAAAATGGATTTCTCTTTTGAGGTTTGTGTTTTAAGTGGTCCATATTTTCCGAAAATTCGTTTTATAGCGTTTAAATCGTTTCTTACAATTTCATTTTTTTATCTATCCTAGCCGTGTTCTACTTTCAGTGATCTTATAAACCCCATTTCCTGTGCCTGAATACTGATTTTTGTCTTCTTAGAGAATGTCCAATTTTTTCTACCTTAAAGAAGCAGTTCCAATTATCATCTTAAAATTTGAGCTAGAATTTAATTGGGTTTTCTTTAAGATACCATAGATCTATTAAAAGTTCGTATTTGACGTTCAGCATCTCTTTCTGCTATATAGAATGTTTTATTATTATTCATTTGCTTTAGCAGAGTTAAGGCCTTCTCCTTCGCATTATCAGCCTAATTACACAAAGTCTCAGTGACAATACCACAATAAAACAAGCAAAAACAAGAAATACTCATACGCAATAAACCTATGTAAAATACTTAAACATGAGTAATGGAAATGTGTAATGGAACATATATTCAGGAAAATGAACTGGTATAATAATTTCGGAATCAACATAAAGCAGTCGACTACAAATCTAAGATTTGCCAACGATATGGTCTTATTCGCCAAAACACCGAAAGTACTACAAACTATGACAGCTCATATATAAATCATGAAAGAGTGTAGAATATATGTACTAGTATAACACATAGAATTTTTTTATTTATTTATTTACGGACGCTCTTTAATATCTCAGGTCATCAACGTCCCATTCAACTCAGGGCGTGAAACGGCCGACAAATTTTGCTCAGAGGCCTCTTCTTTCAACCTTGAGGTTCTTTTTCGTGCCGTAAATGTACGACACGGGACCCACGGCTTTACTTTCCTTCCGAAGTAAGGGAAGTACTTACGATTTTTACGCCCGAAAAAATCCATCGGTCCTGGCCGGTTTCGAACCCGCGATCTTGGGTTTAGGAGGCAAGTATGGTAACCACTACACCACTAGGACCGACAAAACACATAGAATGAACAACACTAACATTATTATGAAGATGAAGGAAAATGAAATATGCTAAGAATGCATAACAAATGACAACATTAGAATACAAAATTTTGCGAGCACAGCAAATATGCAGGGCTGTCAATAAAGAAACTGAACACGTACTTAACTTCAAACGACCTCAAACCTCAATAAAAGTAGATGGAACAGTTTCATATATGTAAGCGAATATACATACCTCAGCCAACAGAGTTCCTTCCATGATAAAATGGAACAAGAAAGAAGTACAAAGACAGATCTCATTAACCTTGAGAGCATTTTGGGATGCCATATGGAGCAGGAATTGGGATGGTGTGCGGGGGCGTAGTGTAGTATACTGCTGGGCTGGTCACTGATTGTCTCGATGTTCGATGTTCGATGTTCGGCTGCTCAATGAAGACGTCTGCTCCAATTCTGTTGGATTTGATCTCAGAGTCCACTGGAGTGTTTCGCGGATCAGTATAGATCCACGCGAACGAGAGATACACCAGGTTGACTTGTTCAAATATTTTATTCACAAATAAAAAATACTGGGATTACTTCCTTACTGCTCGTCGCTGACTTCACTACTTACTTAGACTGACTTTAGAAATGACTTAGACTGCCCTTAACTGACTTTAGAAAATGATTTAGATTGATTGCTTTCGTATAACCTAGGCTGCCTGCTTCCGTATATCTCTTGAGTGAATACTCTCGTGTGTCTCTAGTAGGCCTGTTCTCGTGTGTCTGTCTTCTGATGATATCGTCTGTTTTCTCGTCTGAATCTCTCTCTGACTTCTGTCCTCCAGTTTTTCTACCACATCGCCACGCCTTTCGCTAAATTAAATTCCCTGTTATATTATCCTATTTCCGTGTTATTTGTTCGTCATTGGCTATCTTAAAAATTATTTATTTATATCTAAGTTCTCCTGATTCGTTGACTTTTATCCGATGACCATTGACTAGAATTATTCTTTTCCCCTGATCTAATGTCTTCCCACGAGCTTGAACTTTCCAAGAACAGCCTGTCATAAATTTCGGCCCTTTCCTTACATGCTGATTTCTTTTGAAATATCTTTTGCCTCCCTTAGTTTGTAGATTTCCAAATGCTCTCAGAGATAACGCACATAGTTATGGACGGTTTTTTAAGACTTTGTACACCCGGCTTGCCTATAATAAAACATTTTCTTCTCCGTTCTGACATTCGCATTTTCTCTTAAATTATTGCTACGTCTGACTTTGTTCAAATACAGTCCCGTTACGGCCACATATTTTCCTACTGTGAACTTCTAGGTATTTCCTGGGCAGAAGGTTCGTGACCTAACAAAAGATAGTTTACCCTTTCCTCAGCCTTGTCTAAAGAGTGGTCAGTGGACGAGTCGTCAGGTATACATCTCTCTCTTTCTCACATCTTTTACCACAAAATGTATACAAAACCCTTTTGTAAGATACAATCACCTGTCAAATGACATACACATAAGTACAAGTTACAAATTATTTCAATTTCTGTTATACCCTTCTCTAAATTATTCCCTTATACGTATACATAACAATTACTCTTATCAAATCTAATGCCTTTATAAATATAACTCTGCAGCCTTTAGTTATTAAATTAATAAAGGCAGTCTTATTTCCGGCTTCAGCCCTTAAGTTTATATTGTTGCTAACTAAGAAAATTAGATTCCAGACGCTCGGAACCTGTATATACCCTGCAGGACTATATGGGGGCCAGACATGGTCACTAACAGAAAAACAAAACAACAAAAATCAAATACGCCAAAGAAAAATGTAACGCAACATCCTGGGAATAACTTTGAAGTACACAAACACCTATAGTATTAATAAACCAGTTATCTTAGATAACAGATATCGCACAAATAGCTACCAGAAGCAAATGGCAATGAGACGGTCACGTCGCAAGAATGCAGGACTATAGGTGGGCCTACAAGATCTCCATGTTGAATCCCCAGATAGGAAAAAGGACACAAGGCAGACCCAGAAGAAGATGGACAGACTTCTTCAAGGAAAATGCGGGTCCAAATTGATCATGGGTGGCAAGAGGAAGAGAACAATGGAAATATTTCGAGAAGCAACTAGCACAGTGAGAAATGGAGTAAACAAAGAACAAGTCAGTCAGTGTCTTAAACAGCATACGAACAAATAGCGTGGAACAACTCACCATGTTAGGAAAATGCGAGCTTTCCCTACTTGTTAGGAGGCCTTTGCCCTTACGGGACACAATAGACTATCTTTATCTTTAATGAAAAATATTAAATATAGTAATAAGATATAGGAGGAGAAGAAATACAACAACAATATTAAAAACAGTAACAATGACAACTCATATATAAATCATGAATAAGTGTAGAATATGTGTACTAGTAAAACACACAGAATGAGCAACACTAACGTTATTATGAAGATGACAGAAAAATGAAATATGCTAAGGATGCATAACGAATGACAACATTAGAATACTAAATTTTACGACAAAATGAAACAAATAAATATCGGTATTGAGACTTGAAAACTCTAATCAAAGTATTTATTTATTTGTTTATTTTATTTATTTTTTTATTTTATTTTTTGGCATTAAACAATTTCTTATTAAATGCTTCGAAAGTTTGGGAGTTTCTGACATCAAGTCGCAATATATTCCAAAACGGGTGGTGGTTATGGTGAAAGATTATGAGTAAAGTGATGTATGGTGCAATGGTAGTAGCGCGCGTAGGTCAGAGAGTCAGTGTAGTGTAGGTTGTTTGAGAAGATTTTGAAACTAGAAGATAGAGAAGATAAAGAAGATATATGGATACATTTAAAAAGCAGTGTAAGATAATGGATGGTTTTTCGGTCTCTCCGGCGGAACAAAGTCAGCGTACCAAGGAGGATGGGGTCCTTTATGACAAACGCACATCCCAGGAGAGCACACTGTAGTTGGTGTTAGGTTGAAGGTAAGTTTGTCAGGAGAAAATCACAATAGGCATCACCAGGGTAGCATCAAGGTCCTGAGTAGTGGTATATTACAGGCGTTGATTGTAAAACTGCTTTTCTGCAGCTTTCAGCAACATAGATTATGTTGGTGAATGACCTCAAAGTTTTTCGCAAAATCAATGAAAGGAATTGGAGTTTGATTTACTTTAACGAGAGGGACGATGCCCAAAATGTTTAATTTCTATATTTGTTCCATTATTTGTCCTCTCAGTTCCGTTTTGACCTCACTGACCATTTCTTTCTGAAATGTATAATATTTACGTATTTATCTATTTTCATTCTAAGAAATTATCACTTGATTGTTTGTACAAATCATTAACAGTATCATTATTTTGCATATCTGGTCGTCATTCCATATTCTCACGGCTTAGTTCAAACACGTTTTAAAAAGACGGTAACAAATTACATCCTTGTATCTGCAGAAAGATCTGTTATCGTATGTCTTTAAATAAATCTTATTCGTATAATTCTTTAATAACTGCTATTGGGTGCTGCGGTATCCTTCTTTGAAACGTAATATGTCATATTAGCTCCCTGTCAGTCTTATTTAACTATTTTACACAAACGTTACATTCTCAGCATTTTTCCATTAAATGTTTCAAAATAAATACAGTATCCCTCTTTCTAACACCCGATTTCTCTCTAATTGAATAGCTTCCGTTATTTTTGTAGTTCCCTGTATTTATTATACCTTATTTATTACACATATGTTCTTTATTTTTTGTTAAATGTTCTATATATTTTATTTAGTGTTTTAATAATTAAGACACCCTTCTAAATTTTAGTTGTGCATTTTGATTTCCAACAATTGTTTAAGAATGTTTAAAAGATGTTTATTACTACTTTGCATTTAGTAAATTTGTACTGCTTATTCATTCTGTATTCTTAGTGCAAGGGTTTCCTTGTTTTTAGTTTTATTGAAGGCTTTGAAATTACAAATACCAATTCTCATTCCAAGTTTAATGTATTCAAATCATCGAAAGGACTGCTGCAATGAACTAGAAGTTTGAACTAAAGTTCGGTCTCTCCAGGCTGTGACGACTATTAGGATCAGAGACTTGTGTTTTGAAAATGTATGTTCAATATCACATAACTTTGCATAATTACAACACGCAATGTCACTAATATTCATGTGCTATAAATAATCCGAATTACTCCACGAACAACATATGAACTCTCATGCATCACTTGAAGCACTTTATTCTTATTTAGAAATGACAGGAATTATTGTTTAACTTGGTTTGATTTTTAACCATTAACTAGTTAAATTTTACTCAAACTGATGATTTACTTTAATGTCTATCATTAACTATTTGACCTGTTCCAATGTTGCCATGCAGTGCAAGAGGAAACCAATTTGCATTAATAAAGACCAAGCCAGTTTTGTGAAATGCATTTACAGCGTTTTACCACTGATAAACGGGTTCAAATTTTGCCGCATAATACCCAACAGCACTTAACTAAGTACTCCAACGTGGAGCGGAAGGAAAGGAAGTACTTAGCATTTTGCTATAAAAGAGCTCTACTCTACCTGGTGATTTCCAAAAAGCACTTATTTCCATTAGCAGTAAACTATCTACATTTGGATAAATTACACGAATTATTTCACAAACACCCACATTTGCAAACATCCTCTCCTCCTTTCACCATATAAGGAGTAGCAGTGAAGTATTGTCACATTTCACATGTGCTGGCCAGAGAACATGCTTAACTTCATTGAAAACTCTTGCTATGTAATATTTTATCTACACCCATATATTTTCATCCTAGCGCAGCATTCAAGTTTTACTTATGAGGGTACGTCAATAAGTTTCCGACCTCACCGATAACGATTATTCCCTTCACAAAATCCTTATCTGGTGTCATCTCTTATCTGTTAAATAAATGATTGCTGCTGTGACTTAGGCACCGCTGTCTTCAGTTGTTCAGATATAGTTGCAGTAATAAGGTAATGTACTATATAAGATTGTCATATATTCAAAAGGAGTTTAGAGCTGTTATTAAGTTTTTCACAAAAGAAGGACTTACTCCAAATGAAATTAAATAGCGATTGGACGTTATATGGGGAAGCATTCACCTCATATTCTACCGTAAAAGAATGAATCAAACTTTTTCGAATGGGTAGAGAAAGCATTGAAGACGAAGAGCTTGCAGGTTGGCCCTTGGAGGGGCTCCTCCTGAAAACATCGCTCTTGTGGAAAGAGAAATTATGCAAGACCGGCGGCTCAAAGTTGCAGAAATAGCAGCTAGGTTGGGCTTTTCTAAACTAATAGTTCTTCGAATTATTCATGAACATTTAACATTAATAGGGTTAGAGCAAGATGGGTACTTAGACTTCATTCCTCAGTCCAAAAGCAGCAACGAGTCATCTGTTGTCAGGCATTTTTGGAGCACTGCCGTGGCAACGAGAGAGAACTGCAAACCATTGTTACAGGAGATGAAACTATGGTCCTCTACTATGATCCCTTGTCCAAAAGAGAATCAACAGACTGGTGTAAACCTGGCGAAGCCCCGCCTCTAAAGGCCAACGTCACTCAGTCACAAGGCCACAATCTTTTGTGAAAGAATACTCTTCATTGACTTCAAAGACAGGAACCCACAGTAAATTTCGGTCCTGGTGGTGTAGTAGTAACCATGCTTGCTTTCTAAACCCAAGGTCGCGAGTTCAAACCCGACCAGGATCGATGGATTTTTTTCTGGCGTAAAAATCCTAAGTATGACTTCCTTCGGAAAGGAAGTAAAGCCGTGGGTCCCATGTGTACATTTATGGCATGAAAAAGAACTGAAAGAAGATGCCTCTGAGCAAAATTTGTCGGCCGTTTCACGTCCGGAATTGAATGGGACGCTGATGACCTGAGATGTTAAAGAGCATTCTTAAATAAAAAAACGAATCGAAAACCAAAGTAAATGGGGAGTACTATGCTGGTCTACCGCACAGATTACGTGCTTTCATCAAAGAGAAAAGGGGAGCGAATGGTGGTGTGCGCCTTCTTCACGACAACGCGCCTGTGCACACAGCTCTTGTTGCAGTAATTATTTCCTCTTCTCAAAACTCAAGAATGACCTTCGAGTAAGGAAACTTAAGTGTCACGAAGAAGTGGTGGATGCTATTTATGCCCATTTTGCAGACAAAACTTCGGACTATTTGGGAGAGGGGATTGAAATGCATTTTCAAAGATGTGAGAAGTGTATTGCAATACAGAGTAACTATATTGAAAAGTGAAATATAGTCTTTATCATACTTATAAAATGGTAGGCCGGAAACTTATGGGCCTACTCTAGTACATACTTGTTTCCTCTTATAATCTAGGTGAAAGCGCTTTGGTAACCTTGACTCGTCTGGATCTATCCACGTACGTCTCAACAGAAAGCTCTCAGTTCATGATTATTAATTATGTGGAGTGAAATTTCTGCAGAAAATTTTCTTTTGTAATACTTTGTTAATTTTGACGATTCTCAACACGAGTTTGTACCTCTAGCCAAAGATTAGCCAGATAGACGTTTTTAGTTGACTGAGTTTTTGAAAGATAGCAGCTGCTATGTGCTTATCTGAATGTTGCATTGTTTGAGAAAGTTGGTTTCCAACAATTGTCATCTATTGTAAACATATCTTTAAATTCATAAATTTATTTACAAAAACGACCATTATCATTCTGTTAATCTTTATCCATTATGATTAGAGTAGATATTATTATGATTAGAATACTTTGGATACAATTTAATATTGCTTACAACTGAAGAAGAGCAAAACCTTATTATCTAATCTGGGGAAGTCCTGTAATAGCGCGAAATGAATACGCTGCAACGCTCCTTGATGTTAACCACATCTTTCTTTATGGCTATGTTTCAAGGGAGTTCAAAGTGTGATTTACCTCTTTAAACGTGAGAATATACATGTCTTAAAATATGCAATAATATTTATGTTATTGAAAATATTTATTGAAATAAAAAACGACAGGGATGTGCTGAATATAACTCAGTGTTTCACAGAAACTTCAATCATAGGATTGCATTGATAGGACAAACGAGGAATTTAGGTACTTCAGCCTTACTCGTGGCTGGCAGTTTGTGTCTATACCTCAGTGTTGAGAGTTCCAGGAGGAAGGGATGAGCGAGGGAAAAACACTGAACAGCCAGGACCCAGGGACGGGAGGAACGGAGTAGAGAGGGTATTTTAACATTGATCCCAGATATAACACCAGTGTAAATCTCCTCCAAGGAGTTCGAAACCCTCAGAAATATAGCTTCCTCACCAGAAACTAATCTTTCCAAAACGCAACCGTGACGCTTAGAGCACCAGTCTACTTCTCCTGGTATTTTGGACTCTGCAACAGAATCAACAATGATTTGGGCAAACCACAAAAGAGAGGTGGGGTGGTAGCATTCCATTCCCAAGGGTTAACACCTGATGATCTCTCTCGGTTTTTCTTAAACTTATGCTTCATTTTGCATTCGCAGATTGCTTTAGGCATTTTAACGCGATATTTAAAGCGTTGAATATGAATTTAAGCTCATCTCTTATTACTATTATGTATAAAAATTTGAATTAAAGGTTTATTGTTTTTTTTTTTTTTTAATTTTAGCACGTAAATGTTTGTAGAAATAACTTAAGAAATAACTGTAATATACTGCATTAAATTTCTTATCAAACTTTCTGAATTTTAAACTCTATTAAAGTGGTTAGAAAATTTTACACTAAACTATTTTAAACCCTTTTCTTGAGTTTAGGTAGTAAACTGTCAAACATATCATATAGTGCTAAATCTGTAAAATATATTTTCAATATTATTATTTCCTTATATCAAGTCCATTTAATAGTGAAATTAGTCCCAATGAACCAAATTCAAAGATAATATCAGCAATTGAAACCAAAATTCAAAGCTTCATTTCCTTAAATTGATAGTGTGATTATAATTGATGCTAACGTTTCATGGAAATGTTATAATGTACGTATATGAATTGTATTGTATTATATGTAACAAAAATTGTCCGTCAGCCTTTAGGATTGATCTTATAGAAAAACCGACTTTAGGAAAAACATGAAGGGCCGCTTTGAAAGCGTAAGCAGAAGGTTTTCTTTTGTTAAAAGTGCAGATGTAACAGAGCCATAAACTGACCCTCGAAGCTTGTAGAAAGTGCACCACCTCTATTAAATATTTGCCGCGACTCCGGTGAAAGTAAACAGGTGATAAGTCATAAAATCGCGTCAAATAAGCAATGAGGGGATTGAGTCCCCGCTGTGCATTAACCAATGGAAATTCTTACATCAGATGGGGAATTCAAATAATATTCAAGAAAGAAAAGATTATATAGCGTAACGACCGAACAAGCTAGAGGAAGAGCATGCTACCAGGTTTGAATGAGAAGAATCAGTAAGTCAATCGTCCTTAGAGTGGACGATGAATCAAGTTCAGAGTCGGCTTTTAAATACGTGACCATAAGGTTAATATCCACTTAATCAATCAGATAGACAGCCAGTGTGTTGGCAATTAGATACTCAAGCAGGTTAGTTTTAAACCGTGCATGAGTGGAATAAAGTGCTGTGGATAGTCACAGGTATGCAAAGGCATTGAATATTTAGTCAATAAATTGTGTATAGAGTACTCTACGAGTTTTTGTGCAAGCTGTTAGATACCCTGCTCTTCCCGTTTACTAAAAAAAGTCATAAAACTCCAGTCCCCCTGAGATATACTGTTTAAAAACTGCGGAAAATTGGCACCCAAATACAGGGATACAAATTAATCAACGAAATAACACTAATTAATTAGCTAATTCCTATCCCACCCCACATATAAAAACAGCCGCACAATTCAATCTTTTTAAAAAATTAAACAAAACTAAACAATACCGAACTGATAAGTATTCCACAATATTGCTATGCAAACAGTTTAAATAACGTTTAAAAATACCGCAGATCAACAGAACAGTGTAATTATGTTTGCAGAAAGATGTTCTACCTCAGGGAATGTCTGCACGCCACTGCCAGCCTGTGGTTGGGAACACTTCGCGCAGCGTGCTGGTTCGTTTATGAAAGCGGCATCCTGATCATTAACCCATTCCTCACTAAATGTAAAAGCCCCACAACTGACTCTGAAGACCTTCCGTGCTGTAGGTCAGGACAGCTTTCGACTAGATCGTTCTTCCATTTGCAGATGACCATTATGCCTAAGTCGTAAGCATCCGGACAGATATTTTCTGAAGTGGCGGCAATATGGAACCCACTCGTACTTTCCTTTCGTTTTGTCTATTTGAAATACTGTAAAACGGTACTGCTTGCTAATTTCTAAACCGAAAACTGTAATTTTTGAAGTTTAATTCTGAAGCTGTCCCTGGCTCTCCGTCAATTACAAAAAAATTAAAATAATTAATATTTGTAATTTTAGAATCAGCAACTCAGTAAGTATGTGCATGTATGATGTGCATTTTCTTTCAGTGGAGGAACTTTAATGACATAACTGGTATATGCAGAATTAAGGTTGTATAGTGCTTAAATGCGTTCATAAAGTGTAGTTTTTAGTAATATTTAAGAGATGACATATAGTAATATGGTAAGGTATGGAAAATTTCACATCGTTCTCCTGACACAGAAACACTCGGTTAAAAGTAAGACAATGCAAGTTAATTCCTTCTGGTATGCAGCTAGAGTTGAAAATGTCCCCCGTCTCAGGGCAGACACCGGCTTATTCCATGGCGAAGTTGCAGGTGTCCGAGTCGTTGACAGTAACGTATGAAATCTGTTTAAATTCGTCTTACTGATGAATAGCGGAGCATTTGGCTTGACCAAAATTGTCCAGCGAATAGAAATGGAATTCAGTGAGGTAAGCACTCACCTATGGGAGACTTTAATACAAAATTAGCGGGAGTTTTTCGCGCCGTTGCCCAGGGATAGCGTTATTTTGTATAAAAGGGATAGATTTTGCCCAAAAGTCGCGTAGTTTCAGAATCTTCCGGGCTCAGATACTGTAGACGCCCGGAGATGAGCGGAAGAGCGGCCTAAGTACCGAGTATCACTTCCAAAGTCAACGAAGCTTTAGTGTCCATTCCTACGCTTATTGCCGATACAACATCATTGAGCTGCATTAAGAATTTTGTTCTATTAACAATCTCTTCGCACCCTGCACAATTTGGTTAATGCAATACTTATGTGTTTGCCAAGATTACCTTGCCTGCTGTTCGACGTAAGTGAGTTTGCCTGAATATTCATGTTAAGGAGAATAAATGATATCACCATCTAAACAATGAAGCGTTAATTGTCGTCACCTTCGGAGGCCCGTTCACTCAGGCCCGGATGGCTCACAGCCGCCAAAATCCAGCGAAACGCCCTAGAGAGAGTCTCATCGAAAAAACAGCGGGGGGGGGGGGGTCTGCAGCGGACCGTGGAAAAATGTGCGATCAGAGGGCATAAATTTTTTACCGCAGCAACCATACAGCCCAATTCCCATCCCCCACCTATAAAATCCGTTTCAAAATGCAGCCGAAAGTGAGGCCAATAATAAATATTCCCTACCAACAATCGCGTTTCAATGCATAAATTAGACTGAATCATAATACAATTTAAAATTTTCAAGGAAGCTCTATTAAAGATATATGCAGAGATAAAGACAAAGTACTCCACATGTTAAATGCTTTGATTTGACTTGTAATTGTGATTGTTCATGACACACTGGAACTGACAGAGTGGCGCTTAACTATTTTAGGTGCAATTATTAGCTCATATGCAAAATACAGAAGCGTAATAACAAAGTTATGTTACTTCAACATTTCTAAAAAAAAAAGAAACCGAACGATCAATTTTTGGGGAATTGACTTGAGGATTTATCAAGCTTAGTCAAAGCACATTTATTCATGACATGTGCATTAACCCTTTAGAAGTCGCAGTGAAGAATTTATAATATTTTCGTTTTCACCACTTGCCTTTCGGGCACAGAGAATAAAAATGTCAACAGTTTGAAAATGAATATTAAAAATAAATAATGTTATCTCAAAAGGAACAATGGAAATGTAAGTTTAATTAAAAAATAACCTATAGAGTAATACTGCAAAGATAACAGAATATTGTCACTGTTGAAATATATTTTTTTAAGCTCTATGGAATGTCTTAATAAATATTTGAAGGAGGAACCAAAAGCTGTAACACATTCCTGTTTTAATGACCTAACATAAATATTCAATAATGTTAATTCCTAATTTAACTATTATTATGAGTACCAATTAACATTCTTTCATAACAACTACACATAGTTTTTATAATTAATGTCGTCAGCTTTTCTTCATTCAACCCGACATATGCATGGAATCTGAAGCGGTTTTGTCGTGAGATGTCGTTGTTGTTGGCTCTGCTATGGCAGCCAAATTTTGAGATGGTTTGGCTAAGAGCGATCTGATTTTGAGGATGAGTGGCCTCAAGCTTAGCTACCAATTTTGAAGTAGTTTGGTAAATTGATAATTGGTCATTTCGGTGTGGTAGTCTACGCTTCAATGGCAACAATATCATTGGTAATTTGGTTCAATGGGATTCAACAGGACCGGGAGAAGAATTCAATGGCATAAATGAGCACGTAATGCAATATAATATATAATTACGTATTTTATTATGCCCAAATTCTATTGCGTCCTTTGTGTTTTGCCTATGATAGACTTGACTACTTTGAATATAAACGTAATTGCCGCGTGTGAAAAGTACATACGAGTGCCTCTACGCATTTATCTGGAAGTCAAACTTATAATGAGTAATGCGAGCTATTTTTGCTTCGAACTGGAAATCTTATAACTGCATCCTCGCCGCGTACAAAACTAAAACTGCCTGTCTCAGCAAAGTTGAACTTATCTACCTCATAAGTAAACCAGTTGCGTCCCACCATGTGTAAAACTTCAAACTGCCTTTTGAGAACGGCTTCTCACATCTTGCAGATCTTATAACTAAGTCGAACTGAAAACTAATAAACTGAAATGAGTAAACTAAATAACTCCCACGTCTCGCGCGTGGAGGATTTTAAAACTGCTTCCTGAGCGAGGAGCTTGTGCGAACTGAACTGGAATGAGTTGAATGATTTCGATTTGGTTTATTTACGGACGCTCTTTAACATCTCAGGTCATCGGCGTTCCATTCAAATCAGGGCGTGAAAAGGCCGTCAAATTTTGTTCAGAGGCCTCTTTTTTCAGGCTTCAGGTTCTTTACCGTGCCATAAATGTACGACATGGGGTCTATGGCTTTACTTCCCTTCCGAAGGAAGTCATACTTAGAACTTTTACGTCCGAAAACATCCATCGGTCCTGGCGGGGATCGAACCGGCAATCTTGGGTTTAGAATTGAATGAGTAAACTGAATGACCCAGTGACCGCCTCCTTTATATATTAAATTCATTGGCTCGTTCAATTTCACCTACCTCGTCCATGTTCATTCGCTATTTTGTTTGTTTGTTTGCTTTTTTTTTTTTTTTTTTACGTTTTAAGACATTAACATTGGATAATCTAAAAGGCGAGGTACCGCATTTGTCCAGGCCAAAAGCCTTAACTTATTTAAAGGGTTTGAGTTTATTCACTCTACAGTAACTGTTCCTTTTGAAAAGAAAAAAGGGGCTCCGCACTTGTTCCTTAGTTTTACTGTATAATAGTTTTATGACCATATTGACTTTCCAAGCTACTGCAACGGATAAACACCGAAATTTTTCCAATTCTTATGTATAATTACAGCTTGACACAACATATATAATGTTTATATTAATAATTACAATACCTAAATAAGGTACTGAGCTTACATAAATATGCATTATAATTGTATTTCTGTGGGAGTGGACCTGAGAAACTGTCACAAATCTAATAAATAGATACTGAAAGGAATTAGTGTTACACTGTTTTAAATGTATATTATATTGTGTGTATATATATATAAAATAAAACAATGCAGTATATATATTATACTGGCTGCGGAAAAGCAAATTGCAGAAAATTGTGGAGTAGAGAGGCAGTACTAAACTAAGCTTTTTGCACTATGAAGTCTGACGTTATGAAACATATTCATTTGCCGGTCAAAGTGAAATAAACTTCACATGTAATGTCTCAACTAATGACAAACTAAAGACTACATGCGCATACTTAATTGATGTACCATTGAAACCAACGCGTTGATCCACCGCGCCGGATCCATCTGTCACCAAATATTCTGTTAGGCATTTTCGAGCTGCAAGTGAGCAATGTGATGGGGCACCATCATGTTAGAATCATAAGTTTCGCCTAATTTCAAGACGAGTGTTCGGTATTGCCGTTAAAACACAAATGCTGCATTGAACTTTAGACACACCTATAGCGACACTAACTAGTACTGTATACAAGAGTGCGTTTTGTTTACCTCTGACACGACACGACAAAAAAGTTTCACAATCTGCAATATATATAATTGCAAGGAGGATGACCGTTGGTGCATCATTGGGCTATTATTCTGTTCGCAAAACACTCAACAATAGTACAATTTATTATTTTTTTTCATTCAGGATAATAATCTGAAATCTTCTTTAGGGTTCTTTAGCGTTCTATTCTGTATACACATTCTCTCCAGCTTAACATGTTTTGTAGCACTTTATTATTTAAATTAAATTGTTTAATTGCTGCCTTATATTTATAGTTTCTTATAATCTATATTCTGGCATTTCCTGCTATGATTCTCAAGAATCGCCTATCGACATATTTTATTTACTTATGTACTTTTGTTGTTTTCTGCTAAAGACCAACTTTCTAAGTTATATATAAAAGTAAGACATTTTTATGACTTTAATTTTCTTCCTATTGCACTAAACATTTTTTTAAGATTTATCAAGTTTTGTTTACTGTAAGTTCAATAGTGCTTTAGGTAATTGAAGTTGTTTAATTTGTTGAAGATATTATTGTTCTCTACAGTTTTAGATATTTTGTGTTCATTGCTAGCGAATTCCTTGTTTTTGTTTATCTTTATATATATAGATGAAATGATTTGATCATAATGAACCAAAAATGTGATTGGCAGTAAGTAAAGCAATCCCTGATATATTTAATATGAGAAATAGGAGAAATTTCTGGGTAATAAATATCAGAGATCCAAAACATCGCAAGGTTAGCATTTGTCAGACATTGTCATCAAGATTTACAATTTAATTTACAACATTGCAATACATTCCACCAAATAGTTCTGACGACTGTTTTCTTTGCTGGTCACTCCACTCAAACCATAGCTATATAGTACGAGGCGTGTCCGAAAAATAAATACCGGTTTGGAAAAAAAGCCATAAAATATTTGTTTTCACAACATTAATTTATACATGAAGCATTCCTTAACCTATTTTTCGACATAGTTACCTCCATTGTTCAGGGATTTTTCAAATCGGGAAATCAACTTATGTATGCCCCCTTCAAAGAAAGATGCCAGCAGTGAACAGAGCTACTGCTGAACATCGTTTTTTGCGCCGTTATCGCTGTCAAAGCACCTTCCTTCGAACTTACACTTTATGTTCAAGAACAAGTAGTAGTCAGAAGACGCAAGATCGGGGTTGTAGGGCGGGTGATTGAACTGCTAACAACCGAATTGTTGAATATTGCTTTGCATGACGCCAGCAGAATGGGGACGTGCTTTGTCATGAAGCAACAATGCCTTGACTGAGCATTCCACGCCTTTTGTTTTGAATTGCGCGCCGAAGATTTCTCAATGTTTCACAGTATGTGCCACATTGATGGTTGCATCTCTGGGAAGGAACTCAACAAGTAGGATTCCCCGTCTGTCCCAGAACACATGCACATGGTTTTTCGTACTGACAACGTTGTTTTGAATTTTTGTCGTTTGGGGGATCCTGTGTGTCTCCACTCCATTGACTGTTGTTTTGATTCTGAAATGACATGGCAAACCCAAGTTTCACCACCGGTCACTATCCTGCTTAAGAATTCATCTCCCTCATCACTGTATCGGGTAAGCAATGTCAAAACATTGCCAAGTCACTTCGTTTTGTGGACATCCGTAAGCATCTTCGGAACCCAACGGGAACACAGTTTGCGATACTTTAAGTGCTTTGTTACAATCTCATGCACAACAGTTTTTTAAATTTATGGAAATACATTACAGAGCATTCTTATTGTGAACCGTCTGTTTTCACGAATTGAACATTGGATCGTCCATCAGTGAATTACCCAACCCACTTTCTCACCATTCCATCTCCCATTACATTTTCACCATAAATCTCTAAAAGTTGACGATGCTTGCTTTCAAAAACCGTGTTGCGGAACGCATTTCACAGTCGGCGGGATCAGAAATTGTCTTAAACACCTCGAACGATCACAAACAACTGTAAACACAACACGATCCGACTGTAATGGCGTCAGTGGACAGACAATGAACCAGAGAGACAAGTGCGCATGCGTGGAACTGCGATACTAGCGTTGCGGTGGCGGTAGAACAGAAATGGTACTTACTTTCAGGACACACCTCGTATCTATATATTTCTTTTGTGTGCATTCATCACATACGAAACCGTCGAAAAAGTAATTGTGTATGCCAATATTCTACTTCTGCGGTGTAGAAAAAATATCGTGTACAATGAAATGGGCAATGTTCTAGAACTCGATTAAAGTAAACATATTCTTTTCCGATCCTTCAATCAAGCTCACCAGAGACAGATAGTTCGCTGTTTTTTTGGCCCGATTGGTAAAAGGTTCAAAATCAGCAAATGTATAAACTATAACGACATTTTATTTTACCAATTTATTATCTGAATGGTATTATCGTGTAAATTACAACAAGATTCAATTTTGCGGTGCACCTCTTTAGTGCGTGTTGTTTCAAAGGGGTCGTAGATATTTGTGCAGTTATCAATATAAGCATTTTAAAGTTTTACATCTAGAATTAAACAATCTTGTGTTTTGTTTCGAAACTGCAGCATGTTGTGCTAGAAGTTTCCAAAAGTAAAGTACCCCTTAACGTAACTCGTACTTGAAAGCAGTATCCAGCACGAATAAATTTCTTGTACTTTGCTACATTATACTCTAATTCGTATATATGAACTAGATCAATATATCCTATTAATATTACAAATCCACTATTCAGTACTACTTAAAACCATACACGGTGACTGTAGAAGGTGTGATAATTGCTGCAGAAATCGAGTTGCTATTCGGATAACATTCTGCAATTGAGAACCAACGCCATCCAGCTCCTGGTTCAGGTACAACTTCATCTTATATTTCTCCAGAGATAATAGTCACTTTTAAAGTTTAAATACCTGAATACACTGATCTAAACTACTTCACATAACAAAATGAATCACGCACTATTGTGGCGGAGTATAGCCTTAGTTCTATTACATTGCTGATGTACCATTTTCTTTATGCTTATTGACAAGCTATTAAGATTTTCCTTGAAACATAATAAGATATAAAATCATTATACCACAAACTATTGGAGATCTCAAATGTTTAGCTGATATAAGTCTAATGTTGTGAATGGAGAGGGTACGTTAGCTCAAATATAATTTTTTAAGGGGATAGAGTTAGATGGGAAAGTGACTGGAATGTTGTATTAGCCCCCCTTCCCTGTTAGTCGCGGTTGTGCTTTACTGGCCGCATTGTAGTAAGTCTGGCAGACAACATGATCGAGGCCTCGAAGGCTTGCCAGTGACTCATAGGAGAGAATGAGGGGTTAGAAAGGAGAGTGATAGGTGTTAAGATATGTTTTTAATCATCAATTTCTGCTGGGCGTTCATACGAACATTGGATGGCACGATGTTGTGGTTGTTGGTTCTGTATGATGCGTTGAGTCAGTTCTAGAGCGCGTGCGCGGTACTGCTCTGAGGTCCAAGAGGCCACGTCGGAAGCGTGGTCTTGGTCTGCTGGCGGTAGGTTATTGGTGAATGTGCTCTGGAGGGTTTTGGTGGAGGTCATGATGTTCTGAAGCTGTTTTTGATGCTGTCAAAGTGCTTGAAACTGGAGGTCCGGTGTTCGGAAAACGCCTCTTCCAGGCGGCCAAAGCTTGCGGATACTATTTCCAGGAATGTCCGGAACTGAAGTTGGATGTCATCATGATGTTGTTGGAGTTTGAGCGATAGGTTCGCTGAGGCTGAAGGGATGGTTTCTCTGAAAATGGTGTCGTGAGTGTCCAAGCGCGATACGATAGCA
This sequence comes from Metallyticus violacea, assembly GCA_030762175.1. Classification (NCBI taxonomy): domain Eukaryota; kingdom Metazoa; phylum Arthropoda; class Insecta; order Mantodea; family Metallyticidae; genus Metallyticus; species Metallyticus violacea. The sequence goes on from CM060845.1 coordinate 90,006,918, forward strand.
TCTCGGCTCCTGCGGGTAAGGGCGGCCTGTTCTTTTTGGTTCTCGATGATGATGTCCTGAGAATAGGTGGGCTGGTGGAGTTCTGAGATTTCCTGTCGAAAGTTCTCCGCTGAGATGTGCAGGATAGCCATAGCGCTGGTCACGTCTTGTAAGTGAATGAACGAATGAATGAATGAAGTGTTTAACGTCCGTTTTTACTACTGAGACACCACTGGCAATGGACACGGATGATACATGAGATGAAATGATTTAGGAAAGAATTTATTTTTAAGGAAGGAAACGTTCCAGGTCTAAGTTTAGGGTGTCTCCCCGGCATTTGCTATTTATGAGGGGTAAAAAAACCTGGAAAAAACCTCAGTCAGGGAAGACCGTCCTAGCGGGATTCGAACCCCAGACCTCCCATTTACGTGTACACGCCTTAGGACCTCGGCCACCCGTAAGTGAAATGCAACATCGTCCCTTTCATTCAGTAATTATAAATTGACAAGTAACGTTGTGTCATCATATGTTTTGGGTTTTAGTATATTATATTTAGTTTATATAAAGTTTAATAATGTTATGATTATTACTACCATATAAGGACGTATTGCAATAAAGAAACAAACTTTGAAAAAAGGTGTATATTTATTTGCATTTTATATTTCTAACTACTAAAACTAGAAATGAACAACTTTAAAAAGCATATATAAGGAAAATCTATTATTTTAAACTATTGAGTTAACTTTTAGGGAACAGCCACAACGAAATATATTTAAAAATGGTAAGCAACCAAGGAAAACATGACTGGCTTAGATCATTACGCAGCATATTTCAGAGCAACTAATTGGCACAAAAGTATCAAGCTACTCCTTGCCGAGAAAAAGGTACCGTTGAAGAAAGAAAAAAAAATGTAGATCACAAAGAAAGAACAGGTGGCTCCTACATTATTAGTGAGACTAGAGAGAGTTCTTTGTCATATTTTGTTCAGCGATCTATTGGAAAGGAGAAAAATTATTCCAACCATTTTCGTATGTCGAAAACGACCTTTGATGAACTGCTCAAGTTTATAATGGCTGATACTTCAGGAACTGACACAACGATGAGAAAAAGCATCCCTTGAAGAGAAGGTAGCTCTTTGAGTAAGTCATAGTCAAAAAAGAAAAATTTAATAGTTACATTGTTATAATATTTTATGTAAACCTTCGGATTGTTTGGATAAAGGAAAAGGAACAAATATTAATTAGCTCTTTTTATTTATCGTCTTATAACAACAGAACGATAAATAAATATGTTTCCTATCTTTAACAAAAAGCAAACTTTCGTATGGTTGGTTCAGAGAGTATAAATGACCTTGAAAATCTGTTGATTCTGGCTAATATATTGTTGTTGGCTGTTGAGTGATTCTGGGTATTGCATTTGTTGTTGCCAATGTTACTTTTCTGTTGAACTTAAGAGATAAATGCTATAAAGTATGATTTTAATTTCACCTATCTATCTGGGGAGTCATGAGCATGCATAAGAACAATTTAGAACATGTCCTCATTAATTTATCTGATATGTTCATTTTCTTCTTTGGATGTAACAAGTTTGTCACCCTCAGAGTTGACTCATTTCCTGCACACTCTGAAAATAACTCTTTCAGTTTCCCTAGTTTCTGTTTGTATTTCTCTTCCATATTATTTACATCATCCTTTTCAAAGCTGACCTTAGCATTGTTTGGCGTCTTCTTGGATACAGTTTCCAAGAAACAACCTTTCAAAACACATATACTACTTCTGCCCACTCGCACCTTTACCGGTTTTCTCTCTCTCCATGCTTTGAAGTTCTCTGACATTACACTTATGAATACTCTTCCATTTCTTTCTCATACTTTTAACACATGTTCTGAATCCCAGCACATATTATTATCAGCATTCACCATAAGTACTGTCGTCTCTGGAATGCATTGCCACCGGGTGTCAAAGACTTCTTTTTTTTTTTTTGAGTAGTGTTTAACGCCCGTTTTTACTACTGAGGCACCACAGGCGGTGAACACTGAGAATGCATGAGATGAAACGATATCTTGAGAAAGGATATTTTTTTTACGGAAGGAAGCGTTCCAGGCCTAAGTTTAGGTACCTCCCTGGCATTTGCCAGTTATGAAGACTGAGGAAAACCTGGAAAAAAAAAAAAACCCAGTCACGGAGGACGGTCCTGGCGTCATTCGAACCCCAGACCTCCCGCTCACGAGTCCGTGCATTAACGATCTTGGCCACCTGTGGCGGTATATGTCAGAGACTGCCGAACTTAGGAGCATTTCATAAGAAATTGTTTAATATTATTAGAATTTAGAATTAATCAATTACCCTAGATAAAGGTTCCTTTTGTTACTACCATAAATGCTCGTATCACTTTCATAGTATTGTTATTTTGTTGTGTTTGTATTTTTATTTCCACTTTCAGGATTTTTATACGTTGATATGTGTATAAACTATCATTGCTGGTGCTTGTTGAATATTATTGTTCTTTTATTTTCTTATTTTTTCCTTCCTCTTAAGGTAATAGTTTTCATTGTTTTTTTTATTTGTTTATTTAAGCACGCTCTTTTATATCTCAGGTTATCAGCGCCCCATTCTATTTAGGGCGTGAAACGGCCGACAAATTTTGCTCAGAGGCCTTTTCATTTAGGCTTGAGGTTCTTTATCGTACCATAAATGTACAACATGGGACTCACGGCTTTACTTCCCTTCCGAAAGAAGTCATACTTGCGATTTTTACGCCCGAAAAAATCCATCGATCCTGGTCGGGTTCGAACCGCTACCTTGGGTTTAGAAGACAAGTATGGTTACCATCATAGTGTCCATATTTATGTATTAGCATACATTTATTTATTTATATACATTTATTTATATACATCATGTTTTACATTGTTTATATGTGTACGAGTATTATCATGTTTACGGTCAATGCTGAGATGTAACTGAGATATAACTTCATGTAATTATTATTAGATTGGAAGAGCGGAAGAGAAGGCCTGCCAGAGTAAATAAATGTAATAGTCGCTAAAACAAAAGGAAAATATATAAATGAATATAAATTTGATTTACTTATAATAGATATGCAACCGCGATTTTATCGCATTCTATATCTGTGTGTTACATTATATCGTTTTTTACTGATAATTGGTCTCTAATTGACCATCATTAAAATTTAAAGACTGGAGAGAGATATTTTCCTAAAGAGACAGAATGACAAGGATTAATGAAACCCGAGGAAAGTAGTTGATTGAAATTTCAATAGTGTTTTCACTATTTTCCTTATTGCTTTATGTAAGGCAATCATATTCGTTGATTTAGGTGGGTATGGAACTTGTTCAAAGAGAGCACGTTTTTCAAAAAAACTTTAAAACTAAACATTGCATGTTCCCCAAACACAGAATCGTACACAGGACTTCATGAGAAACTGTCTTTTCTTTTTGTAGCCGATGAAGGGCTTGGGCTTTCAAAACATATACATACTGCGACCACACATAGATACACTTTTTAGCGTGTCTTCAATTACAAATTTCAACAGCATGAAGTTGCATTTTAATGAACGACAGACTTAACACAGACCACTGAACATGGAGCCAAAACTGGCATAGGACATAATGAAAGGGTGCTTTATTTTGCATCTTTTTAACGAGAGAGAAATATTAAATCAAGGACGTTGATTCAGTTGGAGGATAAGGACCGCGCTACTGGACAAATATGAAGGCTATCAAACAAACTGAGAGACAAGATTGCGAACTAGTTTAGCATTATGGAGGTGCAGAACATATCTATACTTACAGAAATCAATCTTTCGAATCTGCAATACGTACCGAAATGAAAAGTTTGTAATTAAACCTACCTGAGAATTTCAAATAATTTAATTTCCTTATACTTCATAACATATATTTGGATGATAAGTATAATTGTAATAATTCTTTCCCAAATATATTAAGAATGTCTATCTTTTATTTTATTTGTTTCTTGTATATTATCCAAAATATGAAATTTGCATAGATATTCGCAATAGAACAACAATTGCCACCGTGCAACAGGAATTCTAATTTTCTCAAAACAAATAAAGCGAGAGTTATGAGTTTGCTGCAAATGTCAAGGGATTTAAAATGATTGCTATTGCCTTTAGATTCTTAAATAGAACATCAAAGTAAAATATTATTGACTTAAAATATGAAGTAAATATTAAAACCCACATAACTTACGGAAAATTCTACATCAACAGTATTACGTCAAAGTTAGGTATCTTGGAATTAATTTTGAAGTATAACATAGAATTAAAAACATACACAGATATATTCAATGATTTCTGCTGCTAGTTTGCTTTCAACACGGGAACTAATCTTATTATAGTACTAATCGTTTCTTATCAAGCTAAAAACACAGAACACGATGCTCAGCAATTGTTCTTCACAACTTGCTGATTAACATGAGGAAATGTGCGTTTATTTGAAGTAGCGTTAAAAGCTCGTATCTAGCTGCTACTCCGTCCCAAGTTGCGATATCGCCACGGAAAACCGAGGTCGTTAAGGCGCGGACTCTAGAGGGGAGGTCTTGGGTTCGATTTTCACCAGGACCGTCCTCCCTGACTGAGTTTTTTTTTTTTTTCCAGGTTTTCCTCCTTCCTCAAATGACAAAGGCCCGAGAGGTACACTAATTCTAGGAACGCTTCCTTCCTTTAAAAAACAATCTTTCTCAATTTATGATTATCCTTGTATCAACAGTGTCTACCTCCTGTGATGCCTCAGTAGTAAAACGGGCGTTAAACATCAAGAAAGAAATTCAAGTGATGAGTGACGACTATTTATTCATATACAAAATTGTCGATAACTGTCTCCTGCTCGCGCAATTACGAAGACCTAATTTATAAGATGGATTGTTAAAAGTTTCCGCAACGATCGGCCCCAATATTTTCCGTTGTAATAGCGGCCATAAGAACCCAACCTGAAACGAGATAACCTTCAAATTCTCCAGTTTATAGACTGTGGCATTTGTATTGTCTTATTCATTGTATAGTGTGTTTGTTTTCTTAACATTACTGGAGGGAGGGACATCGTCCTTTAAGTAAAAACGACCGTTGCTGGAAACAAATGGTGCTACGATTTAACTTAAATAGTAATTTGGAGTTCCCTCCATGAGGCAGAGTGAACGGGGATGCGCAAGGTTAGGACAGTTCCGGACAGGCTGGCAGGTATGTCGCACTTATTGGTATCACATCTTCTGACTCTGGGAGGAAGAAGTTCAAGAACATGTTAAATAAAGATACATTAGCTATTTAGTAGACATTGTAACCTATGCTAATACAATAAAAGTGCTGTGTGTTTAATGAATTACACGTGAATAGAGTAAGAAATTTTCTCTCATCTTCCAAGCCAAGCGAGTGTTAAGTTGTTTTTTCGGTTAATTAAACACCGTAGGGCTGCGTTCTTATTTTGAATGCTGTAGAACGTAACAATATGTACATTTCGATGATATAAGTTGAGGTTTTGGTGGAATTGGAGGTTAGAGCAGCGCCAAGATAAACCGAGATCCGTGGTTTAACTTTATGCCGTAATAGTGAATTTTTTCTGTCTGATTCCTAATTATTAACCTAATTTCCTTTAATAATATTTGGTGATGTTACTTATTATTCGCATAACTCTAAAGGGACAGAGCAGAACACTAGAATAATAATAAGCCCGAATGTCTTTAAGAAGTGCAAAGACCTTCCACATGAGAGTAGTTCTTATTCAAAAGGGCTAAACACCCTTATTAATCCTATAATTAATAATACCTTTAATTTAAAAAACCTTCAACCTCCGTTTAATTCTACTTTCTTCCCAAATAAATAGATCAGTTGAATGAAATGCGATGTGCTAATTCGCATTAGGCTTATGTACAGTAGTATTACTCTGTATGTTACACTTTGTTCCATATTTGTTCATCAGGCTTCACTCGTTTCAATGATTTTCCATTTATTCCTACTTTGCTATCCTGTACCATAGTTGACCTGCCTGTACCGCGTAGAAGTCTTCCTATTTCCGTCTTGGCTTGCCTCTGTGTCGTTTGCCTAAGCGCGTGTCCCACATGGTGATCTTATGCGTCCATCTGTCGTCCTGCATCCTCGCTATGCGACCTCTGCATTTCCACTTCAGTATGGCGGCTGTTTCTGCGATGTCTGTTTTTGATGTTATTTGGGCTAACGCTTCGTTGATTATTTTGTTCCTTACTGTTATTCCTAATATACTGCGTTTCATTTTTCTTTGGCTTATGTGTAGCTCATTCATCTGTTTGCTTGTAGCCGACCACGTCTGGCACGTATATAAGAAAGGTTATATTAAATTAACTGTCTCAAATTCCTTCATGATGAATGAAATTTATGAGACATTATTATTGTTATTATTATTATTATTATTATTATTATTGAACATCGCATGTTTTGGGGCAATATATGAAACAGGCCATTCTTTCAGACTGCTTGGGACGGCGCAAATTTCATGGTTAACATAGTCTAGATTTGAAGATGAAGTGCACGCCTAGAATTTAGGCTATAAGGTGTAAAAGCAGTGTAACGTGTACATGCAAGTATCATTGTGCTAAGTCCGTGTTATAATCTGAGTCAATCGCGTACTTCATTTACGTTATTTGACCCAGATTCTAGATAGCTAGTGTATTACCAATTAATGACCTTCTAATCTTGATAAAAACGTATCATAAATAAATTATTAAAGTCAACAACTTAATGGATGAATCGAAGAGTACCATGAGAGATCAAAGTTATTCTTCACCATATATAAAGAGAATAAAGCATTTTCTAAAATAAATTACCAAGAAAAGTATATCCTATTACACCAGAGAAAAATCAGAACGTTGTAGCCAACAATATCAGTAGCAGCGTTGTGGCGGAAGCAGCAGCTATTTGCAAACAAACTACTTGGAGGTTTCGAGGAGCGGATTTCACCTCCGAGCTTCGCCAAAGAATCATTTTTTAGTTTAACTAATCTCAATGTAACGTATGGTGCACTGACTCACACAGCATTGCGTTTACACTCGAAATATAGGAAAAATATTACATAGCTGTAAGCAAATATATTTATGGTATAAAAAATAATCATTATATAAAAAACGCATCCTGAAGAGTGAGAAGAAACACGAATTTGATGTTTATTGATGCTAATAATGATGTAGACAGGTAAAACGGAAATACAATTATGATGTTGTGTAAAATTATATTGTTGGATTGGATTAAGTGAGATGGAGAAGAATTTCACATATGATGAGCTTTTATATCCTACGAAATATCCGGAATAAAGAGGTGAAATGAGGAATGCAAAGGATAGGCGGATTTAGGTGTACTTAATAGATAGAAGACATAGTGCCTTTTTCTCTTTATAACTGTCAACTCTGAAAATAAATTTATAGCGCAGTAATTGCCTATCATTTTATTACTTGTTGTGGTTATAGTTATTGGAGTTACGAAATAATTCTTGTTAATTAACTATACTGGAAGAATTGTTCACAATCCAAATCACTTATGATATATGAATTAGAGTGTGCTTGAAAGATATATATATATATTTAAAGATTGGATTAATTTTGCATCTCAGGTTTATTTGCGGTTTAATCTGGCCATTCAGAAAGTAAGTCCCAATCGCGCCTGGAGATGGAACGACTTGTCGGATAGGAATACGCATGCGCAGGAGTAGAGAGGAAGTATGTGGGAATAATGCAGTAAAGTTTCAGCCTTGTAACGGCCGTGGTTACCGCGCTGTGCTAGGATAAAATGGCTGCTCTGATATTGTCTCCCGCCAACTGCGAGGTTCGTGCAGTCATCCGAGGTTTGCTCGCTCAAAAGCAAAGTCCAGCAGAGTTCCATCGCCAATTGTGTCAAGTGTATGGACACGACATTATGGTAAGACGATGGTGCAGGCAGTTCACTGAAGGACGAACCAGTATTCACGACGACGACCGTAGTGGCCGACCGTCCCTAGTGACGGCAGAAGTGTTGGAAAGTGTGCGGCAAGCAATTGAGCAGAACCGGCGCTTCACAATTTCAGAACTCTCTTGTCAATTCCCCAGATGTCTCGCTCCCTTGTGCACGAAATTGTCTCCCGGAAGCTTGACACAATTGGAGATGGATCTCTGCTGGACTTTGCTTTTGAGCGTGCAAACCTCGGATGACTGCACGAACTTCGCAGTTGGCGGGAGACAATATCAGAGCACCCATTTTCTCCTAGCTCAGCGCGGTAACCACGGCCGTCACAAGGCTGAAATTTTACTGCATTATTACCACATACTTCCTCTCTATTCCTGCGCATGCGCATTCCTATCCGACTAGCGGTGCCATCTCTAGGCGCGACTGGGACTTACTTTCTGGATGCCGTATATGTGAATATGTGAATTACAGTCTTTTTCACATTGCATGATAATAGTTCATTTCACAAACAATATTAGTCAGTGAGCAGTAAATTTTCAGTAATTAAGAAAACTTTCTCACTTCCCCCCATAAACAAGTGACATTTGCTTTAGTAGTTCTACATTAAAACTACAAGATTAATTTGTCATCTTATTTAGTAAAATAGTATGAATTAATATTTAATTTTAATAAATATACTTTACTTCTGTTGTTTCTAAAATAAACGCATGGTTTGACTGAAAATTAATGACTTCTTTTATTGGAATAAATTAAATAGCAGAAACCTTCAAATCCAAGACCGATTGTTCCAGCCCTTTCAAACAATGCATAAAGTATGACGCCATCTAGTACCTTTTACTTTTTTGGATTTTTCCCCCTCCCCAGAAAATGCTGATGTACTTGGTAAAAGTATTTTATCTGTGCTTTTTATATGAAAAGTATGACAATGAGACCATTAATATTTGCACCATTATTAGAGATTAAATGACTGAAGTGTACAAAATGGAAGTCTTTACTTCCTCCTTAGACTGTCTGTTTAGTGCATAAATTACAAAGTATGCATTAACTGGCCTTCTAAAAGTTTCATTAAAGTTGTTTCTATTCAAAATGATGAATGTAAGGAATTAACTCTAAATGACCAAAAAAGTAACTTAAGGCGTATGATCACTTAGGCCCATAAAGAAGTCTATTTATTTACCTTGCAGCCGAAAATAAGGCTACCTTTATTAAGTTAATAACTTGAGGGTGCAGAGTATATTTATAAAGGTATTGCTTTCATAAGTATGTTTATTATATATGTGTGTGTGTGTGTGTCATAATTAAATAATTTAGAAATTTGTTTAACAGGGATTGATATAATTTGAGACTTGTACTTTATATGTATGTCATTTGGTATGTAACTGTAATTTACAAAAGGGCATTGTATACATTGGCTGGTGTGAGAAAGAGACAGAGATGTGTACCTGACTGACAGCTCGCTCGCTGACCGCTCCTTAAACAATGCTGAGAAAAAGGGGAAATGTTTCCTTTTGTCAGGTCACGAAATTTCTGCCCATGGAATACTTAGGAGTTCGCAGTAAGAAAAACTATTTATGGCCATAACGGGACAGAATTTGAACAGAATAAGATATAGCAATAATCTTGAAAGGGAATAGAAATATCGGAACGGAGACGAAAATGATTTATTACAGGCAAGCCGGGGGTACAGAGTATTATGCCCCCTATTTCAGAGTAAGTATGCCGAAGCAAATGGGAAAAACGCGTGCGTTATCTCTGAGAACATTTGGCAATCTATAACTAAGGGAGGAAAAAAAATTTACTTTATAAATCAAGAATGTAAAGAAAGTGCCGAAATTTATGACAGCTGTTCTTGGAAAATTCACGTTTGTGGGAAGATAATGTAGATCAGAAGGGGGAAAATAGGTTTAGCCAATGGGCATCGAATAAAAACCCAAAAAATGAGCAGAGTTTAGCGATGCAATAACTAATTTAAGATAGCCAATGGTGAACATATAACTTGGGAGTAGGATAACAAACGAGGGAATTTCATTTAGAGAGAGGCATGTGCGATGATATAGAAAAACTGGAGTACAGGATCAGAGGTGGATTATACTGGATTGTTTTATTTTGAAGTTTTGAGGCATTCGCGGGAGGAACCATTGGTAACAGAAGTTTAGGAGGCGCGAGAGAGTAACAGTAACATCAGTACGATAGTAACAACAGTGGCAATTAGTAGGAATTTGCATCAGTTATCACTTATTCAGTGTCATAGCAGAATAGTTAAACCGTCGCGAAAAGTGAAAGTAAATCGTTCGATCAGTGACAGTCAGTCAGTCAGTCAGTCAGGCAGTGCAACGTAATAGTAAGAATAGTCACAAATGTGTTAAAATGAATAAATACGCTAGTGAATAAAACGAACTATAATCCGATGAACCCCAGCATCTTCCTGAACCTTCCAATTGATAAATAAATCAAATGTCCTACCAGAACCGAAATTCATTATTACAGTGAACAATCTCCTTCCGCCCTAATGACTTTACGTAATTAAAAACAGTCCAAAATTACCCTGAGATCCCTTTCCTCTGCATTGGAAACAGAGAGTTAGGAAGCATCGAACTCATGACTCAAAGAGCCGAGGCAAGACAAGAAGACATCAAATTGTCTGATTAAAATTATAATTATCACCCATCCAAATGCCTACAATAACACAACCACACAATAATTCCCGTTCCAACCTATAACAGACAATCATCATTTTGAACCTGAAGGAACAGGTTGGCCTTTTCACGAAGTTTTAAAAATGGCATACTTGAACACTGATATTTATATTTCAATTTTATTTATGATCCTGGCCATAAATATGAAATTATAAATATAAGTTAAAATATCTGGAAAATTAACCAATTTACGGTAATACTAATCATTGGTATTAACCAGAGGCTGTGATGGTTTATTTCTAAAAATAATTGAGTGATGGATTTACATGAAAGCTTTATAGTTATAATGTGTGCTGAAGAGTTAAATACAAAATAAGGAGCTTTTTTACCAGCACTGCTTGACATGTATGTTATATAATCCACCTCAAACCCAAGTTTCTGCCCAGAATGTTCTTTTTTCCTGAAAAGTATCACAGAAAATGTAGATTTGTTATGTTAGTTTTAAGTAATTCGTATCTTCTATGACAGGAACATTCAGCAATATTAAAATCATAACTTTTGAATTGTTCATTGTCAAATTAACATATCTGTAAATATTTTCTTTTACTTGATCAGCAAGGAAAATATCTAAGGGAGCTGAAATATATATTCAAGTTAGAGAAATTATTATACGAGTATTATAGGAATTAAAAAAAATATTATTCTTTAACATTAGAAAACTAGACTTAACGCTTTCTCTAAAATAATATAAAAATAATTACTTATTCCTTTGTTATTTATATAGTATACCTAATGAATTTATTTATTTCGCTTATTTATGGACACTCCATAATATATCCCTCCCACTGACAGCAGGGCGTGAAACGGCCTATAAATTTTGCTCCAAAGCCTCTTCTTTCAGACTTGTGTTACTTTTACATCCATAAATGTACGACACCCATTTCACCCCATTGCAGGGATTAAATATCTATACCAAAAAAAAATCAATAATTGTACTGGAGTTAGCGAATAAATTAACAGATGAATTTTAATAAACAGGTGTAATGAAGGGTTGAAGCTATTATCTACACTCTTTAAATTTTATTTTGTCGGTATTCTAAAAGAATGGAAAATGTCATGTAATAGAGAAATAGGTTTGAACTAAAACTTTTGACTAAATACTCTACTATTCGCTGAAGATCCACATATAATTGAAGAAAGTAAAGATAATTTATAGCGTTCTTTGTATTATTTGAATAGGATATTTGAATTATACCATGTAACAGTTGTTCCGATCCATCCCCACTGAAATATAATCATAAATATAAATATTATGTATATATGTGTGTCATAAACTTTAACTTCAACGCAAGAGCAGTACAAAAGAGAAAATATCTGATGGTTTTCCGTTGTGGTAGCTTGGAAAGACAAAAGGGGCATACACCCGATATAAAGGAAAAGGGTCGAGTATTATGCTGCTTTTTAAAATGAATGTTGTTGGATAGTTAATAAACTGAAGGACTTTTAAACAGTTTGGAGCTTTGATCCCGACTGACTGTAGTACAATTAGCCTTTAAACTAGCCGATCCTAACAAAAGGTTTTAAACTTTAAAAAAAATAGCAAATTGCACTTGGGGCGGGGGAATTTAAACTAGCCGGTTGAAAAAGTATGTTTGCACTTTTAGAGAAAGGCGCGAAGATTGACAGTGCTTTTGTGACCCTGTGGCAATCGAGCCAAAGATTATATGATTTAAATTTAATATATAAGGGGGTGTTTGCTCGGTTAGGGACGAATTTACTCATTTCTCTGCAGGGGCAAGCAGTTGTAAGTTCGAAGATGCAAGCAATTCCTCAGTTTTCGGCACGTATTGCACAAGTTCTACAAGCGGCGAGACACAAGCATTATTAAGTTCCAGACGCGGTGAGATGGAACGCAATTACTCATTGCTCAGGAAGCAGTTACACGCGGACATGTAGTTCTGATGTATCAGTTAGGCAGTTTTTAAGTTGATATTCAATTGAGAAGCTGTTATCAGTTACGCAGTTACGATACATCAGTTAAGTAGTTTTCAGTTGTACGCTCCGTGGCATTCATCTGTAGGTATCACACACAGCAACTTAGTTTGTATCGGCGTAGTTAAATCTATCGTACATATAACACCGGAGGATGTGAAATATTTTTAACCATAATAATGTACCCATATATATTGTGTCGCATCGCGCACTATTGAAACTCTCCCCCAGTCCTGTTGAGTACGAGTCAACAAAATAGAGCACACCCTGAGAAATTGTTGTCACTGAAGGTGGCCAACAACCCCCAAGTGACCAATAATCAATCTACTACAAAATTGAGATAACAATATAAGGCCACTCAACGTCGACAACAAATCGCTTCAAAAACGGTGCCCATCCTGGGCCACACATACGAAGTCTACAAAATAACTACATAATTTAACTTCAACGTGGGGCCACATATAGTCTCATAATTAGGCTCCATTTGTTGGGGCACACAAACTTCATAATTTGTGCCAAGCGTGAGGCCATCGTCACAGCTTCAACCAGTAAAGTGTCAACTTTTAGAACAAAAGTGATGGAATTCCAGGGATAATGCCCAGTACTAATAAAATTGTTTAGATGGTAAAATTGTAGAACAAGTTAAGCACTTTATATACTTCGAATGTGATGTAGCCTACAATATAATTACGATGTAAAAATAAATTAGACATTTTAAATCAGTTGTGGTTGGATAATAAGGTGTTTGAGGCAAAGGATTAGGAAATATACTCTTTTAAAATTCTATAAAGTTAATGCAGTCCAGTTCTAATATATGGTTGTGAATTTTGACAATGAGGAATAGAGCAGGAACCCAGGTATAGTATGCAGAGATAAAGTTTCTTAGAGAGCCAAAGAATGCAACTTTTTGTATTTCTTGTTTATTTTGTTTTTATTTATTACTTTTTATTGTTAATAGATACGTTTATCAAATGTAATATCTTGCGCTAAATCAAACATACGCAGTATTTCATAAAACTACCCTTAGGACTCCTACACCTTTAAGTTTCTTCGGATTGTATTGTATCCAATCTAATAAATACTACCACCACCACCACCACCACCACCACCACCACCACCACCACCACCACCACTACTACTACTACTACTACTACTACTACTACTACTACTACGACGACGACGACGACTACTACCAGTACTACCACTACCACCAATACTACCACCACCACCACTACTACCACTACCACCACCACACTCCACTACTACCCTACCACCACTACTACCACTACCACCACGATCACCACCAGTACTACCACCACCACCACTCCACTACTACCACTACCACCACGATCACCACCACTACTACCACTACTACCAACACCACTACTACCTACATTACTGCTATTACTACCACTACTACTAGAACCACTACCACTACTACTACTATACCACTACCACTACTACCACCACCACCACTACTACTACTATACCACTACCATTACCACCACCACCACTACCACCACCACCACCACCACTACTACTGCTACTACTATTACTACTGCTGCTACTAATACTAGTGTTACTGCTTACTACTACTACTATAGTCCTACTTACACTACTACTTTACTACTACTACATTAAAAACGAAGATACACGCGAAAAACTAGGACTTTTTTTTCTTAAATGAAAAAGCAAACAAATTTACAATTTTACACCTCAATTTATCTGCCGCTTTACCTTTTCTGCAAGAAATTTACAAATTCAAGTTAAGGTGTTAGTTCATGTTCTTTCTATTTGTTGAGAAAGGACATAGGAGGGGCCCTACACTAAAAAAGTAATAATTTAACTACGATGAGGAATAATTTTATTTATTGTGTCAGAAATCCTATTCTTCGTCTGATTTTTTTTAATATTTTATTCACATTAGAGACTATAGAAGACTTTGGAGTGCAACACTTGGGAAGAATGTCACAAAGTAGCAGGCTTTGGGGTATATCCGCGGGGCTAAAGAGACATGTATCGCGCCCATCAAAGATGGAAAGCTGAAGACGGAATAGGAATAATTCCTAATATATGAAGTGATGATGATGAGGATAACCGTGTGATATACATGAAATAAATTATTTACAGGATATGCTATTGCTAATAAGTAAATTTGCTTACGTTAAATGTGTTTCAGGTTTGTTAACTGATAATTTGTTTGAATATAGTAGAAAAAAGTCTTAAAATTACACATACATTTATTTTCAAATATTAATACGTTTTTAATTTATTGTTGAAAGCGTTATGTGGAATTGGGTTAAGACGAGGTCTCCGACGAGAGTGGTCCAGTTCTCAAAGTAAGTAATTGTTGCATGGTCACAGCTGATTGTCATCGCTTTCACTATCAGATTTCAGGGATTTCGCCGCCTTCGTTGTCTTCCCACAACAGGAGGGGACAACGTTAGGTTCAAAATATAAACAAAAAAGGTATGCGATGAAACAAGTGTATTTATGGACTTGATTCCTCTCTTTATGAAAAAGCTATTGTTATTCTCGGGAAATGAATGCCCGTAACCCCTGGACTAAAGATTAATTAACTCGACACGCCTGGAATTTATGTGGGCCGTGTTATTTAAAAACAATAATTTCTTTAGCTGATTTACAAGTTTTGCTAAGTATTAATCTACCATCCGAATAACTCCCAGGAAATAAAGCTTGCAATTGATTATCGCTGGCTTGTTATTCGAGGATTTAACCTCAGTATCACGCGGCTACGCATTCCCCTTACATCATATATATATATATATATATATATATATATATATATATATATATATATATATGAAAAATGGTGTAACACTATTAACAATGTTACAAAAATAGCAATAGTTAGAAAAAAGCTTCACTTCTTCTATGGTAAGAAAACAATATAGGGATTACAAATCTGTGACCTTTTTCTTGTGTTTTATCCTTTTATTGTTTATATATATATATTGTTTATATATATATATATACACGTTACGTGCCTAATCACCAATCTCCACCGCCGACTAAATAAAGAATGTCTGAGGATGCCGGTGACTGCTTTAGAATGCTCCAGAACGGTTGAGAATGTTTGAAACTGGACGATACTTTGCCTCTCTCTCTCTCTCTCTCTCTCTCTCTCTCTCTCTCTATATATATATATATATATATGCGATTAAATAAAGTATTATATGTTACTGCGGCTACTTAACTATTTATATAATTAAATGAAGTCTTCTATGTCACCACTGAAAACAACGAAATGAATATGATATATACAAACATATGAATATTAAATTACAGAAGGTGCGCCGATTATAAATTATACTACATTGTAAAATTAACTTTTCGTGAGGTATTTTAAGTACAAATTATTCACATTCTCAAACAATTTAACGTGTACATTTAATTACAAGGTCTAAATTAAAGACAATATACTGTCAAAGAATTAATGCTAAAATATATGTTCTTGGTGAACTTATTGCTTAAATGAAGTAACAATTGTTATTAAAACGTCATTTATATAGATATATATCACGACGTTAAGGAAGTGATATACGGTAGTTTATTTCACCTTGGATATAAAACTACTAATAAGGTTAAATTTTTCTATTTTAGGATTTTAAATTTTGATAATCCATTAGGGCATACATAAAAGTGGTGTCGTACTGCCTTTAAAACATTATAGTATATTTAAATTCATACGGCAAATTAAATATGATTCATTTAAATAAATTCAATACACCTTCATTACAACATTCATAATTTTGAGCTCGTCCTTGAATATTCCCTGAGGTATTTAGTCTATCTATTTCACTTTAGAAAAACTGTTACATTTTCTCTGATTTTCTCATCATTATTTTCAATGTATTGGAAAAGGAACACGAATTTGAATTTTTATTTAAAGTGTAATGCTAACGAAAAGGATTGTTGAATCTTGCATTGCTGAAGAATTATTTAATTCTTTAACGTGCATCTTGAAGTCAGAGTAGAGCTCGAACATTTATTACTGATTCGGGTAGAAGGCAACCAATGCGTGCCAATTTCCTAGAACTTTTTAATCATATCTTAGGTAGAGAGAATGGCCTATAAATATCAAAAGGAAAAGATACTTTCTTGTATAGTAGCATTAATACTCTGGGTAAATAGCTCTGGGTAAATAGCTCAAAGTTATTATGTGTCACATTTCAGGATGGCCCACCACCACGGGTGGCCAATGCCGTTAAAGCGAGGACCCGTGAGCGGGAAGTTTAGTGTTCGAAATCCACCAGGGTTTTTTTTTTCAGGTTTTCTTCATTCCTCATAACTGACAAATGCCTTCCATATAAAATAGCCATTCTCAATTTATCATTTCATCCCATGTATCATCAGTGTCCATCGCCTGTGGTGCCTCAGTAGTAAAAATGGGCGTTAAACCCCACTGAAAAAAATGTGTCCGTGGGAAATATCAAGTTTTTGTACTAATTACTTTGCTATAACTACAACTTATTGCATTAATAGAAATAGATAATATTATTTCTTTACAAAATGAAATAAATTTAAATCCATCACGCTCCATTTTGAAGACGATTTCAAGTAAACGTTGCCATAAAAAAAGTCTTTTTTGACAAAAATTAATTACAGCAAGCATAAAGCAAATTGCGTTTGGCAAGATTTAAGGAAATGTAATTATTTATTGCCTGAAAGTGTAGATTTTAAGTTATTGACAGTATTCCGTATTAGTTATTTTCTGTCACATGTTGGAACAATTTAATTTTGCTGCTCTGTGAAATAGAAACTTCTTTATAGACCTTGTTGTTGTCGGCCCAGTAACGCCAATATCAATATGCTGAATATAGTTTGGAAAATAGCATACTTACATACAGCACCATTAGCACCATCTTCAGGAAAACAGCATGCCATAGTTTGTTTTCAGTGGTCTGATGCAATAATCGAGCATGTGTAGCTCGGTTATTATTTATTATACAGAGCGATCCATATAAACCGATGCCATTTAAGCTACCTATACTTTCTCATTGTTTTTCAAATGGAATACCATGAACTTAGTGACTCTGGGAGAATCTATATTGTTGTTTACTTTTGTTGAGTTAATATACGAGGGTAGGTCCATAAGTTCCTGGTGTCGCCGATAAGGGTTATGGCCTTCACGAGACCCTTTTATGTTAAGTAAATAATTGCAGTTGTAACTTCCTCTCCGCTGTGTTCAGTTGTTCAGATATAGTTGGATAAAGAAGGCTATGTGTAGAAGATTGTGACATGTTCAAAATGGAGTATCGAGCTGTACTTCACAAAAGAAGGACTTAAAAGTTAGAAACATGGCAGTAAAACAACAGTCCTTCGAATTATTCATGAAAATTTAAACATGAATAAGATTAGTGCAAGATGGGTACCTAGACTTCTTTCCTCAGTTCAAAAGCAGCAATGTGTCATCTATTGTAGGACATTTTTGGAACTCTGTCATGACAACGAGAGAGAAGTTCTGCAAATCATTGTCACCGGAGATGAAACTATGGTCCTGTACTATGATCCCTTGTCCAAAATAGAATCAATGGAATGGCAGGCGTAAACCTGAGGAAGCACCGCCTCTAAATGCCAAAGTCACTCGGTCAACCAAAAGGATTATAGCCACAATCTTTTGAGACTGAAGGAATACTCTTCATTGACTTCAGGGAGAGGAGCACCACACAATAAATTGGGAGTACTATGCTCACCTACTGTACAGACTACGTGCTTCCATCAAAGAGAAAAGGCGAGAAAAGCTGAGTGGTAGAGTGCGCCTTGTTCACGACAATGCGCCTTTGCACATAGCTCTTGTTGCAAAGGAAGCTGTGAAGAAAGGTAGCTTACAGGGTAGATCGACTATCACTCTATAGTCCAGATCTAGCTCCCAGTGGTTATTTGCTCTTCTCAAAACTCAAGAAGGACCTTCGAGGAAGGAAATTTAAATATGACGTAATAGGTGCTACTTATGCCCATTTTGTAGATAAGTCTTGTGAATATTTTTGAGGGGAACAGAAATGTTAATTCAAGGATGTGAGAAGTGTGTTTCAATAAAGGATAACTACATTGAAAAGTGAAATATTGTTTTTATCTTTATTACACCTAGAAAGTGGTTAGGCTGGAAACTTATGGACGTACCCTCGTATGTAGTGCTTACTCGATCTCATCCATGCAGTACTTCATTTGACTGTATGTTTTGCTGCAAACGTCCTGGAATCAGATTTCCTGATTCATACACAGCAGGCATTTCAAAGAGACTACGGTGTGCGCGATGTTCCAAGAAAAGTCAACTATTTTATAATAGTAACGAAGTTGGAGATAACTATCTCGTTCTTTGGCGAGAGTAGAAAATACATTTATAATATCTCAAGCTATGTTGATGTTTGAAAACGATAACTCAATTCAGCAAAGGAATCTTTGGGCCAATTAAATCAAAAGGCAGGCCACTCAAATAGGACATATCAAACATCTGTATAGAAATCCGTCTTATGAATATTCAGAGTTCATGGAATTCGAAATTGATGGAACCAAATGTAAGATGAGTACGTTATTTTAATGGTTTCACGCTCTTGTGAAAGTGTGCCAAGCTTCTCTCTATAACATGGTTCAAGGACGAACAGTGGTTCCTTCAGTCACACTACATCATACAAAATAGCAGAAACTGGCCTGCTGAGAATTCCAATATTATGCCTCAAACACCACTGAGTTCTGAAAAGTCAGGTGAATGGTTTCTGCTTCCCGCATTTCCTCTTCCATTTTCTTCAGTGAAATGGTAAACAATAAGATTTAAGGACGATCTTCAATAAACTCTAAAACAACTCAATGATATTGAGCTACTTCCCAAAGATGGCGCAACATGCCATATGTCCAATGAGTTCATGATCTTTATAACCAACTATTTATGTAACAACCAATCTCAAGGAATTCCATAGATCACCTTATTTCACCTCACCAAACGTCTACCTATGGGGTTATGGGGTATACAAGAACAAACTGTGTACACTTGCTGAACTCTGAGAGACCATCAAGAAAGAAGTCAATAACATTGACAAGAAATCACTTCTGAGAACATCACAGAGCATGATGCCGATTTACTGACGAAACATTCTCCCACAGTTTGTATAGTTCACTACTGATTGCTCATATTTGCTTTTATTGGTTTAGAATTAATTATAAGCTACTAAATAGTAAAGGGTTTCAGGATCGTCCTAAAACACAGTGGCTCTCCTTAGGAACAGTCATTACACAACTTTAATGTTTAAAACCTGCAACACGTCATGTAAAATAAGTGATATTCAATTTCCTTAAAGGATTCTTGATAAAGGGAACGGATAGCTTTGCTTAAAAAGCTCCGCAAAAGCGTACAATATCAATATCTTTTGTGGCATTAATTAAAATAGTTTTTTTTTTTTTCTGTTCAGATATTTAACTTGGTTTTTCTGAATAAGTTGTCACAAACATTTTGGCCTGTTCTTACATTCCTTAACACTGTATTTAATTTTGGGGATCTATTTAAGGTATAATTTTTATTAAGTATTGTTTATTATGTACCACATTTTTCTTCAGAAATGTATTTCGAAAGTTTCATTTCTTACTATTTGAAGATGATTGATAAGGATTTTTTTCTCGATGAGATATATCCGGGATGTAGTGAATATCATTTGTTAATATTTTTTTAAAGTGACGCGCCCGACTTCTGCGTATTTCCCCCCCCCCTTTTCTTTTTGCTTGGATTTCTAGGATGATATATTTATTTTATGACGGGGTTTTGGTAAGGAAATGTTATTTAAATAGCATTTTAGTTACAACTTACTTAATATATCTTATATTTTTCCATATATGTAGCAGACCTGATAAAATACAGAACGCTTTAGGTGTATTAAAACGAGTCACTACCAAACGATCTGAAAACAAACAAAAAGTATACAGTGTGTGCCAAAATATGTATACACACCAAGCAAAGAAGAAAAAAAAACGGTGTTTAACACAACAAAACTGAAATGACACAACAGAAAATGATGAGCATTAATCATCTTAGACTTTCACAGTTACAACAGTCGCTCAAAATGCCCACTATCGGCGTCGATACACTGCTGAGTACGTTCAATTACTGATTGAGCAACGTATGCGAAAGTGTCCTCAGCGATTGCAGCACATGCCATTTCAATTTCTTCCCGAGTGCTGCCAGTGTAGTTTGTTGATGTGCGAGATCTCCCAGATCTGCCTTTGTGAACACCGCATACGATACCATGAGTCTCAAATTTGTCTCGAATGCGTGCAATTGTTACTCGCATTGGCGTTTCTGCTCTGTACACACGTCTTCATTGCCTATCAACTTCAACAACAGCCTCGGTTTTCCAATATCACTTTAAAATAGCTTTCCGCTGTTCAAACGATAATCTTGGCTCCATTTCTTTGTAGCAATGCTAGCATAACGTTATGTGAGTCACGTTTGTTTACAGAACATCATACGATAATATTGGCTTCATTTGTTCATTGTTGATTTACCTGTCAGGTGGCAACGCTATCATAATGTATGTGAGTCACATCTGTTTGCAGAACATCATACTACGCATACTGTTGTTTTTCTACTGTGAAAGTGTGTATACATTGTTTGGCATCCTCTGTATAATTATTATATACATACAATGGGAAATTCTTTCATTCTTTATTCAATATTGTTGCTCGCTGCTTTCTTTAAATATGGTGCCGTGAATAGGTTTTGATAATAAAACATTTGTGTTTTATTATCATGTTTTTTTTTTGTACATGCATAGGCCTAGCAACGTAGCACATTCGTACAAATAATTAAAAAGGATTAAATTTACGCATTGAATAGAAAATTAGCTAAGTTATTGGGGTCTATAATAATTGTTTAGAAGGAGCTAGATAATTAGACAATCCTTAAGTAATACTACTTAATTCAATTTCCTTAGAGAAAGTGGTGTCAGAAAGCAAAAAGCAATACAAGACAATTAAACACGGAATTGCAATTGCTTGGCAAAGAAAAACCAATTTTAAAGAAGTCTGCCTGCACATTCTGTAATAACAGAGTTCTATATTTAAATATAAAGCCATATCCTCTAGCACGTGTGTCAGGGATATTCAATATTTCAGGCAGTAATGTTGCACAATAAAGATCATAAGCATCTACGATGGTTGACCTTGGAAACAAAAAATGTTCAGGTTAGCTTTGAATTCCTCAATATAACCACTTTAACAACTCAATTGCTCTTTCAGCCCTAGTAATTAAGTTCCCTTTTCCCAAGAGTGGAAGAATGTTTTCATCTTGGTTTCTAAAGAGATGTAATTGCGATTTTCTGTTAATTCCACAAGCATATTATCTTGTTTCCTTTCCTTAGGGGAAATCCAATTTCTTTGACAAATGTGTTAATGCTTTTGTTTTCGAAAGATAAATGCTATTGTCTCCGGGCTGAGCAGTTGACGCTAACAAAGTTATAATTATGAATAAAAAATGACAAAGGACTGCGAATCAAAACAAAATTTGTCTTTAGTTGCAAGAAGTGGGTTCTTCTTGGTCGCTTAAGGCTGTTTACCATAGCTAGCACCTTATTTTGCTTCAATATGTAAATGTAGTCATAACATAGTACAGAAAGGGAAAGTTCAGATTTAGCGATGTGGAACGCTAAAAGGTAAAATATAACTTTTATGACTTGACAGTTTATGTTCAGTTGAAAGGTATGTTGCAACAGTTTTAAGAAAGAAAATTAAAATTGAGCATCTGATAAATTTTGTTCCTTTGCACGTCTTTTTCTTGTTGTAATACACTGTTGCTACAGTTATAATTTTTCCAGAGCACCCATCTAGTATAATAAAAATATTTTTTTTTTCAAAATTCAACTATTAATGTACACAAAGTGCCTTTAAAAAGTTGATTAATAGCTCATATATTCTTTTGTCTTAGACAATATATAGGAGATTAAAGTTATTATTAAAATGTTTGATACAAAGTAAGATGTAAGCATCAGAGAAATATTAAAATAAGTGAATTAAATTTAACAACAAATTTCTCTTTAAGTGAAGCACACATAATATATATATAATTTTAAATAATTTATATATATGTAGAAAATTATTAAAAATTGCGAATATTCAAAACATATTAAATTTTGAAACTATATGTTTTTCGTTCTGCATTAACTTTATTATCTGTTACCTATCCCCAAAGTTTATTATAACTTCAATCTCTAGAGGCTTAATTGGCTTTATATGAGAGTCTTAACAAGACATAAGCAACAGATTTTTATGGGCAAAGGGAGAAGTGAAACAAATTAACTGCTAAACCTGTATATTTTTGTTATGTATTACATAGAAAATTGGAAATATTGAAATCAAGACTTCACAGTATGCTAATTTTTATTAGGATGCTTATATGGTCTCCGAACTTGCAGAAGTTCGTGTATTAAAAACTGCAAAATTCAATTAAGGATAATGTTAGAATTGTTTTCCTTGATGTAACAAAGAACGTTTGATAATATTGAATATTCTCATATTGAAAAGTGGGACTGTTTTACATGCTGCCGGCTGGTAATGTTAATGGCCATGACAACCAAATTTGTGACAGCGATGTCTCGGCTGGTGATGGTTGCTAGTAGATGACGTCTATTTGTTGCTTCCGTCCCAGAAGAAACAACAATTAATCAGAGCATTTCCGCTAATTTTTGTTGTTCTAAAATCAATCAGGCTTAGAAAGAATAACTGACGTTGTGAATGAGTAGGCAGTTCGATGTTACTTGTAATAATGATTTATTCAGCGCCACTTTCTGATAAACCTCGGTGCTTTGCCGTTGATAGAGTCGACACGCTATGAGTAATTATTCCATGCTGTTTTATTATCGGACTGTTTGTCCCGATGAATTATATAATATTTACTGAAACAAAGACTTGACAAATGTTCATTGCGCAGATAGCTTCGAATTTCGGTTGCCTGAATACGCAGAGGCTAATGAAGCAGCACTGAAAATCTAATGGAAATGAGCAACGAATGAAGCAATAGGACGACCAATAGAATATATGAAGCATGGTACCCAAACTTGCCCTTACATACGTAGTTCAAACAGAAAGCGTTGGGGCACACAAGCCGCGCAAAATACATAATAGCATTGCGTCTTCCTTCAAAATTAAATCCTTATTTAATACTGGCTTCTTTAAATCTGCCTATCTTCATCTGATTTGCTAGCGAGCAAGAGGTTCAAAAACCTGTTTTACGATACGTGATTTTAAATTCTACGTTTCAGCTGATCAGGTCATTCGCCTTAAACTTATCTGTTTATAGGATGTTTAAAGAAAATACAGGCTTTCTCCTGTATTTAATTCAATTACATTTTTATATCAGCTACATTAGCATAAATATTGTTCAGTAGAATAATCTAAAAATAACATGAAACAACTCCTGCTACGGATAATTTTCGCATTGTAGCCAGGAAAACAAAATCAAGAGACTTGTTTTTAATCCGCATTATGCGAAGATAAAACGTGAATTTTAGAAGATTAGATCACAGGCAGATCTAATACTTAAAAAATTTAAACAATATTTGGAGGGCACACAAAGTTCTGGAAAGAGTACTTGATGAAATTCCTTCTAAAATACGGAAAAAATGAACTGAGAAAATAAAACAGTTCATTCCGGGTTGCTATTTCAAGATGATGCTTGGACCTACAGATTGTAACTCAAGAACTGCAAGAATAAATGCTTCATTTCACTGGAAGGAAGAACATTTCAATTTATAATAATTACATAGAACATTTTAAAACATTAATCTTTAATGAGTCCTACAGCATTTAGTTTTAGGACATGTATTTAAAATATACTTTTTAGAAAAAAAAGAAAGTATTCGTATTATGTCTAGCTTATTATGATACTTTAAGTAAGGTAATAGTATATTTACTTCATATTCTGGAATTTTCACTATGTGAATAATGCAATGATTTAATTTTATATTTGATTTGAGTAATGTTATTGTATAAAGGTATAACGGTTGTTTCGAAATTCAACATTTAAACTTTTAGGAATAGCGTAAGAGAGCAAAACAAAAAAAGCTTATTTTGTAAAAGCTTTTTACAAAATAACCATAGGTATAAAATCGAGCGTGTAGTCAACTTGTAAAGAATAAAAGGGATTTTTTTTTTTTTTTTTTTTTTTAGATTTTAGTTCAGAATAAAGAAATTATATTTACATTTGAATTTTATTATAATAAAAAATGAAAAAATATCGCCTCTTGCTTCAATACACATTCTACTACGACGACGTGATTGTCTTATATGTTCGGAGACTCCATGCATTATGCGTATAAATTGTATGCATCTGAACGTCCAACTCTTCCTCTGAATCTATTGGCTTCTCGTACATGCGGCTGGTCAAGTGCCATCACACAAGAAACCAAGTGGGATGAGGTGGAGAGAACAGTATACGTTACACGGAAAACGTGCCTGGTATAAGTTATACCTCCGTTTACGAACTGCAGGGGAGGAGAGCGTCCTTAGGTGAAGGTTGTCTGACTTCAATAGGTATAAGGATATAACCAGTCAAACCATCATTGCGGTGTGTTAGCTCAGATGGTTGGAATGTCGGGCTATTAAAAGTAAGTTCGTGGGTTGGAATCCTCAAGGGCAATTTTTTTTCTGCTGCAGTTAAACGGTATTTGCCACCATTATAATGGTTTACCCGCTAACATAGCACTGTGTATACAATCGACTATAAATTAATATTTATCACTTTTTTCTGCTGGTGTTAAAGAATATTTGTCACCATTGCAGTGATTTACATGCTAACATAGTATTACACAATCCGCTATCAATTTACATTTACGAAAAGGAAGCGGGCTTATGCCGTCAGGCCGTAGCGAGCCGCAGCAAACCACTGGATCCAACGGTTTCTGGGATCTACCCGAGGTTAGGTTAAGGTTAGTGTGTGTGTGTGTGTGTGTGTGCGTGTGTGTTTGTGTGTGAATTAATTACAAATTCAGGAGATGAAAAATAGAAGAGGCGCGATAACATTCACATCTGCAAACTAGCACTAACGAGGCGAAGTTTCGGTTTTCTCCGCTGCCGATTGTGAAAGGAGGTGTGGCTTGTATCAGGCACATTCTCAGTGTAACTTTATTGAGAGAACCACAGGCGAGGCAATGATTCGTACATTGCTTACCGATATGCAATTCAAATGCTGCAAAACCACAACTTTGTGTTGATGCCACAGGGAAGTCCTGGAGCAACGCACACGATGCGTCTCGCAGGAACTGCAGGCAATTTTTGGCGTGTGTTAAGAGACTACGCACAATGATAGTTTTGTACGATTATCATAATAAATTTTTGAAAACTAAAAATTGTTAACCCCAAATATATATTCATTTCTGATTTTTATTCTTTGCAGGTTATATACGAATTTAATATTGGTGATATTAATTTCAAAATGTATGGCATTTTATTTAACAAAGATGTTTGCTCTGGTCTCTACAATTATTTTTATAATTTCGTTAGTGTATGTATTAACACCCGATATTTATTTATATTAGGAGGGTTGATCAATAAAAAGTGATCAAAAATTTTACAAGCATAAATTCCACCACTAAAATTTAACCCTGAAATATATTTTTAGCTTTGTATGCAATGTTCACGAGGTAATAATGTCATTTATGACACTTCCGTCTCCTGCCTGTGAGAAGTGTGCACGTTGAGACATGTTCAGCTCCGCCTACAGCAAAATGGAGATGACACGCGAAGAACAAAAAAGCTCTGCTTTCATCATAATAAACCTTTAGCTGAGATCCATGCAATGTTCAAGAGGTTTATGAAAAGTTATTTCTTCGCTACAGCAAATTTCAAAGATTGTTTAAAATGTTCAAACAACGAAAGTAAATAATTTCAAGAAAAATTGACCCAGAGCTGCAGTTTGTGCTCTGTCCGAAGAAAGCATTAACAGGTATACTATCATTGTGAGAAAGGAGCGTCGAATAACATTTAAAAATACTTTCAGAATGTATGAAGATTTCACTGGGTAACTGCACACCCACACTTGGTAATAGCAGAGCTGCACATGGGCTTTGTTTGTGCACGGTTGATTCCAAATTGCTGATTCTCGAACAACAGGACGTTCGAGTGCAGGTTTCCGTACAGTTCAAGATGACGTAAAAAGGAAAATACGGAGTTTCTTCTAAACGTAATCATTTCGATCCTGAAAGGAAACAGCAAAGATCTGTGTGGAAATCTGCATTATCACCAAGAGAGAGAGAGAGAGACAGACAGACAGACAGACAGACAGACAGACAGAGAGAACAAACTTTTTTTGCTTCTGCTGGGAAAATTGTGCCATCTCATTTTTCAATATTCAAGAAATGATTTACCAGCATGTTGTACATGCACACAATTGCAACTGAGCTATACTATAGAGATGATTTGAAAACTCTACAAGGCCATAGCACTTGCAAAAGACCACTTTTGCTTGCAACAAACTGAATGCTGCACCACGATAATGCACCGCCTGTGGTGCCTCAGTAGTGAAAACGGGCGTTAAACACTACTCAAAAAAAAAAAAAAAAAAAAACCACGATAATGCACGGCCTAACATCGCAAATAATGATGCTGAATATCTCATAAAAATCAATGTGAAGTGTGTATGCTCATCCACTATATATATATATGCCGCCTCGGGCGGCCGAGGTCGTTAAGGTGCGGATTCGTGAGCGGGAGGTCTGAGATTCGATTGCCGCCAAGACCGCCCTTCCTGGCCGAGGCTTTTTTCAGGTTTTGCTCAATCCTCATAAATGGCAAATGCCGGGGAGGTACCGTAAACTTAGTCCTGGAACGTTACCCTCATTTAAAACAGAATCTTTTACCAATTTATCATTTCATCTCGTGTATCATCAGTGTTCACCGCCTGTAGTGCCTCAGTAGTAAAAACGGGCGTTGTACACTAATAAAAAAAATATAAACAATCCACCCTATAGTCGATATTTAGCACGTGTGGCATTTTTTTCCTTTTCCCCAAATTGAAGAAATGTCTTTGTGGAGCCCATTTTTACATGATCGGTTTTTTTAATTGATTTATTTATGGATGCTCTCAAGTCATCAGCGTTCCATTCAATTCAGGGCATGAAACGGCCGACTAATTATGCTCAGAGGCCTCTCTTTCAGGCTTAAGGTTCTTTTTCATGCCGCAAATGTACGACACGAGACCCACGGCTTTACTTCCCTTCCGAAGGAAGGCATACTTCTAATTTTGACTTCCGGAAAAATCCATCGTTCCTGGCCGGGTTCGAACCCGCGATCTTGGGTTTAGGAGGCAAGTATGGTAGCCACTACACCACCAGGACCGCCTCACCATCGGTAGCAGTAGTACAGGGTGCGGAGGGAATTTTAAAAGATCTGTCAAAAATGGTTTCAGCATGTCTTTGAAGATTCGAATAAACACTGGGAGAGGTAGATTGGGAACTACTTTAAGAAAGATCATAAAAATTATGATGAGTATTTTCAAAAAATATGGATAATTATTTATTGAACAGCCATCGTATCACTTATTATTCGGTCTAAGCCAGTTTTAATGAACTATTGAAAACACGAGAAACAGTAATTTTGCTAAAGAGTACAACATCCAGAACACCACGACTATAACGGAAACTGAAGAGGAAATGGAATAAGTTGAAAAGGCAATCAAGGAATGCAATTATAAGAGGCAGCCTTGTTATGACAAACCGAAGAGGCATTTCGATTTATAAATTTCACCGCATCCGACTCGCTTGCTAGTCAAAGCAAGAGCTTCGAGCTATTAAGCCGATATTTGAATTGTACCCAACGATTTCATTTCCTTCCCTATTGCTAGGTGACATGGTCACTGAGACAAGCTTAGCTGCTCACAGGGATTTATTAAGCCTGTTAATGCACGGCTCTCATACTGCAGACATATATTTAGCAAATTCTACAACCCAATAGCTAAGTAACTAAGATATGGCCTTTGTGTACAGGAGACCACTACATGTCACAAACTCTGATACGAATCAAAATCAATAAGAGTTAATAGGTTCATTTTCAGTTTGAAGACCAAGCTAACAAAGAAAAGTGTTCTTTGTCAATAGCTTGGTCCTAAAACATCTTCAAAGCCAGTTTTTGAAGCTCTCCCCCCCCCCTGTATTTGTTAAGCACTAAATTATTTTGAAAGGATCTCATCTACTTTTCCTTTCCTGAAAGTGTTTCCGAGAAGGAATGGTTGGGTTTCATGAGCTCCTTGTGAAGTATAATAGTTTTAAAGTACTTTAATTAATTCAGTAACTCAATTAGAATGAATATATGTATTTTTATTTTCTAGCATCTCTGTCGTCGCCATAATAGTTATTGTTGTTAAATTTAACGTCACAACCCAAAATACAAAGGGTGCCAAAATGTATACACACTTCAAGCAAAGAAAAAAATGTGTTAACATAACAAAATCACACAAACAGAAAATGATGAACACTAATCATCTTAGACTTTTACAGTTACAACAGTTGCTCAAAATGCCCATCATCGGCGTCGATACACTTCTGAGTGCGTTGAACTACTGATTGAGCAACGTTTGCGAAAGTGTCCTCAACGATTGCAGCATATGTCGTTTCAATTTCTTTCCAAAGTGATATCAGCCTAGCTGGTTTTCTACGGTACCATGAGTCTCAAATTTGTTTCGAATGCGTGCAATTGTACTGGCGTTGACGGTTCTGTTTTGTACACACGACTCCTTTGTCTCTTCAACAACATTCTGGTTTTCCAATACCACTTCAAAATTGCTTTCCGCTGTTCAAATCATAATCTTAGCTCCACTTTGTTGTAGCAACGCTAACATAACGTGATGTGAGTCACATCTGTTTGCATTACACCATACTACACATTACTGTGGTTTTTCGGTTCAACTTTGAAATATATTAAATAGATATCTACTGTGAAAGTGTGTATACATTTTTTTGGCATCCTTGTAGGTGCACTGAAAAATAAAAAACATTTCCGTACTTAAATTCACATTCAAGTAGTCAGGACGAAATTTTTCAGTATATTGTTTAAGCTATTTACCGTATAAGAAAAAGCTGCCTGTGGAACACAAATAATTAGACAGTCCTTGTTCGAAGTTCTCTGAAGTCTAGTGCACGTTGTAGGCCTTTCTGAAAACTATTCCCTTTTCGTATAACACCTCATCCAATGTGAGCACAATTGCCGAGCTTAGGGCTCGGAAAATCCATGTGTGACACACGATTACTTCGAGTTTCTTCAAATATCAACTTGGTACCTCCTATATTCTGTTAATTGTTGTTCTTTAAAACCAAAATCAGCTTCATTACGTTCATGGACAGGCTAAATAACTTTCTTTTACCTCAAATGGAATAAATGAAATGGATGATCGCCGGTCCTGGGGGTGTAATGGTTACCTCCAAAACCCAAGATCGCGGGTTCAAACCCGGCCAGGACCGATGGATTTTTTCGGGCGTAAAATCCTAAGTATGGCTTCCTTCGTAAGAGAAGTAAAGCCATGGGTCCCGTGTCGTACATTTACGGCACGAAAAAGAACCTCAAGCCTGAAAGAGAGGCCTCTGAGCAAAATTAGTCGACCCTTTCACGCCCTGAGTTGAATGGGACGCTGATGACCTGAGCCGTTAAAGAGCGCCCATAAATAAATAAATCAATCAAGAAATGGATGACGCTGAGTTGCATATCATCTTTCGACAAGATGGAGGGTCGCTGCACTTCATAAATCGTACGTGTGAAGAATTGAAGCATGTGTTTCCAGACCGGAATTGACCTTCTAATCTTGCTTCATTCTTCTTGTGGGATTATGTCAAGAATGAGGTTTACAGTGAAAGAACGCAGAGATCTTGACCACTAAAGGAAAGTAACAGAAATAATTGCAAGTGCTCCTTCAGATGTTCTAATCAGTGTGTGTGTGTGGACTAAAATTGAATTTGGTTTTGACGTATGTCAAGCTATTAATGGTGCGCAACTTTGAACACACACACACACACACACATATATATATATATATATATATATATATATATATATACTATTAATAGAGTAATAAAAACTTCTAAAAAGCATAAAAACTCATAAAAAACACTCAGAGTGCAATATAAAAAGGTTCACATAAAATTTCACACTAAAAACCGTAAAACTGAACACTAAAATCACACTATATTTCAAGCTTGGCTCTTGGTCACGTGATGAAAATGAACTGAGCTCTGGCAGGCAGCGTCTGTCGTTGTGAGGCATAGAGATGTGACGTGGCAGCAAAACTGCCAACTCTAGCTGAACAAAGCAGTTTGGCAAACCTGGCAGTATTACAGGGAGATGTTGAGGCCTGGAGGAATACGGGCTTTATGTAAAACTATTGCTGCCATCTCTACGTCTCTAAGTAAGGTGTGTTTAGATGGAGGAGCGGCATCTATGAGAATAAGAGAGAAACAGTTGTCGAACGTGGCCTGGTGAAAATTGGCATGTTGTGATACCGGTAATGGGGAACAAGTTTTAACTGAATGCCTGTGATTGTTCATTCTAATAGATACCTTAGTGGACGTTAGTCCAATGTAAAAAGCGGGACAAAATTGGCATTTAAGTAAATACACCACATTTGTGGAGGTACAGTTGAAAAAAGAGTGAATTTTAAATTCTGATTTCAGATTTGGACTAACATAAGATGAGCATAGGGATATCAAGGCACAGGTTTTACATTTAGGGCGGTTGCATACTCCTAAGACTCGTAAAACAGCAGATATTGATCCATTGAATTTCACAGTGATATACTTTCCAGGCATTGAAAGACTCAAACCTGTCCTAAAAGACAGCTTCAATATCCTCACGCAAAACCAACTAACTGCATCATTTTTTCAAACATTACCAAGGCTATGTTTCCGGTCAGCTCGCAACCTCAGAAGCATTTTTCGCAAAAATATTGATTATCCTCAGCCCTCCTTCTCGACACTTGGCTCATATCCGTGCAACCGCCCTAAATGTAAAACCTGTGCCTTGATATCCCCATGCTCATCTTATGTTAGTCCAAATCTGAAATCAGAATTTAAAATTCACTCTTTTTCCAACTGTACCTCCACAAATGTGGTGTATTTACTTAAATGCCAATTTTGTCCCGCATTTTACATTGGACTAACCTCCACTAAGGTATCTATTAGAATGAACAATCACAGGTATTCAGTTAAAACTTGTTCCCCATTACCGGTATCACAACATGCCAATTTTCACCAGGCCACGTTCGACAACTGTTTCTCTCTTATTCTCATAGATGCCGCTCCTCCATCTAAACACACCTTGCTTAGAGACGTAGAGATGGCAGCAATAGTTTTACATAAAGCCCGTATTCCTCCAGGCCTCAACATCTCCCTGTAATACTGCCAGGTTTGCCAAACTACTTTGTTCAGCTAGAGTTGGCAGTTTTGCTGCCACGTCACATCTCTATGCCTCACAACGACAGACGCTGCCTGCCAGAGCTCAGTTCATTTTCATCACGTGACCAAGAGCCAAGCTCGAAATATAGTGTGATTTTAGTGTTCAATTTTACGGTTTTTAGTGTGAAATTTTATGTGAACCTTTTTATATTGCACTCTGAGTGTTTTTTATGAGTATATATATATATATATATATATATATATATATATATATACAATACACACTTCAGGATAATCTCATGAAAGCATTCATTCTCGAGGCGCTATATTATTAGTAATAGATTGGCCACGAAAGTTATAAATATAAACTTTTCATTAGCTAAACTTTCAAAATTGTCAAGGTGTTAAAAATAGTTAATTTTTGTTTAAACGTTTCATCTATAGTTTCACGTCATACAAAAAAAATCGTTTTGTTTAACTATATTGTTTTGATCAATGTATTGAACTATTCAATGGAGAATAACAATTGTGCCGAAGGGCGTTTTAATTTTTTTTTTTTTTTTTTTTTTTTTTGTTAATGGTGTTTAACGCTCGTTTTAACTACTGAAGTACCAAAGGCGGTGGATACTGATGAAACATGAGATGAAATGATATATTGAGAAAGGATTTTTTAAGGAAGTAAACGTTCCAGGTCTAAGTTTAGGGTATCTTTTCGGCATTTGCCATTTGTGAGAACTGAGGAAACCTGGAAAAAACCTCAATCATGGATGACGGTCCTGGCGGGATTCGGACCCCAGACCTCCCGCTCGAGTACGCGCCTTAACGACCTTGGCCACCCGTGGCGTGCGTTTTAATGAAAGGCAAAAAGGTGGTTCCTGAGGACCTTGCTCATCATGTTAATAGAACGTAACGGATGGAAATGTGCCAAAATGGGAAAAATTACAAATATAATTTTAGTTTTTGTTATGTATGAAAGAATATACCTACATATTTATACGGATGAGTTTGCGTCCTACCTCTTTCCATCGTTGTTCTAATTATTAAAAAAAGATTACAAAAATGCACATTAAAAAATGTATCTGTAATATTTATAGAAGGCAACCGTAAACACTTCATGCTTTTTCACACTTATGAAACATAACTACGTTGTTTTATACTTTTGGTGCATATTTAAAATGCTGCTATTTCAAACAGATTATATAAAGATTTTTGAAACTGTGATATGGGAAAGAGTGGATCAATTTATATGTGATTAAATACCTCTAAACCCTGAATTCTATCTTAGCAGCCCAGATTTCTAGAATAGTATAACATCTTCCCCATAGTTTTATTACCATCCTCCGATTGGTGTTTCCAGGCGTCGGCCTGTGGAATGTACCGTAAAGACAACTTCGAGTGATACACTGGAAAGATGACTTAATAGTGCGGGAGAAGGATAGCTAGACCAAATTTACAGATATATTAATTAGATAAAATTTACTTATAATTGAATCGTTAATACACTTAACACATAATTATTTTAGAAATGCTCAAAATCAATTTGTATAAAATGCATACTTGGTATACTATAAGCTAAAAGTGTAGATGCAAAAGTAATGAGTTATCAAATGATTAACTAGAAAGATTTGAAGCTACGGCCTCCTCAACAAGTTATAAATAATGTCCCGTTTAACTGTCCGGTTAAACTTGCCTGATAAATCGTTATAAAGCTTATCTAAAAGAGGTAAAACACTAAGATTTAAAAGAAAAACATTATAAAACACAATGCTTTTATGTACCTTAATCTTTTTATATCTATATAAAAAGGTCAGTAAGATAAACAGTAAAAAGACCGCTTAGAAATTTCTAATTAATAGGCCCAATAATTACTCCCAAAACCGGAGTGTCTTGACTCTGCTAAGGGGGAAAACTAAGAGGTCTGCCCTTAAAGAAGGTCAGGAAGAGTGAGTGCCTCTTCCACTCGGTGCATAGCAAAGCTTGTTGCTTTTCATGTTCGTTTACAAAGAAGATGTGTCAGCCAATAGATGGAAGTCTCCAACATGAGGTCATTTTACGTCACAATTAAGGAAAATATAAAAGAGAAGAAAAACGGAAAGAAATATTGATCTGGGCAGAGATACTAGCTCAAATCGGCAAAGTACTTTAAGTTCATATTTATTTTCAAGCAAATAGAATCAGAAACAAGAAAGAAAAATATATACTTTTTACTATAAGGCATAGCATTTAAAGTAAATTAAATACATGAATTAATTTCTTTATTTACGAATTATTATTCTTATTAGTGGTAAAATTTTCATGTGCGTTTCCCCATAAACTTTCACAAATGTTGAAAACTTGATGTGTGTTACTTTGACCTTATCAAATTTATCCAAGCCAGGTATTCCATTCCAATAATAAATAATAAATTATTTAAAATAATAAAAAATAATGTATGTATGTATATATATGAATGATTCGCTTTAATTAATTTTAAGTTCAATAGTAAAAGTTTATTTTTAGAAGATTTATTAATAATATCTTTTTGGAGTATAATTATTCTAATTTCAATCTCATTTTATGGTAATTTCGTATATTGCAATTTAATTTGGCTTAAGTTTTACTTTTTTATCTCTTACAGAAACTGTTTGATTTATACATCTTTTTCTTTAATTTCCAAAGGTATATGTCGATTTTCAGTTATTCTGTTTAATAAATCTTTACGTCACTTTTCATCCCATCTTCTCTTTAATAAAAAATCCGTTATTCATATTTTCGTTTAACAATTAGCGTGAAGGTTTCATTAGCGAATTCCAAAGGATTTTAAGGTATTACAGTTGTATCCAAGGAACGATTAATGAATTATTTCTCCAAATCTCCATATCGTATCTCTGGGCACCTACAATGGGGGGGGGGGAAATACAAATATAGATGCATGCCCTTTAACGCTCTAGCAGTCACAATTTTTTTCAACGAAATGGGCATATAATCATCAATAACAAACTCTTTATCCAGTCTGTTAACCAGCAAAATTGGACCATTGGGGAGTGGAAGTTAACTTAAAACGATTTTTTTTAAAAAAAAAGTTTAAATCGCTTTAGCGGCCACGGTGTTATTTATTCTCAACGAAACTCATCAAATTTCTTTAAAATAAATTGATAAACGTAGTTTCCGAAAATTAGAGCAATCGAACCATACCTGAAAAACGGTGAGGGTTAAAGCGAAATTTAAAAATCGTTCTAGCGGTCGCAATTTATTTTTTTAAGGAAACTCGGTATATTCCATTGAAATAAATAAAAAAAATAGTTTCTGAAAATCATTGAAATTGGACTATTAGGAATGAGGGTTTGCCTGAAACCCAAAATTTAAAAATTACTCTAGCGGCACCAATATTTGCTTTTTCGCAACGAAATTCCATATATACCATTTAAATAAAACAAGTAAAATAGTTCATGAAAATCAGAGAAATCTGGTAATATGGAGTGGGGGTTTACTTGAATCCCAAAATTTAAAAATCACTCTTGCGGCTGGCACCAATATTTGCTTTTACGCAAAGAAACTCCATATATACCATTTAAATAAAACAAGAAAAAAGTTCCTGAAAATGACAGAAATCTTGTCATTAGGTGTGGTGGGTTTACCTGAAACATAAAATTATTGCTACAGCGGCAGTAATGTTCGTTTCT